>JAUPFT010000022.1:23635739-24003239 GCA_036936625.1 Parnassius smintheus behrii
TTAGGTTTTTAAGTTTTTCGAAGTTCGTGAGTTTTATTCAACGAAAAATAACAATTTTAAGAAAGTTAGTAGCAAATTTATAGGTTAGGTTAGGTTAGCTTACGTTAGGTTAGGTTAGGTTTTAAATTTTTTCGAATTCCGCGCGTTTTATTCAACGAAAAATAACAATTTTAAGAAAGTTATTGGTAAATTTATGGGTAAGGTTAGGTTAGCTTATGTTAGGTTATGTTAGGTTAGGTAAGGTTATGTTAGGTTAGGTTAGGTTAGGTTAGGTTAGGTTTTTTAGTTTTTCGAATTCCGTGAGTTTTATTCAACGAAAAATTACAATTTTAAGAAAGTTATAAGCAAATTTATAGGTAAGGTTAGGTTAGCTTACGTTAGGTTGGGTAAGGTTAGGTTAGGTTAGGTTAGGTTAGGTTAGGTTTTTAAGTTTTTCGAATTCCGTGAGTTTTATTCAACGAAAAATAATAATTTTAAGAAAGTTAGTAGCAAATTTATAGGTAAGGTTAGGTTAGCTTACGTTAGGTTGGGTTGGGTTAGGTTAGGTTAGGTTAGGTTTTAAGTTTTTCGAATTCCGTGAGTTTTATTCAACGAAAAATTACAATTTTAAGAATGTTATAAGGAAATTTTTAGGTTAGGTTGGGTTAGGTTAGATTTTTAATTTCTTCGAATTTTTTCGAATTTTTCGAATTTTTTCGAATTTTGAAAAGTGTGTTTTATTTAACGAAAAATATTAATTTTTGGGAAAGTTAGTAGCAAATTTATAGGTTAGGTCAGGTTAGCTTACGTTAGGTTATGTTAAGTTAGGTAAGGTTATGTTAGGTTAGGTTAGGTTAGGTTAGGATAGGTTTTTTAGTTTTTCGAATTCCGTGAGTTTTATTCAACGAAAAATTACTATTTTAAGAAAGTTATAAGCAAATTTATAGGTGAGGTTAGGTTAGCTTACATTAGGTTGGGTTAGGTTAGGTTAGGTTAGGTTAGGTTAGGTTAGTTTAGGTTAGGTTAGGTTAGGTTTTTAAGTTTTTCGAATTCCGTGAGTTTTATTCAACGAAAAATTACAATTTTAAGAAAGTTATAAGCAAATTTATAGGTTAGGTTAGGTAAGCTTACGTTGGGATGGGTTAGGTTAGGTTAGGTTTAGTTAGGTTAGGTTTTTAATTTTTTCGAATTCCGTGAGTTTTATTCAACGAAAAATAACAATTTTAAGAAAGTTAGTAGCAAATTTATAGGTTAGGTCAGGTTAGCTTTCGTTAGGTTGGGTTAGGTTAGGTTAGTTTAGGTTAAGTTAGGTTAGGTTAGGTTAGGTTAGGTTTTTAAGTTTTTCAAATTCCGTGAGTTTTATTTAACGAAAAATTACAATTTTAAGAAATTTATAAGCAAATTTATAGGTTAGGTTAGGTTAGGTTAGGTGAGATTTTTATTTTTTCGAATTTTTTCGAGTTTTTTCGAATTTTTTCGAATTTTAAAGGGTGTGTTTTATTTAACGAAAAATATCAATTTTTGGGAAAGTTAGTAGCAAATTTATAGGTTAGGTTAGGTTAGCTTACGTTAGGTTATGTTAGGTTGGGTAAGGTTATGTTAGGTTAGGTTAGGTTAGGTTTGGTTAGGTTAGGTTAGGTTTTTTAGTTTTTCGAATTCCGTGAGTTTTATTCAACGAAAAATTACAATTTTAAGAAAGTTATAAGCAAATTTATAGGTTAGGTTGGGTTAGGTTAGATTTTTAATTTTTTCCAATTTTTTCGAATTTTTTCGAATTTTTTCGAGTTTTTTCGAATTTTTTCGAATTTTGAAAAGTGTGTTTTATTTAACGAAAAATATCAATTTTTGGGAAAGTTAGTAGCAAATTTATAGGTTAGGTCAGGTTAGCTTACGTTAGGTTGGGTTAGGTTAGTTTAGGTTAGGTTAGGTTAGGTTAGGTTAGGTTAGGTTTTTAAGTTTTTCGAAGTTCGTGAGTTTTATTCAACGAAAAATAACAATCTTAAGAAAGTTAGTAGCAAATTTATAGGTTGGGTTAGGTTAGCTTACGTTAGGTTAGGTTAGGTTTTTAATTTTTTCGAATTCCGCGCGTTTTATTCAACGAAAAATAACAATTTTAAGAAAGTTATTAGTAAATTTATGGGTAAGGTTAGGTTATCTTACGTTAGGTTATGTTAGGTTAGGTAAGGTTAGGTTAGGTTAAGTTAGGTTAGGTTAGGTTAGGTTAGGTTTTTAAGTTTTTCGAATTCCGTGAGTTTTATTCAACGAAAAATTACAATTTTAATAAAGTTATAAGCAAATTTATAGGTTAGGTTAGGTAAGGTTAGATTTTTAATTTTTTCGAATTTTTTCGAGTTTTTTCGAATTTTTTCGAATTTTGAAATGTGTGTTTTATTTAACGAAAAATATCAATTTTTGGGAATGTTAGTAGCAAATTTATAGGTTAGGTCAGGTTAGCTTACGTTAGGTTGGGTTAGGTTAGTTTAGGTTAGGTTAGGTTAGGTTAGGTTAGGTTTTTAAGTTTTTCGAAGTTCGTGAGTTTTATTCAACGAAAAATAACAATTTTAAGAAAGTTAATAGCAAATTTATAGGTTAGGTTAGGTTAGCTTACGTTAGGTTGGGTTGGGTTAGGTTAGGTTAGGTTAGGTTTTTAAGTTTTTCGAAGTTCGTGAGTTTTATTCAACGAAAAATTACAATTTTAAGAAAGTTATAAGCAAATTTATAGGTAAGGTTAGGTTAGCTTACGTTAGGTTGGGTAAGGTTAGGTTAGGTTAGGTTAGGTTAGGTTAGGTTTTTAAGTTTTTCGAATTCCGTGAGTTTTATTCAACGAAATATAATAATTTTAAGAAAGTTAGTAGCAAATTTATAGGTTAGGTTAGGTTAGCTTACGTTAGGTTGGGTTGGGTTAGGTTAGGTTAGGTTAGGTTTTAAGTTTTTCGAATTCCGTGAGTTTTATTCAACGAAAAATTACAATTTTAAGAATGTTATAAGGAAATTTACAGGTTAGGTTGGGTAAGGTTAGATTTTTAATTTTTTCGAATTTTTTCGAATTTTTCGAATTTTTTCGAATTTTGAAAAGTGTGTTTTATTTAACAAAAATATTAATTTTTGGGAAAGTTAGTAGCAAATTTATAGGTTAGGTTAGGTTAGCTTACGTTAGGTTATGTTAGGTTGGGTAAGGTTATGTTAGGTTAGGTTAGGTTAGGTTTGGTTAGGTTAGGTTAGGTTTTTTAGTTTTTCGAATTCCGTGAGTTTTATTCAACGAAAAATTACAATTTTAAGAAAGTTATAAGCAAATTTATAGGTGAGGTTAGGTTAGCTTACATTAGGTTGGGTTAGGTTAGGTTAGGTTAGGTTAGGTTAGGTTAGTTTAGGTTAGGTTAGGTTAGGTTTTTAAGTTTTTCGAATTCCGTGAGTTTTATTTAACGAAAAATAACAATTTTAAGAAAGTTAGTAGCAAATTTATAGGTTAGGTTAGGTTAGCTTTCGTTAGGTTGGGTTAGGTTAGGTTAGGTTAGGTTAGGTTTTTAAGTTTTTCGAATTCCGTGAGTTTTATTCAACGAAAAATAACAATTTTAAGAAAGTTAGTAGCAAATTTATAGGTTAGGTTAGGTTAGCTTTCGTTAGGTTGGGTTAGGTTAGGTTAGGTTAGGTTAGGTTTTTAATTTTTTCGAATTCCGCGCGTTTTATTCAACGAAAAATAACAATTTTAAGCAAGTTATTAGTAAATTTATGGGTAAGGTTAGGTTAGCTTACGTTAGGTTATGTTAGGTTAGGTAAGGTTATGTTAGGTTAGGTTAGGTTAGGTTAAGTTAGGTTAGGTTAGGTTAGGTTTTTAAGTTTTTCGAATTCCGTGAGTTTTATTCAACGAAAAATTACAATTTTAATAAAGTTATAAGCAAATTTATAGGTTAGGTTAGGTAGGGTTAGATTTTTAATTGTTTTCGAATTTTTTCGAGTTTTTTCGAATTTTTTCGAATTTTGAAATGTGTGTTTTATTTAACGAAAAATATCAATTTTTGGGAATGTTAGAAGCAAATTTATAGGTTAGGTTAGGTTAGCTTACGTTAGGTTGGGTTAGGTTAGTTTAGGTTAGGTTAGGTTAGGTTAGGTTAGGTTTTTAAGTTTTTCGAAGTTCGTGAGTTTTATTCAACGAAAAATAACAATTTTAAGAAAGTTAGTAGCAAATTTATAGGTTAGGTTAGGTTAGCTTACGTTAGGTTAGGTTAGGTTTTAAATTTTTTCGAATTCCGCGCGTTTTATTCAACGAAAAATAACAATTTTAAGAAAGTTATTGGTAAATTTATGGGTAAGGTTAGGTTAGCTTATGTTAGGTTATGTTAGGTTAGGTAAGGTTATGTTAGGTTAGGTTAGGTTAGGTTAGGTTAGGTTTTTTAGTTTTTCGAATTCCGTGAGTTTTATTCAACGAAAAATTACAATTTTAAGAAAGTTATAAGCAAATTTATAGGTAAGGTTAGGTTAGCTTACGTTAGGTTGGGTAAGGTTAGGTTAGGTTAGGTTAGGTTAGGTTAGGTTTTTAAGTTTTTCGAATTCCGTGAGTTTTATTCAACGAAAAATAATAATTTTAAGAAAGTTAGTAGCAAATTTATAGGTAAGGTTAGGTTAGCTTACGTTAGGTTGGGTTGGGTTAGGTTAGGTTAGGTTAGGTTTTAAGTTTTTCGAATTCCGTGAGTTTTATTCAACGAAAAATTACAATTTTAAGAATGTTATAAGGAAATTTTTAGGTTAGGTTGGGTTAGGTTAGATTTTTAATTTCTTCGAATTTTTTCGAATTTTTCGAATTTTTTCGAATTTTGAAAAGTGTGTTTTATTTAACGAAAAATATTAATTTTTGGGAAAGTTAGTAGCAAATTTATAGGTTAGGTCAGGTTAGCTTACGTTAGGTTATGTTAAGTTAGGTAAGGTTATGTTAGGTTAGGTTAGGTTAGGTTAGGATAGGTTTTTTAGTTTTTCGAATTCCGTGAGTTTTATTCAACGAAAAATTACTATTTTAAGAAAGTTATAAGCAAATTTATAGGTGAGGTTAGGTTAGCTTACATTAGGTTGGGTTAGGTTAGGTTAGGTTAGGTTAGGTTAGGTTAGTTTAGGTTAGGTTAGGTTAGGTTTTTAAGTTTTTCGAATTCCGTGAGTTTTATTCAACGAAAAATTACAATTTTAAGAAAGTTATAAGCAAATTTATAGGTTAGGTTAGGTAAGCTTACGTTGGGATGGGTTAGGTTAGGTTAGGTTTAGTTAGGTTAGGTTTTTAATTTTTTCGAATTCCGTGAGTTTTATTCAACGAAAAATAACAATTTTAAGAAAGTTAGTAGCAAATTTATAGGTTAGGTCAGGTTAGCTTTCGTTAGGTTGGGTTAGGTTAGGTTAGTTTAGGTTAAGTTAGGTTAGGTTAGGTTAGGTTAGGTTTTTAAGTTTTTCAAATTCCGTGAGTTTTATTTAACGAAAAATTACAATTTTAAGAAATTTATAAGCAAATTTATAGGTTAGGTTAGGTTAGGTTAGGTTAGATTTTTATTTTTTCGAATTTTTTCGAGTTTTTTCGAATTTTTTCGAATTTTAAAGGGTGTGTTTTATTTAACGAAAAATATCAATTTTTGGGAAAGTTAGTAGCAAATTTATAGGTTAGGTTAGGTTAGCTTACGTTAGGTTATGTTAGGTTGGGTAAGGTTATGTTAGGTTAGGTTAGGTTAGGTTTGGTTAGGTTAGGTTAGGTTTTTTAGTTTTTCGAATTCCGTGAGTTTTATTCAACGAAAAATTACAATTTTAAGAAAGTTATAAGCAAATTTATAGGTTAGGTTGGGTTAGGTTAGATTTTTAATTTTTTCCAATTTTTTCGAATTTTTTCGAATTTTTTCGAGTTTTTTCGAATTTTTTCGAATTTTGAAAAGTGTGTTTTATTTAACGAAAAATATCAATTTTTGGGAAAGTTAGTAGCAAATTTATAGGTTAGGTCAGGTTAGCTTACGTTAGGTTGGGTTAGGTTAGTTTAGGTTAGGTTAGGTTAGGTTAGGTTAGGTTAGGTTTTTAAGTTTTTCGAAGTTCGTGAGTTTTATTCAACGAAAAATAACAATCTTAAGAAAGTTAGTAGCAAATTTATAGGTTGGGTTAGGTTAGCTTACGTTAGGTTAGGTTAGGTTTTTAATTTTTTCGAATTCCGCGCGTTTTATTCAACGAAAAATAACAATTTTAAGAAAGTTATTAGTAAATTTATGGGTAAGGTTAGGTTATCTTACGTTAGGTTATGTTAGGTTAGGTAAGGTTAGGTTAGGTTAAGTTAGGTTAGGTTAGGTTAGGTTAGGTTTTTAAGTTTTTCGAATTCCGTGAGTTTTATTCAACGAAAAATTACAATTTTAATAAAGTTATAAGCAAATTTATAGGTTAGGTTAGGTAAGGTTAGATTTTTAATTTTTTCGAATTTTTTCGAGTTTTTTCGAATTTTTTCGAATTTTGAAATGTGTGTTTTATTTAACGAAAAATATCAATTTTTGGGAATGTTAGTAGCAAATTTATAGGTTAGGTCAGGTTAGCTTACGTTAGGTTGGGTTAGGTTAGTTTAGGTTAGGTTAGGTTAGGTTAGGTTAGGTTTTTAAGTTTTTCGAAGTTCGTGAGTTTTATTCAACGAAAAATAACAATTTTAAGAAAGTTAATAGCAAATTTATAGGTTAGGTTAGGTTAGCTTACGTTAGGTTGGGTTGGGTTAGGTTAGGTTAGGTTAGGTTTTTAAGTTTTTCGAAGTTCGTGAGTTTTATTCAACGAAAAATTACAATTTTAAGAAAGTTATAAGCAAATTTATAGGTAAGGTTAGGTTAGCTTACGTTAGGTTGGGTAAGGTTAGGTTAGGTTAGGTTAGGTTAGGTTAGGTTTTTAAGTTTTTCGAATTCCGTGAGTTTTATTCAACGAAATATAATAATTTTAAGAAAGTTAGTAGCAAATTTATAGGTTAGGTTAGGTTAGCTTACGTTAGGTTGGGTTGGGTTAGGTTAGGTTAGGTTAGGTTTTAAGTTTTTCGAATTCCGTGAGTTTTATTCAACGAAAAATTACAATTTTAAGAATGTTATAAGGAAATTTACAGGTTAGGTTGGGTAAGGTTAGATTTTTAATTTTTTCGAATTTTTTCGAATTTTTCGAATTTTTTCGAATTTTGAAAAGTGTGTTTTATTTAACAAAAATATTAATTTTTGGGAAAGTTAGTAGCAAATTTATAGGTTAGGTTAGGTTAGCTTACGTTAGGTTATGTTAGGTTGGGTAAGGTTATGTTAGGTTAGGTTAGGTTAGGTTTGGTTAGGTTAGGTTAGGTTTTTTAGTTTTTCGAATTCCGTGAGTTTTATTCAACGAAAAATTACAATTTTAAGAAAGTTATAAGCAAATTTATAGGTGAGGTTAGGTTAGCTTACATTAGGTTGGGTTAGGTTAGGTTAGGTTAGGTTAGGTTAGGTTAGTTTAGGTTAGGTTAGGTTAGGTTTTTAAGTTTTTCGAATTCCGTGAGTTTTATTTAACGAAAAATAACAATTTTAAGAAAGTTAGTAGCAAATTTATAGGTTAGGTTAGGTTAGCTTTCGTTAGGTTGGGTTAGGTTAGGTTAGTTTAGGTTAAGTTAGGTTAGGTTAGGTTAGGTTAGGTTAGGTTAGGTTAGTTTAGGTTAGGTTAGGTTAGGTTTTTAAGTTTTTCGAATTCCGTGAGTTTTATTCAACGAAAAATAACAATTTTAAGAAAGTTAGTAGCAAATTTATAGGTTAGGTTAAGTTAGCTTACGTTAGGTTAGGTTAGGTTTTTAATTTTTTCGAATTCCGCGCGTTATATTCAACGAAAAATAACAATTTTAAGAAAGTTATTAGTAAATTTATGGGTAAGGTTAGGTTAGCTTATGTTAGGTTATGTTAGGTTAGGTAAGGTTATGTTAGGTTAGGTTAGGTTAGGTTAGGTTAGGTTTTTTAGTTTTTCGAATTCCGTGAGTTTTATTCAACGAAAAATTACAATTTTAAGAAAGTTATAAGCAAATTTATAGGTTAGGTTAGGTAAGCTTACGTTGGGATGGGTTAGGTTAGGTTAGGTTAGGTTAGGTTTAGTTAGGTTAGGTTTTTAATTTTTTCGAATTCCGTGAGTTTTATTTAACGAAAAATAACAATTTTAAGAAAGTTAGTAGCAAATTTATAGGTTAGGTTAGGTTAGCTTTCGTTAGGTTGGGTTAGGTTAGGTTAGTTTAGGTTAAGTTAGGTTAGGTTAGGTTAGGTTAGGTTTTTAAGTTTTCAAATTCCGTGAGTTTTATTTAACGAAAAATTACAATTTTAAGAAATTTATAAGCAAATTTATAGGTTAGGTTAGGTAAGGTTAGGTTAGATTTTTATTTTTTCGAATTTTTTCGAGTTTTTTCGAATTTTATCGAATTTTGAAGGGTGTGTTTTATTTGACGAAAAATATCAATTTTTGGGAAAGTTAGTAGCAAATTTATAGGTTAGGTTAGGTTAGCTTACCTCAGGTTATGTTAGGTTGGGTAAGGTTATGTTAGGTTAGGTTAGGTTAGGTTTGGTTAGGTTAGGTTAGGTTTTTTAGTTTTTCGAATTCCGTGAGTTTTATTCAACGAAAAATTACAATTTTAAGAAAGTTATAAGCAAATTTATAGGTTAGGTTGGGTAAGGTTAGATTTTTAATTTTTTCCAATTTTTTCGAATTTTTTCGAATTTTTTCGAGTTTTTTCGAATTTTTTCGAATTTTGAAAAGTGTGTTTTATTTAACGAAAAATATCAATTTTTGGGAAAGTTAGTAGCAAATTTATAGGTTAGGTCAGGTTAGCTTACGTTAGGTTGGGTTAGGTTAGTTTAGGTTAGGTTAGGTTTGGTTAGGTTAGGTTAGGTTTTTAAGTTTTTCGAAGTTCGTGAGTTTTATTCAACGAAAAATAACAATCTTAAGAAAGTTAGTAGCAAATTTATAGGTTAGGTTAGGTTAGCTTACGTTAGGTTAGGTTAGGTTTTTAATTTTTTCGAATTCCGCGCGTTTTATTTAACGAAAAATAACAATTTTAAGAAAGTTATTAGTAAATTTATGGGTAAGGTTAGGTTAGCTTACGTTAGGTTATGTTAGGTTAGGTAAGGTTAGGTTAGGTTAAGTTAGGTTAGGTTAGGTTAGGTTAGGTTTTTAAGTTTTTCGAATTCCGTGAGTTTTATTCAACGAAAAATTACAATTTTAATAAAGTTATAAGCAAATTTATAGGTTAGGTTAGGTAAGGTTAGATTTTTAATTTTTTCGAATTTTTTCGAGTTTTTTCGAATTTTTTCGAATTTTGAAATGTGTGTTTTATTTAACGAAAAATATCAATTTTTGGGAATGTTAGTAGCAAATTTATAGGTTAGGTCAGGTTAGCTTACGTTCGGTTGGGTTAGGTTAGTTTAGGTTAGGTTAGGTTAGGTTAGGTTAGGTTAGGTCAGGTTTTTAAGTTTTTCGAAGTTCGTGAGTTTTATTCAACGAAAAATAACAATTTTAAGAAAGTTAGTAGCAAATTTATAGGTAAGGTTAGGTTAGCTTTCGTCAGGTTGGGTTAGGTTAGGTTAGTTTAGGTTCAGTAGGTTAGGTTAGGTAAGGTTAGGTTTTTAATTTTTTCGAATTTCGTGTGTTTTATTTAACGAATAATACCAATTTTAGGAAAGTTATAAGCAAATTTATAGGTTAGGTTAGGTTAGCTTACGTTAGGTTGGGTTATATTAGGTTAGATTAGGTTTTTAATTTTTTTGAATTCCGCGCGTTTTATTCAACGAAAAATAACAATTTTAAGAAAGTTATTAGTAAATTTGTGGGTTAGGTTAGGTTAGCTTACGTTAGGTTGGGTAAGGTTAGGTTAGGTTAGGTTTTTTAGTTTTTCGAATTCCGTGAGTTTTATTCAACGAAAAATTACAATTTTAAGAAAGTTATAAGCAAATTTATAGGTAAGGTTAGGTTAGCTTACGTTAGGTTGGGTAAGGTTAGGTTAGGTTAGGTTAGGTTAGGTTAGGTTAGGTTTTTAAGTTTTTCGAATTCCGTGAGTTTTATTCAACGAAAAATAATAATTTTAAGAAAGTTAGTAGCAAATTTATAGGTTAGGTTAGGTTAGCTTACGTTAGGTTGGGTTGGGTTAGGTTAGGTTAGGTTAGGTTTTAAGTTTTTCGAATTCCGTGAGTTTTATTCAACGAAAAATTACAATTTTAAGAATGTTATAAGGAAATTTATAGGTTAGGTTGGGTTAGGTTAGATTTTTAATTTTTTCGAATTTTTTCGAATTTTTCGAATTTTTTCGAATTTTGAAAAGTGTGTTTTATTTAACGAAAAATATTAATTTTTGGGAAAGTTAGTAGCAAATTTATAGGTTAGGTCAGGTTAGCTTACGTTAGGTTATGTTAAGTTAGGTAAGGTTATGTTAGGTTAGGTTAGGTAAGGTTAGGATAGGTTTTTTAGTTTTTCGAATTCCGTGAGTTTTATTCAACGAAAAATTACAATTTTAAGAAAGTTATAAGCAAATTTATAGGTGAGGTTAGGTTAGCTTACATTAGGTTGGGTTAGGTTAGGTTAGGTTAGGTTAGGTTAGGTTAGTTTAGGTTAGGTTAGGTTAGGTTTTTAAGCTTTTCGAATTCCGTGAGTTTTATTTAACGAAAAATTACAATTTTAAGAAAGTTATAAGCAAATTTATAGGTTAGGTTAGGTAAGCTTACGTTGGGATGGGTTAGGTTAGGTTAGGTTAGGTTAGGTTTAGTTAGGTTAGGTTTTTAATTTTTTCGAATTCCGTGAGTTTTATTTAACGAAAAATAACAATTTTAAGAAAGTTAGTAGCAAATTTATAGGTTAGGTTAGGTTAGCTTTCGTTAGGTTGGGTTAGGTTAGGTTAGTTTAGGTTAAGTTAGGTTAGGTTAGGTTAGGTTAGGTTTTTAAGTTTTTCAAATTCCGTGAGTTTTATTTAACGAAAAATTACAATTTTAAGAAATTTATAAGCAAAGTTATAGGTTAGGTTAGGTAAGGTTAGGTTAGATTTTTATTTTTTCGAATTTTTTCGAGTTTTTTCGAGTTTTTTCGAAGTTTTTCGAATTTTGAAAAGTGTGTTTTATTTAACGAAAAATATCAATTTTTGGGAAAGTTAGTAGCAAATTTATAGGTTAGGTCAGGTTAGCTTACGTTAGGTTGGGTTAGGTTAGTTTAGGTTAGGTTAGGTTAGGTTAGGTTAGGTTAGGTTTTTAAGTTTTTCGAAGTTCGTGAGTTTTATTCAACGAAAAATAACAATCTTAAGAAAGTTAGTAGCAAATTTATAGGTTAGGTTGGGTTAGCTTACGTTAGGTTAGGTTAGGTTTTTAATTTTTTCGAATTCCGCGCGTTTTATTCAACGAAAAATAACAATTTTAAGAAAGTTATTAGTAAATTTATGGGTAAGGTTAGGTTAGCTTACGTTAGGTTATGTTAGGTTAGGTAAGGTTAGGTTAGGTTAAGTTAGGTTAGGTTATGTTAGGTTAGGTTTTTAAGTTTTTCGAATTCCGTGAGTTTTATTCAACGAAAAATTACAATTTTAATAAAGTTATAAGCAAATTTATAGGTTAGGTTAGGTAAGGTTAGATTTTTAATTTTTTCGAATTTTTTCGAGTTTTTTCGAATTTTTTCGAATTTTGAAATGTGTGTTTTATTTAACGAAAAATATCAATTTTTGGGAATGTTAGTAGCAAATTTATAGGTTAGGTCAGGTTAGCTTACGTTAGGTTGGGTTAGGTTAGTTTAGGTTAGGTTAGGTTAGGTTAGGTTAGGTTAGGTGAGGTTTTTAAGTTTTTCGAAGTTCGTGAGTTTTATTCAACGAAAAATAACAATTTTAAGAAAGTTAGTAGCAAATTTATAGGTAAGGTTAGGTTAGCTTTCGTCAGGTTGGGTTAGGTTAGGTTAGGTTAGGTTAGGTAGGTTAGGTTATGTAAGGTTAGGTTTTTAATTTTTTCGAATTTCGTGTGTTTTATTTAACGAATAATACCAATTTTAGGAAAGTTATAAGCAAATTTATAGGTTAGGTTAGGTTAGCTTACCTCAGGTTATGTTAGGTTGGGTAAGGTTATGTTAGGTTAGGTTAGGTTAGGTTTGGTTAGGTTAGGTTAGGTTTTTTAGTTTTTCGAATTCCGTGAGTTTTATTCAACGAAAAATTACAATTTTAAGAAAGTTATAAGCAAATTTATAGGTTAGGTTGGGTAAGGTTAGATTTTTAATTTTTTCCAATTTTTTCGAATTTTTTCGAATTTTTTCGAGTTTTTTCGAATTTTTTCGAATTTTGAAAAGTGTGTTTTATTTAACGAAAAATATCAATTTTTGGGAAAGTTAGTAGCAAATTTATAGGTTAGGTCAGGTTAGCTTACGTTAGGTTGGGTTAGGTTAGTTTAGGTTAGGTTAGGTTTGGTTAGGTTAGGTTAGGTTTTTAAGTTTTTCGAAGTTCGTGAGTTTTATTCAACGAAAAATAACAATCTTAAGAAAGTTAGTAGCAAATTTATAGGTTAGGTTAGGTTAGCTTACGTTAGGTTAGGTTAGGTTTTTAATTTTTTCGAATTCCGCGCGTTTTATTCAACGAAAAATAACAATTTTAAGAAAGTTATTAGTAAATTTATGGGTAAGGTTAGGTTAGCTTACGTTAGGTTATGTTAGGTTAGGTAAGGTTAGGTTAGGTTAAGTTAGGTTAGGTTAGGTTAGGTTAGGTTTTTAAGTTTTTCGAATTCCGTGAGTTTTATTCAACGAAAAATTACAATTTTAATAAAGTTATAAGCAAATTTATAGGTTAGGTTAGGTAAGGTTAGATTTTTAATTTTTTCGAATTTTTTCGAGTTTTTTCGAATTTTTTCGAATTTTGAAATGTGTGTTTTATTTAACGAAAAATATCAATTTTTGGGAATGTTAGTAGCAAATTTATAGGTTAGGTCAGGTTAGCTTACGTTAGGTTGGGTTAGGTTAGTTTAGGTTAGGTTAGGTTAGGTTAGGTTAGGTTAGGTTAGGTTTTTAAGTTTTTCGAAGTTCGTGAGTTTTATTCAACGAAAAATAACAATTTTAAGAAAGTTAGTAGCAAATTTATAGGTAAGGTTAGGTTAGCTTTCGTCAGGTTGGGTTAGGTTAGGTTAGTTTAGGTTCAGTAGGTTAGGTTAGGTAAGGTTAGGTTTTTAATTTTTTCGAATTTCGTGTGTTTTATTTAACGAATAATACCAATTTTAGGAAAGTTATAAGCAAATTTATAGGTTAGGTTAGGTTAGCTTACGTTAGGTTGGGTTATATTAGGTTAGATTAGGTTTTTAATTTTTTTGAATTCCGCGCGTTTTATTCAACGAAAAATAACAATTTTAAGAAAGTTATTAGTAAATTTGTGGGTTAGGTTAGGTTAGCTTACGTTAGGTTGGGTAAGGTTAGGTTAGGTTAGGTTAGGTTAGGTTAGGTTTTTTAGTTTTCCGAATTCCGTGAGTTTTATTCAACGAAAAATTACAATTTTAAGAAAGTTATAAGCAAATTTATAGGTAAGGTTAGGTTAGCTTACGTTAGGTTGGGTAAGGTTAGGTTAGGTTAGGTTAGGTTAGGTTAGGTTAGGTTTTTAAGTTTTTCGAATTCCGTGAGTTTTATTCAACGAAAAATAATAATTTTAAGAAAGTTAGTAGCAAATTTATAGGTTAGGTTAGGTTAGCTTACGTTAGGTTGGGTTGGGTTAGGTTAGGTTAGGTTAGGTTTTAAGTTTTTCGAATTCCGTGAGTTTTATTCAACGAAAAATTACAATTTTAAGAATGTTATAAGGAAATTTATAGGTTAGGTTGGGTTAGGTTAGATTTTTAATTTTTTCGAATTTTTTCGAATTTTTCGAATTTTTTCGAATTTTGAAAAGTGTGTTTTATTTAACGAAAAATATTAATTTTTGGGAACGTTAGTAGCAAATTTATAGGTTAGGTCAGGTTAGCTTACGTTAGGTTATGTTAAGTTAGGTAAGGTTATGTTAGGTTAGGTTAGGTAAGGTTAGGATAGGTTTTTTAGTTTTTCGAATTCCGTGAGTTTTATTCAACGAAAAATTACAATTTTAAGAAAGTTATAAGCAAATTTATAGGTGAGGTTAGGTTAGCTTACATTAGGTTGGGTTAGGTTAGGTTAGGTTAGGTTAGGTTAGGTTAGTTTAGGTTAGGTTAGGTTAGGTTTTTAAGTTTTTCGAATTCCGTGAGTTTTATTTAACGAAAAATTACAATTTTAAGAAAGTTATAAGCAAATTTATAGGTTAGGTTAGGTAAGCTTACGTTGGGATGGGTTAGGTTAGGTTAGGTTAGGTTAGGTTTAGTTAGGTTAGGTTTTTAATTTTTTCGAATTCCGTGAGTTTTATTTAACGAAAAATAACAATTTTAAGAAAGTTAGTAGCAAATTTATAGGTTAGGTTAGGTTAGCTTTCGTTAGGTTGGGTTAGGTTAGGTTAGCTTTCGTTAGGTTGGGTTAGGTTAGGTTAGTTTAGGTTAAGTTAGGTTAGGTTAGGTTAGGTTAGGTTTTTAAGTTTTTCAAATTCCGTGAGTTTTATTTAACGAAAAATTACAATTTTAAGAAATTTATAAGCAAATTTATAGGTTAGGTTAGGTAAGGTTAGGTTAGATTTTTATTTTTTCGAATTTTTTCGAGTTTTTTCGAGTTTTTTCGAAGTTTTTCGAATTTTGAAAAGTGTGTTTTATTTAACGAAAAATATCAATTTTTGGGAAAGTTAGTAGCAAATTTATAGGTTAGGTCAGGTTAGCTTACGTTAGGTTGGGTTAGGTTAGTTTAGGTTAGGTTAGGTTAGGTTAGGTTAGGTTAGGTTTTTAAGTTTTTCGAAGTTCGTGAGTTTTATTCAACGAAAAATAACAATCTTAAGAAAGTTAGTAGCAAATTTATAGGTTAGGTTGGGTTAGCTTACGTTAGGTTAGGTTAGGTTTTTAATTTTTTCGAATTCCGCGCGTTTTATTCAACGAAAAATAACAATTTTAAGAAAGTTATTAGTAAATTTATGGGTAAGGTTAGGTTAGCTTACGTTAGGTTATGTTAGGTTAGGTAAGGTTAGGTTAGGTTAAGTTAGGTTAGGTTAGGTTAGGTTAGGTTTTTAAGTTTTTCGAATTCCGTGAGTTTTATTCAACGAAAAATTACAATTTTAATAAAGTTATAAGCAAATTTATAGGTTTTAGGTTAGGTAAGGTTAGATTTTTAATTTTTTCGAATTTTTTCGAGTTTTTTCGAATTTTTTCGAATTTTGAAATGTGTGTTTTATTTAACGAAAAATATCAATTTTTGGGAATGTTAGTAGCAAATTTATAGGTTAGGTCAGGTTAGCTTACGTTAGGTTGGGTTAGGTTAGTTTAGGTTAGGTTAGGTTAGGTTAGGTTAGGTTAGGTGAGGTTTTTAAGTTTTTCGAAGTTCGTGAGTTTTATTCAACGAAAAATAACAATTTTAAGAAAGTTAGTAGCAAATTTATAGGTAAGGTTAGGTTAGCTTTCGTCAGGTTGGGTTAGGTTAGGTTAGGTTAGGTTAGGTAGGTTAGGTTATGTAAGGTTAGGTTTTTAATTTTTTCGAATTTCGTGTGTTTTATTTAACGAATAATACCAATTTTAGGAAAGTTATAAGCAAATTTATAGGTTAGGTTAGGTTAGCTTACCTCAGGTTATGTTAGGTTGGGTAAGGTTATGTTAGGTTAGGTTAGGTTAGGTTTGGTTAGGTTAGGTTAGGTTTTTTAGTTTTTCGAATTCCGTGAGTTTTATTCAACGAAAAATTACAATTTTAAGAAAGTTATAAGCAAATTTATAGGTTAGGTTGGGTAAGGTTAGATTTTTAATTTTTTCCAATTTTTTCGAATTTTTTCGAATTTTTTCGAGTTTTTTCGAATTTTTTCGAATTTTGAAAAGTGTGTTTTATTTAACGAAAAATATCAATTTTTGGGAAAGTTAGTAGCAAATTTATAGGTTAGGTCAGGTTAGCTTACGTTAGGTTGGGTTAGGTTAGTTTAGGTTAGGTTAGGTTTGGTTAGGTTAGGTTAGGTTTTTAAGTTTTTCGAAGTTCGTGAGTTTTATTCAACGAAAAATAACAATCTTAAGAAAGTTAGTAGCAAATTTATAGGTTAGGTTAGGTTAGCTTACGTTAGGTTAGGTTAGGTTTTTAATTTTTTCGAATTCCGCGCGTTTTATTCAACGAAAAATAACAATTTTAAGAAAGTTATTAGTAAATTTATGGGTAAGGTTAGGTTAGCTTACGTTAGGTTATGTTAGGTTAGGTAAGGTTAGGTTAGGTTAAGTTAGGTTAGGTTAGGTTAGGTTAGGTTTTTAAGTTTTTCGAATTCCGTGAGTTTTATTCAACGAAAAATTACAATTTTAATAAAGTTATAAGCAAATTTATAGGTTAGGTTAGGTAAGGTTAGATTTTTAATTTTTTCGAATTTTTTCGAGTTTTTTCGAATTTTTTCGAATTTTGAAATGTGTGTTTTATTTAACGAAAAATATCAATTTTTGGGAATGTTAGTAGCAAATTTATAGGTTAGGTCAGGTTAGCTTACGTTAGGTTGGGTTAGGTTAGTTTAGGTTAGGTTAGGTTAGGTTAGGTTAGGTTAGGTTAGGTTTTTAAGTTTTTCGAAGTTCGTGAGTTTTATTCAACGAAAAATAACAATTTTAAGAAAGTTAGTAGCAAATTTATAGGTAAGGTTAGGTTAGCTTTCGTCAGGTTGGGTTAGGTTAGGTTAGTTTAGGTTCAGTAGGTTAGGTTAGGTAAGGTTAGGTTTTTAATTTTTTCGAATTTCGTGTGTTTTATTTAACGAATAATACCAATTTTAGGAAAGTTATAAGCAAATTTATAGGTTAGGTTAGGTTAGCTTACGTTAGGTTGGGTTATATTAGGTTAGATTAGGTTTTTAATTTTTTTGAATTCCGCGCGTTTTATTCAACGAAAAATAACAATTTTAAGAAAGTTATTAGTAAATTTGTGGGTTAGGTTAGGTTAGCTTACGTTAGGTTGGGTAAGGTTAGGTTAGGTTAGGTTAGGTTAGGTTAGGTTTTTTAGTTTTTCGAATTCCGTGAGTTTTATTCAACGAAAAATTACAATTTTAAGAAAGTTATAAGCAAATTTATAGGTAAGGTTAGGTTAGCTTACGTTAGGTTGGGTAAGGTTAGGTTAGGTTAGGTTAGGTTAGGTTAGGTTAGGTTAGGTTTTTAAGTTTTTCGAATTCCTTGAGTTTTATTCAACGAAAAATAATAATTTTAAGAAAGTTAGTAGCAAATTTATAGGTTAGGTTAGGTTAGCTTACGTTAGGTTGGGTTGGGTTAGGTTAGGTTTTAAGTTTTTCGAATTCCGTGAGTTTTATTCAACGAAAAATTACAATTTTAAGAATGTTATAAGGAAATTTATAGGTTAGGTTGGGTTAGGTTAGATTTTTAATTTTTTCGAATTTTTTCGAATTTTTCGAATTTTTTCGAATTTTGAAAAGTGTGTTTTATTTAACGAAAAATATTAATTTTTGGGAAAGTTAGTAGCAAATTTATAGGTTAGGTCAGGTTAGCTTACGTTAGGTTATGTTAAGTTAGGTAAGGTTATGTTAGGTTAGGTTAGGTAAGGTTAGGATAGGTTTTTTAGTTTTTCGAATTCCGTGAGTTTTATTCAACGAAAAATTACAATTTTAAGAAAGTTATAAGCAAATTTATAGGTGAGGTTAGGTTAGCTTACATTAGGTTGGGTTAGGTTAGGTTAGGTTAGGTTAGGTTAGGTTAGTTTAGGTTAGGTTAGGTTAGGTTTTTAAGCTTTTCGAATTCCGTGAGTTTTATTTAACGAAAAATTACAATTTTAAGAAAGTTATAAGCAAATTTATAGGTTAGGTTAGGTAAGCTTACGTTGGGATGGGTTAGGTTAGGTTAGGTTAGGTTAGGTTTGGTTAGGTTAGGTTTTTAATTTTTTCGAATTCCGTGAGTTTTATTTAACGAAAAATAACAATTTTAAGAAAGTTAGTAGCAAATTTATAGGTTAGGTTAGGTTAGCTTTCGTTAGGTTGGGTTAGGTTAGGTTAGTTTAGGTTAAGTTAGGTTAGGTTAGGTTAGGTTAGGTTTTTAAGTTTTTCAAATTCCGTGAGTTTTATTTAACGAAAAATTACAATTTTAAGAAATTTATAAGCAAATTTATAGGTTAGGTTAGGTAAGGTTAGGTTAGATTTTTATTTTTTCGAATTTTTTCGAGTTTTTTCGAGTTTTTTCGAAGTTTTTCGAATTTTGAAAAGTGTGTTTTATTTAACGAAAAATATCAATTTTTGGGAAAGTTAGTAGCAAATTTATAGGTTAGGTCAGGTTAGCTTACGTTAGGTTGGGTTAGGTTAGTTTAGGTTAGGTTAGGTTAGGTTAGGTTAGGTTAGGTTTTTAAGTTTTTCGAAGTTCGTGAGTTTTATTCAACGAAAAATAACAATCTTAAGAAAGTTAGTAGCAAATTTATAGGTTAGGTTGGGTTAGCTTACGTTAGGTTAGGTTAGGTTTTTAATTTTTTCGAATTCCGCGCGTTTTATTCAACGAAAAATAACAATTTTAAGAAAGTTATTAGTAAATTTATGGGTAAGGTTAGGTTAGCTTACGTTAGGTTATGTTAGGTTAGGTAAGGTTAGGTTAGGTTAAGTTAGGTTAGGTTAGGTTAGGTTAGGTTTTTAAGTTTTTCGAATTCCGTGAGTTTTATTCAACGAAAAATTACAATTTTAATAAAGTTATAAGCAAATTTATAGGTTAGGTTAGGTAAGGTTAGATTTTTAATTTTTTCGAATTTTTTCGAGTTTTTTCGAATTTTTTCGAATTTTGAAATGTGTGTTTTATTTAACGAAAAATATCAATTTTTGGGAATGTTAGTAGCAAATTTATAGGTTAGGTCAGGTTAGCTTACGTTAGGTTGGGTTAGGTTAGTTTAGGTTAGGTTAGGTTAGGTTAGGTTAGGTTAGGTGAGGTTTTTAAGTTTTTCGAAGTTCGTGAGTTTTATTCAACGAAAAATAACAATTTTAAGAAAGTTAGTAGCAAATTTATAGGTAAGGTTAGGTTAGCTTTCGTCAGGTTGGGTTAGGTTAGGTTAGGTTAGGTTAGGTAGGTTAGGTTCTGTAAGGTTAGGTTTTTAATTTTTTCGAATTTCGTGTGTTTTATTTAACGAATAATACCAATTTTAGGAAAGTTATAAGCAAATTTATAGGTTAGGTTAGGTTAGCTTACGTTAGGTTGGGTTAGATTAGGTTAGATTAGGTTTTTAATTTTTTTGAATTCCGCGCGTTTTATTCAACGAAAAATAACAATTTTAAGAAAGTTATTAGTAAATTTGTGGGTAAGGTTAGGTTAGCTTACGTTAGGTTATGTTTTTTTTTTTTTTTTTTTTTTTTTTTTTTTTTTTTTTATTACAATATTTTTACTCTACAGACTCGAAGTCCGTACCTTTTTTTGCTTTACTTTATTTTATTAACTTTTAAAATACTGTTATAAATATACTCCTTACACTACTTACATTACTTAAATATTTAAGCCTAAGCAGTGAGTTCACATATATTTATTTTTTTTTTTGGATTTTTTTTGTATTTTTTTGTATTTTTTTTTTTTTTTATATTTCTATTATCTTACATACTTAAGGTCTGCAAACTAATATGCTTACATGCGACATGCACTTAATCGCTATATTTTTTTTTTATAATATTTTTTTTCATTATTACTTTTGTTTTTTTTTTTTTTTTTTTTTTGGTTTTTTTTTTTTTTTTTTGTGGGCATCGTTGTTACTTATCTTTTTTTTTGATGTTTAAACATAATAATTGTCGACCCACTTTGTGTTTTATGTTTTTTTTTTCTTTTTTTTTTTTTTTTTTTTTTCCCTTATGTAATCATCAACATAATCTACGTGCTTAATGTACATGGCCTTACATGCTATGTAAATTTTTATATTACCAGATTTTTTTTTTTTTTCCTTTTCCTTGTACTTAATATCGTGGAGAGTGCTCCATCTTTAACTGTTTGTGATATCTGTTGACAGGGCTTCCACAATCGCTTCGTCTCTGTTTCTAATTGCCATTTTCAGATTATATTCTTTGATTCTTTTCGTTGTCGCAGCCATTGCGCTCTCAACCAGCCTTCCAGTTGCATCGTCGCAATCGTCCGTGTAATAAACACAGCTTTCTGTGTGCCTGGACACTGCCACTACTGCATGTTGGACGCTTTCATAAATTTTGAGCTTCTCTGTTGTTGTCCTCATTATGACCACTCTCCCGTATGTGAGACCTTGGGCCTCATGTACGGTTAAAATTCGCGACCCGGGACCCGAACCATATCCCTGGCTGGTAAGGGACTCCTTTTCTGCTTGCGTAAATACAAGATATAAGGTGTCGGGCACGGTACCTGGTATGACGGCTCCCGTGTACCTCTTCCTTTCTAGTGAGTGCACCTGAGATCTGGATGAATAAATGCCACTGTAGATTTCATTCAGGGCATATGCCACATCCATCGGATTCCGGTGCGTACACAGGAGCTCTTGGCTGATAGTGGTTACGAGGCTTGGGCGAGTATATTGCATCGCAAAGAGGTTTTCCCTGTCGATATAAGGGAGTTGATTGATGTCACCAAAAAGCAGTATTTTTTCGGCTCCACTTAGCCGCATTGCCATTACTATGGCCCCGAAATGGTTCATGAGAGCTTCGTCGACTAAAAGTCGAGTACATCTTCCCTTTTGCCTTCTCATACCATTTACTAAAACTGAGGCCATAGTGCGCACTTTTGTTTTTGCGTCAGTGGCTATGCGGTTGGCTAACTTTTCTCTAAGATCTTTAGCTGCTTCTGTTGTTGTTGTGACAATAAAATCATCTTCCGCATCGAATTGGTTTATAACCCAAGTTGTTTTGCCACATCCCGGGACTCCATTGACCCAATTTATCGTCGGCACCGTCCAGTTTTCCCAAGGATCTCCCAATGCACAGGCTCCCGAGATGGTTTCCGCCATTTTCAGGATCCTGTCCTCTAGCATCACCCTGGTACAACGGGCGGTGACCACAATAGGGTCGTTGGGTGGGGTTTTGAATACTAATCTTCCCTGTCGTTCTGTCTCCTCCTCATCCAAGGCTACGAAGCCCGCCGACCCGCTATAAGCCGCCATGTGATGACCCATTTTACCTTTTATGACAGTAGATGTTTTGTTGTCATAAATTGCGGCCTCTGCTTCCTCGAGCTGCACTCCAAGGAACTCATGACTACCGAGGTGGAAACTTTGTAAGATATTCTTGCAAGTAGTTTGGTTCACCTCAAGAGTTGCTTTTATGAGGGCCTTAAACTCTAGGAAAGCGTTGATTATGTGGTCTTTAGGCTCGACCGCCGGAAGAAGTCTTGGAGGGCTGACACGTCCCGAGCAGGGTCTAGTGTGGGTGGGTTTGGATTTCTTGAGTACTCTTGGAGGCTCTCTTATTAAGTTATCGGCTTGTCTTAACTTACTCAACTTTCGCATTGCTCTTCCTGGAATACTCTGGGCCGCTGCACCGATGGTTTTAATTAGTGCACTTACCCCGCTTTGTGACTCAGAACTTTTGCTAAGTTTTTCCCTGGCTGCGGCCTTTTCTTTGGCCGTTTTCAGTTGCAGGCGTTCTGAGCCACTAAGTGTCTCTGAATTTGCTACAAGATGTTGGGTTGCCTTTGTCGAGTCATGATGTTTGAGGAAGCTCAGGTTTTCACCCCTATCCTCATACACGACTATTTCATGTTTGTTTGAGGCTTTTATGCAACCAATGTGGTCCATGACTTCACCTTTCTCATATAGGACCACCATGGCATCCACACTTATGATGCGGGGTATGACAGCTGTCTCCTCCTCACCGAGTCTCGTTAGCAGTGAGCATGCCTGGGCGAATGGGGTTTTTTCTTCGCTCCATGTGAACAGCAAGATCGTTTTGTTTTTCGATCTTACTATTCGACATCGTTGCTTTGCAACCTCTATTTCAACTAGCGCCTCATATGTTTTGCGCTTCATGCTCGTTTTGAGAGTACTGCCGTTTAGTAAGCTTGCGAGACCGGGAGATATTTTGACATAGTTTCGGCCAGTTGTTAAGCAAAAACTTAAGCCGAAACGCTCTGTGTTGTTATCCATGAAGAGAGCTACTCCTCGAATTCTCAGGCCTGGGTTACCTCTTTCAGCGCATGCTAATAGCTGATGTTCTGCTTTATTGGCTGGGATGCTCTTCTCTTTTACGGAGACCTCTGCGAATTCGGTTTGCTGCTGCCTGGGGAATGGATAGTTTGTGGCGTTACGCTTTGCAGCAGCGCGAAAGATGGACTCTACGAATGCCAGAAATTTGGGCCTTTTGTCTTCGTCTTCGATGATTCTGTGTAGGTCAGACTTGTCAAGATTGGTGTTAATGCAAAACTTTACTGTTTTCAAGCTCTCTTCCTGGCGGTAAATAGTCCAGTGTGCCTTGTTTCCTGGTTTGGTACAAGTTGGACGCTTCTTTTATTCTCAGGTCTAACGGAAGCAGACCCGAGATGGCAAGCGCGGAAGTGAGCGATACCGTGCGGTACGCTTTACAGATCTTCTGCGCGAAGCCCCTTTGCAACGTGTTGAGTTGGTCTTTGATCATCTGAAGTTCTGTTGCTGAGGACCACGCGCTCGAAGCGTACATCACTATGGGTTCGACGACTGCAACGTATATTGTCCTTACAATCTCACCATTGAGACCCCAGGTCACCTTGGCCGCGCATGCAAGCTGTTTGTATATGTCAGCCGCTTTTTTGCATACGGCTGCTACATGTGGCTTAAAGGTGAGTCCACGGTCAATGATGAGACCGAGTACTTTAATTTCCTCTACGAGGTTTACTCTGCTGCCGGACATTTGCAGGTTGGGGTGGTCAAATTTAAGTTTTTTAGTGACAAGCATTGCATTTGTTTTATGCGCTGCAAACTTTAACTTGTTCTGGGTTCCCCACTTCTTTACTCTTTTTAAAGTGTCATTGGCCTGTTGCTCCAGGGCACTCGTTGAGTGACTCGAGAACACCAAGACAACGTCATCTGCAAATGCCTGACAATACACCCCTTCGTTCGTAAGTTGGTGCAGCAGTGAGTCTAGGATAACATTCCAAAAGGTTGGTCCACCGATAGATCCTTGAACACAGCCCTTTGTAGTTCCCCTCTCACTCGTTGTTCTGGCATAGTTAATTACGATTTTTCGATCTTGAAGGTAAGAGCCAACCATATCGTAGAGGTTTTTGGGACATTTCTTTTTGGCTAGTTGCAGTTTTAATGCTGGCCACCATGCGTTGTCAAAGGCTCCCTCTATATCTAATGAAACAACAAGGACGATCTTCTTATTCCTCACTTCGTTATTGATATATTTCAATAGATCATAGAGGGCGTCCTCAGTACCACGTTGAGGCATGAACCCATACTGGTTTTTATTAAGAGTTGGGAGGATGTACCACTGGAGTCGGCCCACCATCAACTTCTCGACTATTTTTCCGAGTACTGACAGAAGACCTATTGGTCGGTATGACTTTGGATGTGTATAGTCATCCTTTCCTGGCTTACGGATGATGACCACGTGTGCAGTTTTCCACTGCTTGGGAAAGTACGCCAATTTCAAGCACTTGTTGGCTATCGCTAAGAATACCTTCCTGTTGCAGTTTATTGCAGCGGAGCAGATGTCAGCTGTTAGCCCGTCTGGTCCAGGGGCTTTTTTGGGGTTTAGTGTTTGTAACACTGATTCAAGCTCCGCTTCTGCAAAAGGTGGGTCATCTTCTGACAAACCTAGGTCTTTGTTGATTTCCGTCAGCTCTCGTATTTTGGTGCGGTATGGCTGATCTGTTTCCACACAGTCGTCAGGGTAAAATGTTTGGGCCAAGAGTTCTGCCGACTCTTCTGGTGTCAGAGTTTCCCCTTGGATGTTTCTTAGGAGCATGTCCTCATATCTTCTTGAGGATTTCCGGATAACTCTGTAAATTTTATCCCACATGCTCTCCCTTTCCTGTGTCGTGCAGAATTCCTTCCAGCTTTCGGTTTGCGCCTCCTCAACTTTTATGATGTATTGTTGTTTAAAACTTATGTATTCGTCTATTACGTGTTGTCTTCTGCTTGGTGCCGCATTTCTAATACGTCTTTTTTTCCTATGGACTTCTTTTTTGAGTTGGTTGAGGGATTTTGACCACCATGGGGGCGTTGCATTCACCCCCCTCATGCCCATTTTCGGAATAGTCTCATCACAAGATTCCTGGATTGCTTTTGTGTAGGCTATTGTGATGGATTCCAGATCCTCATGGATTTCCGCCTCCTCAATTAGTGTGGGAGTTATGGCTCTTTCTTTTAGAAGGGATCTAAAGCGTGTTGAGAAGTCCGACCAGTTTGCCTTTCTGGTGTTGTATTTGCGCGTTGTACAGGGCCGTAATTGTGTCAAGACTGCTTTGGTGCGCAGTGTAAACATAATCGCGTTGTGGTCTGATGTAATTAGGCTTCTCTCCACTCTCCAGTCCTCCACATTGCCCAGAAGTGACGAACTGCAAGCAGTGACGTCTACTATGCTCGAACAAATTCTCCCCCTTCTGTATGTTTCGAAGGTAGGCGTGTCACCCGTGTTCAGAATATGGAGATCCATTTCATTGAGGAAGGTGTTATATGCCGCGCCTCTTTCATCTTCGGAATTACTTCCCCACCATTGGCTCCAAGCATTTATGTCTCCAGCCACTATGATGTTGTTTGTGTGTAGTTTTGCGCAAGCTGCTTGGATTCGCCTAAGGTAGGGATTTATATCTTGCTCTCCCTCGAGGTAAACTGACACGACTCCCAGTTTTAAATTTCCTGCAACGAGAAGTACTGCCGCTTCTGTTTCGGTAACCAGCTGTGGATCATGGATGATCTCCAGCTGGTCTCCGAAAATCAGCACTGCGGCTTTTACTGGTTTTTGTCTATTCAGGCTGCATTGAACTACTCGCGTGCCGGGATGTTCTTTAATAACGCCATTTTTTCCCACATAGGGTTCCTGTACTATGGCAATCGACACTCCTTTATCCGATGCAACCTGAAGTAGTTCCGCCGTTGCTACCCTGGAGCGTTGCAAGTTCACCTGAATGATTTTGAGGTCTGACCTACTAATGTTGGAGTTAATATTATTATGGTTAGTCGGTATCGTATTGGTTGGTCGTTAGGTTATGTTAGTTTAGGTAAGGTTATGTTAGGTTAGGTTAGGTTGGGTTAGGTTAGGTTTTTAAGTTTTTCGAATTCCGTGAGTTTTATTCAACGAAAAATTACAATTTTAAGAAAGTTATGAGCAAATTTATAGGTTAGGTTAGGTTAGGTAAAATTTTTAATTTTTTCGAATTTTTTCGAATTTTTTCGAGTTTTTTCGAATTTTTTCGAATTTTGAAAAGTGTGTTTTAGTAAACGAAAAATATCAATTTTTGGGAAAGTTAGTAGCAAATTTACAGGTTAGGTTAGGTTAGCTAACGTTAGGTTGGGTTAGGTTAGGTTAGGTTAGGTTAGGTTAGGTTTTTAAGTTTTTCGAATTCCGTGAGTTTTATTCAACGAAAAATAACAATTTTAAGAAAGTTAGTAGCAAATTTATAGGTAAGGTTAGGTTAGCTTTCGTTAGGTTGGGTTAGGTTAGGTTAGGTTAGGTTAGGTTTTTAATTTTTTCGAATTTCGTGTGTTTTATTTAACGAAAAATACCAATTTTAGGAAAGTTATAAGCAAATTTATAGGTTAGGTTAGGTTAGCTTACGTTAGGTTGGGTTAGGTTAGGTTAGGTTTTTAATTTTTTCGAATTCCGCGCGTTTTATTCAACGAAAAATAACAATTTTAAGCAAGTTATTAGTAAATTTATGGGTAAGGTTAGGTTAGCTTACGTTAGGTTATGTTAGGTTAGGTAAGGTTATGTTAGGTTAGGTTAGGTTAGGTTAAGTTAGGTTAGGTTAAGTTAGGTTAGGTTAGGTTAGGTTTTTAAGTTTTTCGAATTCCGTGAGTTTTATTCAACGAAAAATTACAATTTTAATAAAGTTATAAGCAAATTTATAGGTTAGGTTAGGTAAGGTTAGATTTTTAATTTTTTCGAATTTTTTCGAGTTTTTTCGAATTTTTTCGAATTTTGAAATGTGTGTTTTATTTAACGAAAAATATCAATTTTTGGGAATGTTAGAAGCAAATTTATAGGTTAGGTTAGGTTAGCTTACGTTAGGTTGGGTTAGGTTAGTTTAGGTTAGGTTAGGTTAGGTTAGGTTAGGTTTTTAAGTTTTTCGAAGTTCGTGAGTTTTATTCAACGAAAAATAACAATTTTAAGAAAGTTAGTAGCAAATTTACAGGTTAGGTTAGGTTAGCTAACGTTAGGTTGGGTTAGGTTAGGTTAGGTTAGGTTAGGTTTTTAAGTTTTTCGAATTCCGTGAGTTTTATTCAACGAAAAATAACAATTTTAAGAAAGTTAGTAGCAAATTTATAGGTAAGGTTAGGTTAGCTTTCGTTAGGTTGGGTTAGGTTAGGTTAGGTTAGGTTAGGTTTTTAATTTTTTCGAATTTCGTGTGTTTTATTTAACGAAAAATACCAATTTTAGGAAAGTTATAAGCAAATTTATAGGTTAGGTTAGGTTAGCTTACGTTAGGTTGGGTTAGGTTAGGTTAGGTTTTTAATTTTTTCGAATTCCGCGCGTTTTATTCAACGAAAAATAACAATTTTAAGCAAGTTATTAGTAAATTTATGGGTAAGGTTAGGTTAGCTTACGTTAGGTTATGTTAGGTTAGGTAAGGTTATGTTAGGTTAGGTTAGGTTAGGTTAAGTTAGGTTAGGTTAGGTTAGGTTTTTAAGTTTTTCGAATTCCGTGAGTTTTATTCAACGAAAAATTACAATTTTAATAAAGTTATAAGCAAATTTATAGGTTAGGTTAGGTAGGGTTAGATTTTTAATTGTTTTCGAATTTTCTCGAGTTTTTTCGAATTTTTTCGAATTTTGAAATGTGTGTTTTATTTAACGAAAAATATCAATTTTTGGGAATGTTAGTAGCAAATTTATAGGTTAGGTCAGGTTAGCTTACGTTAGGTTGGGTTAGGTTAGTTTAGGTTAGGTCAGGTTAGGTTAGGTTAGGTTAGGTTAGGTTTTTAAGTTTTTCGAAGTTCGTGAGTTTTATTCAACGAAAAATAACAATTTTAAGAAAGTTAGTAGCAAATTTATAGGTAAGGTTAGGTTAGCTTTCGTCAGGTTGGGTTAGGTTAGGTTAGGTTAGGTTAGGTAGGTTAGGTTATGTAAGGTTAGGTTTTTAATTTTTTCGAACTTCGTGTGTTTTATTTAACGAATAATACCAATTTTAGGAAAGTTATAAGCAAATTTATAGGTTAGGTTAGGTTAGCTTACGTTAGGTTGGGTTAGATTAGGTTAGATTAGGTTTTTAATTTTTTTGAATTCCGCGCGTTTTATTCAACGAAAAATTACAATTTTAAGAAAGTTATTAGTAAATTTGTGGGTAAGGTTAGGTTAGCTTACGTTAGGTTATGTTAGTTTAGGTAAGGTTATGTTAGGTTAGGTTAGGTTGGGTTAGGTTAGGTTTTTAAGTTTTTCGAATTCCGTGAGTTTTATTCAACGAAAAATTACAATTTTAAGAAAGTTATGAGCAAATTTATAGGTTAGGTTAGGTTAGGTAAAATTTTTAATTTTTTCGAATTTTTTCGAATTTTTTCGAGTTTTTTCGAATTTTTTCGAATTTTGAAAAGTGTGTTTTAGTAAACGAAAAATATCAATTTTTGGGAAAGTTAGTAGCAAATTTACAGGTTAGGTTAGGTTAGCTAACGTTAGGTTGGGTTAGGTTAGGTTAGGTTAGGTTAGGTTAGGTTTTTAAGTTTTTCGAATTCCGTGAGTTTTATTCAACGAAAAATAACAATTTTAAGAAAGTTAGTAGCAAATTTATAGGTAAGGTTAGGTTAGCTTTCGTTAGGTTGGGTTAGGTTAGGTTAGGTTAGGTTAGGTTTTTAATTTTTTCGAATTTCGTGTGTTTTATTTAACGAAAAATACCAATTTTAGGAAAGTTATAAGCAAATTTATAGGTTAGGTTAGGTTAGCTTACGTTAGGTTGGGTTAGGTTAGGTTAGGTTTTTAATTTTTTCGAATTCCGCGCGTTTTATTCAACGAAAAATAACAATTTTAAGCAAGTTATTAGTAAATTTATGGGTAAGGTTAGGTTAGCTTACGTTAGGTTATGTTAGGTTAGGTAAGGTTATGTTAGGTTAGGTTAGGTTAGGTTAAGTTAGGTTAGGTTAGGTTAGGTTTTTAAGTTTTTCGAATTCCGTGAGTTTTATTCAACGAAAAATTACAATTTTAATAAAGTTATAAGCAAATTTATAGGTTAGGTTAGGTAGGGTTAGATTTTTAATTGTTTTCGAATTTTTTCGAGTTTTTTCGAATTTTTTCGAATTTTGAAATGTGTGTTTTATTTAACGAAAAATATCAATTTTTGGGAATGTTAGAAGCAAATTTATAGGTTAGGTTAGGTTAGCTTACGTTAGGTTGGGTTAGGTTAGTTTAGGTTAGGTTAGGTTAGGTTAGGTTAGGTTTTTAAGTTTTTCGAAGTTCGTGAGTTTTATTCAACGAAAAATAACAATTTTAAGAAAGTTAGTAGCAAATTTATAGGTTAGGTTAGGTTAGCTTACGTTAGGTTAGGTTAGGTTTTAAATTTTTTCGAATTCCGCGCGTTTTATTCAACGAAAAATAACAATTTTAAGAAAGTTATTGGTAAATTTATGGGTAAGGTTAGGTTAGCTTATGTTAGGTTATGTTAGGTTAGGTAAGGTTATCTTAGGTTAGGTTAGGTTAGGTTAGGTTAGGTTTTTTAGTTTTTCGAATTCCGTGAGTTTTATTCAACGAAAAATTACAATTTTAAGAAAGTTATAAGCAAATTTATAGGTAAGGTTAGGTTAGCTTACGTTAGGTTGGGTAAGGTTAGGTTAGGTTAGGTTAGGTTAGGTTAGGTTTTTAAGTTTTTCGAATTCCGTGAGTTTTATTCAACGAAAAATAATAATTTTAAGAAAGTTAGTAGCAAATTTATAGGTAAGGTTAGGTTAGCTTACGTTAGGTTGGGTTGGGTTAGGTTAGGTTAGGTTAGGTTTTAAGTTTTTCGAATTCCGTGAGTTTTATTCAACGAAAAATTACAATTTTAAGAATGTTATAAGGAAATTTTTAGGTTAGGTTGGGTTAGGTTAGATTTTTAATTTCTTCGAATTTTTTCGAATTTTTCGAATTTTTTCGAATTTTGAAAAGTGTGTTTTATTTAACGAAAAATATTAATTTTTGGGAAAGTTAGTAGCAAATTTATAGGTTAGGTCAGGTTAGCTTACGTTAGGTTATGTTAAGTTAGGTAAGGTTATGTTAGGTTAGGTTAGGTTAGGTTAGGATAGGTTTTTTAGTTTTTCGAATTCCGTGAGTTTTATTCAACGAAAAATTACTATTTTAAGAAAGTTATAAGCAAATTTATAGGTGAGGTTAGGTTAGCTTACATTTTTTTTTTTTTTTTTTTTTTTTTTTTTTTTTTTTTTTTATTCTACAGACTCGAAGTCCGTACCTTTTTTTGCTTTACTTTATTTTATTAACTTTTAAAATACTGTTATAAATATACTCCTTACACTACTTACATTACTTAAATATTTAAGCCTAAGCAGTGAGTTCACATATATTTATTTTTTTTTTGGATTTTTTTTTGTATTTTTTTGTATTTTTTTTTTTTATATTTCTATTATCTTACATACTTAAGGTCTGCAAACTAATAAGCTTACATGCGACATGCACTTAATCGCAATATTTTTTTTTATAATATTTTTTTTCATTATTATTTTTGTTTTGTTTTTTTTTTTTTTTTTTTTGGTTTTTTTTTTTTTTTTTTTTGTGGGCATCGTTGTTACTTATCTTTTTTTTGATGTTTAAACATAATAATTGTCGACCCACTTTGTTTTATGTTTTTTTTTTCTTTTTTTTTTTTTTCCCTTATGTAGTCATCAACATAATCTACGTGCTTTATGTACATGGCCTTACATGCTATGTAAATTTTTATATTAACAGATTTTTTTTTTCCTTTTCCTTGTACTTAATATCGTGGAGAGTGCTCCATCTTTAACTGTTTGTGATATCTGTTGACAGGGCTTCCACAATCGCTTCGTCTCTGTTTCTAATTGCCATGGTTAGCTTACATTAGGTTGGGTTAGGTTAGGTTAGGTTAGGTTAGGTTAGGTTAGTTTAGGTTAGGTTAGGTTAGGTTTTTAAGTTTTTCGAATTCCGTGAGTTTTATTCAACGAAAAATTACAATTTTAAGAAAGTTATAAGCAAATTTATAGGTTAGGTTAGGTAAGCTTACGTTGGGATGGGTTAGGTTAGGTTAGGTTTAGTTAGGTTAGGTTTTTAATTTTTTCGAATTCCGTGAGTTTTATTCAACGAAAAATAACAATTTTAAGAAAGTTAGTAGCAAATTTATAGGTTAGGTCAGGTTAGCTTTCGTTAGGTTGGGTTAGGTTAGGTTAGTTTAGGTTAAGTTAGGTTAGGTTAGGTTAGGTTAGGTTTTTAAGTTTTTCAAATTCCGTGAGTTTTATTTAACGAAAAATTACAATTTTAAGAAATTTATAAGCAAATTTATAGGTTAGGTTAGGTTAGGTTAGGTTAGATTTTTATTTTTTCGAATTTTTTCGAGTTTTTTCGAATTTTTTCGAATTTTAAAGGGTGTGTTTTATTTAACGAAAAATATCAATTTTTGGGAAAGTTAGTAGCAAATTTATAGGTTAGGTTAGGTTAGCTTACGTTAGGTTATGTTAGGTTGGGTAAGGTTATGTTAGGTTAGGTTAGGTTAGGTTTGGTTAGGTTAGGTTAGGTTTTTTAGTTTTTCGAATTCCGTGAGTTTTATTCAACGAAAAATTACAATTTTAAGAAAGTTATAAGCAAATTTATAGGTTAGGTTGGGTTAGGTTAGATTTTTAATTTTTTCCAATTTTTTCGAATTTTTTCGAATTTTTTCGAGTTTTTTCGAATTTTTTCGAATTTTGAAAAGTGTGTTTTATTTAACGAAAAATATCAATTTTTGGGAAAGTTAGTAGCAAATTTATAGGTTAGGTCAGGTTAGCTTACGTTAGGTTGGGTTAGGTTAGTTTAGGTTAGGTTAGGTTAGGTTAGGTTAGGTTAGGTTTTTAAGTTTTTCGAAGTTCGTGAGTTTTATTCAACGAAAAATAACAATCTTAAGAAAGTTAGTAGCAAATTTATAGGTTGGGTTAGGTTAGCTTACGTTAGGTTAGGTTAGGTTTTTAATTTTTTCGAATTCCGCGCGTTTTATTCAACGAAAAATAACAATTTTAAGAAAGTTATTAGTAAATTTATGGGTAAGGTTAGGTTATCTTACGTTAGGTTATGTTAGGTTAGGTAAGGTTAGGTTAGGTTAAGTTAGGTTAGGTTAGGTTAGGTTAGGTTTTTAAGTTTTTCGAATTCCGTGAGTTTTATTCAACGAAAAATTACAATTTTAATAAAGTTATAAGCAAATTTATAGGTTAGGTTAGGTAAGGTTAGATTTTTAATTTTTTCGAATTTTTTCGAGTTTTTTCGAATTTTTTCGAATTTTGAAATGTGTGTTTTATTTAACGAAAAATATCAATTTTTGGGAATGTTAGTAGCAAATTTATAGGTTAGGTCAGGTTAGCTTACGTTAGGTTGGGTTAGGTTAGTTTAGGTTAGGTTAGGTTAGGTTAGGTTAGGTTTTTAAGTTTTTCGAAGTTCGTGAGTTTTATTCAACGAAAAATAACAATTTTAAGAAAGTTAATAGCAAATTTATAGGTTAGGTTAGGTTAGCTTACGTTAGGTTGGGTTGGGTTAGGTTAGGTTAGGTTAGGTTTTTAAGTTTTTCGAAGTTCGTGAGTTTTATTCAACGAAAAATTACAATTTTAAGAAAGTTATAAGCAAATTTATAGGTAAGGTTAGGTTAGCTTACGTTAGGTTGGGTAAGGTTAGGTTAGGTTAGGTTAGGTTAGGTTAGGTTAGGTTTTTAAGTTTTTCGAATTCCGTGAGTTTTATTCAACGAAATATAATAATTTTAAGAAAGTTAGTAGCAAATTTATAGGTTAGGTTAGGTTAGCTTACGTTAGGTTGGGTTGGGTTAGGTTAGGTTAGGTTAGGTTTTAAGTTTTTCGAATTCCGTGAGTTTTATTCAACGAAAAATTACAATTTTAAGAATGTTATAAGGAAATTTACAGGTTAGGTTGGGTAAGGTTAGATTTTTAATTTTTTCGAGTTTTTTCGAATTTTTCGAATTTTTTCGAATTTTGAAAAGTGTGTTTTATTTAACGAAAAATATTAATTTTTGGGAAAGTTAGTAGCAAATTTATAGGTTAGGTTAGGTTAGCTTACGTTAGGTTATGTTAGGTTGGGTAAGGTTATGTTAGGTTAGGTTAGGTTAGGTTTGGTTAGGTTAGGTTAGGTTTTTTAGTTTTTCGAATTCCGTGAGTTTTATTCAACGAAAAATTACAATTTTAAGAAAGTTATAAGCAAATTTATAGGTGAGGTTAGGTTAGCTTACATTAGGTTGGGTTAGGTTAGGTTAGGTTAGTTTAGGTTAGGTTAGTTTAGGTTAGGTTAGGTTAGGTTTTTAAGTTTTTCGAATTCCGTGAGTTTTATTTAACGAAAAATAACAATTTTAAGAAAGTTAGTAGCAAATTTATAGGTTAGGTTAGGTTAGCTTTCGTTAGGTTGGGTTAGGTTAGGTTAGTTTAGGTTAAGTTAGGTTAGGTTAGGTTAGGTTAGGTTAGGTTAGGTTAGTTTAGGTTAGGTTAGGTTAGGTTTTTAACTTTTTCGAATTCCGTGAGTTTTATTCAACGAAAAATAACAATTTTAAGAAAGTTAGTAGCAAATTTATAGGTTAGGTTAAGTTAGCTTACGTTAGGTTAGGTTAGGTTTTTAATTTTTTCGAATTCCGCGCGTTTTATTCAACGAAAAATAACAATTTTAAGAAAGTTATTAGTAAATTTATGGGTAAGGTTAGGTTAGCTTATGTTAGGTTATGTTAGGTTAGGTAAGGTTATGTTAGGTTAGGTTAGGTTAGGTTAGGTTAGGTTTTTTAGTTTTTCGAATTCCGTGAGTTTTATTCAACGAAAAATTACAATTTTAAGAAAGTTATAAGCAAATTTATAGGTTAGGTTAGGTAAGCTTACGTTGGGATGGGTTAGGTTAGGGTAGGTTAGGTTAGGTTTAGTTAGGTTAGGTTTTTAATTTTTTCGAATTCCGTGAGTTTTATTTAACGAAAAATAACAATTTTAAGAAAGTTAGTAGCAAATTTATAGGTTAGGTTAGGTTAGCTTTCGTTAGGTTGGGTTAGGTTAGGTTAGTTTAGGTTAAGTTAGGTTAGGTTAGGTTAGGTTAGATTTTTATTTTTTCGAATTCTTTCGAGTTTTTTCGAATTTTATCGAATTTTGAAGGGTGTGTTTTATTTGACGAAAAATATCAATTTTTGGGAAAGTTAGTAGCAAATTTATAGGTTAGGTTAGGTTAGCTTACCTCAGGTTATGTTAGGTTGGGTAAGGTTATGTTAGGTTAGGTTAGGTTAGGTTTGGTTAGGTTAGGTTAGGTTTTTTAGTTTTTCGAATTCCGTGAGTTTTATTCAACGAAAAATTACAATTTTAAGAAAGTTATAAGCAAATTTATAGGTTAGGTTGGGTAAGGTTAGATTTTTAATTTTTTCCAATTTTTTCGAATTTTTTCGAATTTTTTCGAGTTTTTTCGAATTTTTTCGAATTTTGAAAAGTGTGTTTTATTTAACGAAAAATATCAATTTTTGGGAAAGTTAGTAGCAAATTTATAGGTTAGGTCAGGTTAGCTTACGTTAGGTTGGGTTAGGTTAGTTTAGGTTAGGTTAGGTTAGGTTAGGTTAGGTTAGGTTTTTAAGTTTTTCGAAGTTCGTGAGTTTTATTCAACGAAAAATAACAATCTTAAGAAAGTTAGTAGCAAATTTATAGGTTAGGTTAGGTTAGCTTACGTTAGGTTAGGTTAGGTTTTTAATTTTTTCGAATTCCGCGCGTTTTATTCAACGAAAAATAACAATTTTAAGAAAGTTATTAGTAAATTTATGGGTAAGGTTAGGTTAGCTTATGTTAGGTTATGTTAGGTTAGGTAAGGTTATCTTAGGTTAGGTTAGGTTAGGTTAGGTTAGGTTTTTTAGTTTTTCGAATTCCGTGAGTTTTATTCAACGAAAAATTACAATTTTAAGAAAGTTATAAGCAAATTTATAGGTAAGGTTAGGTTAGCTTACGTTAGGTTGGGTAAGGTTAGGTTAGGTTAGGTTAGGTTAGGTTAGGTTTTTAAGTTTTTCGAATTCCGTGAGTTTTATTCAACGAAAAATAATAATTTTAAGAAAGTTAGTAGCAAATTTATAGGTAAGGTTAGGTTAGCTTACGTTAGGTTGGGTTGGGTTAGGTTAGGTTAGGTTAGGTTTTAAGTTTTTCGAATTCCGTGAGTTTTATTCAACGAAAAATTACAATTTTAAGAATGTTATAAGGAAATTTTTAGGTTAGGTTGGGTTAGGTTAGATTTTTAATTTCTTCGAATTTTTTCGAATTTTTCGAATTTTTTCGAATTTTGAAAAGTGTGTTTTATTTAACGAAAAATATTAATTTTTGGGAAAGTTAGTAGCAAATTTATAGGTTAGGTCAGGTTAGCTTACGTTAGGTTATGTTAAGTTAGGTAAGGTTATGTTAGGTTAGGTTAGGTTAGGTTAGGATAGGTTTTTTAGTTTTTCGAATTCCGTGAGTTTTATTCAACGAAAAATTACTATTTTAAGAAAGTTATAAGCAAATTTATAGGTGAGGTTAGGTTAGCTTACATTTTTTTTTTTTTTTTTTTTTTTTTTTTTTTTTTTTTTTTTTTATTCTACAGACTCGAAGTCCGTACCTTTTTTTGCTTTACTTTATTTTATTAACTTTTAAAATACTGTTATAAATATACTCCTTACACTACTTACATTACTTAAATATTTAAGCCTAAGCAGTGAGTTCACATATATTTATTTTTTTTTTGGATTTTTTTTTGTATTTTTTTGTATTTTTTTTTTTTTTATATTTCTATTATCTTACATACTTAAGGTCTGCAAACTAATATGCTTACATGCGACATGCACTTAATCGCTATATTTTTTTTTATAATATTTTTTTTCATTATTATTTTTTTTTTTTTTTGGTTTTTTTTTTTTTTTTTTTTTTTGTGGGCATCGTTGTTACTTATCTTTTTTTTGATGTTTAAACATAATAATTGTCGACCCACTTTGTTTTATGTTTTTTTTTTCTTTTTTTTTTTTTTCCCTTATGTAGTCATCAACATAATCTACGTGCTTTATGTACATGGCCTTACATGCTATGTAAATTTTTATATTACCAGATTTTTTTTTTCCTTTTCCTTGTACTTAATATCGTGGAGAGTGCTCCATCTTTAACTGTTTGTGATATCTGTTGACAGGGCTTCCACAATCGCTTCGTCTCTGTTTCTAATTGCCATGGTTAGCTTACATTAGGTTGGGTTAGGTTAGGTTAGGTTAGGTTAGGTTAGGTTAGGTTAGTTTAGGTTAGGTTAGGTTAGGTTTTTAAGTTTTTCGAATTCCGTGAGTTTTATTCAACGAAAAATTACAATTTTAAGAAAGTTATAAGCAAATTTATAGGTTAGGTTAGGTAAGCTTACGTTGGGATGGGTTAGGTTAGGTTAGGTTTAGTTAGGTTAGGTTTTTAATTTTTTCGAATTCCGTGAGTTTTATTCAACGAAAAATAACAATTTTAAGAAAGTTAGTAGCAAATTTATAGGTTAGGTCAGGTTAGCTTTCGTTAGGTTGGGTTAGGTTAGGTTAGTTTAGGTTAAGTTAGGTTAGGTTAGGTTAGGTTAGGTTTTTAAGTTTTTCAAATTCCGTGAGTTTTATTTAACGAAAAATTACAATTTTAAGAAATTTATAAGCAAATTTATAGGTTAGGTTAGGTTAGGTTAGGTTAGATTTTTATTTTTTCGAATTTTTTCGAGTTTTTTCGAATTTTTTCGAATTTTAAAGGGTGTGTTTTATTTAACGAAAAATATCAATTTTTGGGAAAGTTAGTAGCAAATTTATAGGTTAGGTTAGGTTAGCTTACGTTAGGTTATGTTAGGTTGGGTAAGGTTATGTTAGGTTAGGTTAGGTTAGGTTTGGTTAGGTTAGGTTAGGTTTTTAACTTTTTCGAATTCCGTGAGTTTTATTCAACGAAAAATAACAATTTTAAGAAAGTTAGTAGCAAATTTATAGGTTAGGTTAAGTTAGCTTACGTTAGGTTAGGTTAGGTTTTTAATTTTTTCGAATTCCGCGCGTTTTATTCAACGAAAAATAACAATTTTAAGAAAGTTATTAGTAAATTTATGGGTAAGGTTAGGTTAGCTTATGTTAGGTTATGTTAGGTTAGGTAAGGTTATGTTAGGTTAGGTTAGGTTAGGTTAGGTTAGGTTTTTTAGTTTTTCGAATTCCGTGAGTTTTATTCAACGAAAAATTACAATTTTAAGAAAGTTATAAGCAAATTTATAGGTTAGGTTAGGTAAGCTTACGTTGGGATGGGTTAGGTTAGGGTAGGTTAGGTTAGGTTTAGTTAGGTTAGGTTTTTAATTTTTTCGAATTCCGTGAGTTTTATTTAACGAAAAATAACAATTTTAAGAAAGTTAGTAGCAAATTTATAGGTTAGGTTAGGTTAGCTTTCGTTAGGTTGGGTTAGGTTAGGTTAGTTTAGGTTAAGTTAGGTTAGGTTAGGTTAGGTTAGATTTTTATTTTTTCGAATTCTTTCGAGTTTTTTCGAATTTTATCGAATTTTGAAGGGTGTGTTTTATTTGACGAAAAATATCAATTTTTGGGAAAGTTAGTAGCAAATTTATAGGTTAGGTTAGGTTAGCTTACCTCAGGTTATGTTAGGTTGGGTAAGGTTATGTTAGGTTAGGTTAGGTTAGGTTTGGTTAGGTTAGGTTAGGTTTTTTAGTTTTTCGAATTCCGTGAGTTTTATTCAACGAAAAATTACAATTTTAAGAAAGTTATAAGCAAATTTATAGGTTAGGTTGGGTAAGGTTAGATTTTTAATTTTTTCCAATTTTTTCGAATTTTTTCGAATTTTTTCGAGTTTTTTCGAATTTTTTCGAATTTTGAAAAGTGTGTTTTATTTAACGAAAAATATCAATTTTTGGGAAAGTTAGTAGCAAATTTATAGGTTAGGTCAGGTTAGCTTACGTTAGGTTGGGTTAGGTTAGTTTAGGTTAGGTTAGGTTAGGTTAGGTTAGGTTAGGTTTTTAAGTTTTTCGAAGTTCGTGAGTTTTATTCAACGAAAAATAACAATCTTAAGAAAGTTAGTAGCAAATTTATAGGTTAGGTTAGGTTAGCTTACGTTAGGTTAGGTTAGGTTTTTAATTTTTTCGAATTCCGCGCGTTTTATTCAACGAAAAATAACAATTTTAAGAAAGTTATTAGTAAATTTATGGGTAAGGTTAGGTTAGCTTATGTTAGGTTATGTTAGGTTAGGTAAGGTTATCTTAGGTTAGGTTAGGTTAGGTTAGGTTAGGTTTTTTAGTTTTTCGAATTCCGTGAGTTTTATTCAACGAAAAATTACAATTTTAAGAAAGTTATAAGCAAATTTATAGGTAAGGTTAGGTTAGCTTACGTTAGGTTGGGTAAGGTTAGGTTAGGTTAGGTTAGGTTAGGTTAGGTTTTTAAGTTTTTCGAATTCCGTGAGTTTTATTCAACGAAAAATAATAATTTTAAGAAAGTTAGTAGCAAATTTATAGGTAAGGTTAGGTTAGCTTACGTTAGGTTGGGTTGGGTTAGGTTAGGTTAGGTTAGGTTTTAAGTTTTTCGAATTCCGTGAGTTTTATTCAACGAAAAATTACAATTTTAAGAATGTTATAAGGAAATTTTTAGGTTAGGTTGGGTTAGGTTAGATTTTTAATTTCTTCGAATTTTTTCGAATTTTTCGAATTTTTTCGAATTTTGAAAAGTGTGTTTTATTTAACGAAAAATATTAATTTTTGGGAAAGTTAGTAGCAAATTTATAGGTTAGGTCAGGTTAGCTTACGTTAGGTTATGTTAAGTTAGGTAAGGTTATGTTAGGTTAGGTTAGGTTAGGTTAGGATAGGTTTTTTAGTTTTTCGAATTCCGTGAGTTTTATTCAACGAAAAATTACTATTTTAAGAAAGTTATAAGCAAATTTATAGGTGAGGTTAGGTTAGCTTACATTTTTTTTTTTTTTTTTTTTTTTTTTTTTTTTTTTTTTTTATTCTACAGACTCGAAGTCCGTACCTTTTTTTGCTTTACTTTATTTTATTAACTTTTAAAATACTGTTATAAATATACTCCTTACACTACTTACATTACTTAAATATTTAAGCCTAAGCAGTGAGTTCACATATATTTATTTTTTTTTTGGATTTTTTTTTGTATTTTTTTGTATTTTTTTTTTTTTTATATTTCTATTATCTTACATACTTAAGGTCTGCAAACTAATATGCTTACATGCGACATGCACTTAATCGCTATATTTTTTTTTATAATATTTTTTTTCATTATTATTTTTTTTTTTTTTTTGGTTTTTTTTTTTTTTTTTTTTTTGTGGGCATCGTTGTTACTTATCTTTTTTTTGATGTTTAAACATAATAATTGTCGACCCACTTTGTTTTATGTTTTTTTTTTCTTTTTTTTTTTTTTCCCTTATGTAGTCATCAACATAATCTACGTGCTTTATGTACATGGCCTTACATGCTATGTAAATTTTTATATTACCAGATTTTTTTTTTCCTTTTCCTTGTACTTAATATCGTGGAGAGTGCTCCATCTTTAACTGTTTGTGATATCTGTTGACAGGGCTTCCACAATCGCTTCGTCTCTGTTTCTAATTGCCATGGTTAGCTTACATTAGGTTGGGTTAGGTTAGGTTAGGTTAGGTTAGGTTAGGTTAGGTTAGTTTAGGTTAGGTTAGGTTAGGTTTTTAAGTTTTTCGAATTCCGTGAGTTTTATTCAACGAAAAATTACAATTTTAAGAAAGTTATAAGCAAATTTATAGGTTAGGTTAGGTAAGCTTACGTTGGGATGGGTTAGGTTAGGTTAGGTTTAGTTAGGTTAGGTTTTTAATTTTTTCGAATTCCGTGAGTTTTATTCAACGAAAAATAACAATTTTAAGAAAGTTAGTAGCAAATTTATAGGTTAGGTCAGGTTAGCTTTCGTTAGGTTGGGTTAGGTTAGGTTAGTTTAGGTTAAGTTAGGTTAGGTTAGGTTAGGTTAGGTTTTTAAGTTTTTCAAATTCCGTGAGTTTTATTTAACGAAAAATTACAATTTTAAGAAATTTATAAGCAAATTTATAGGTTAGGTTAGGTTAGGTTAGGTTAGATTTTTATTTTTTCGAATTTTTTCGAGTTTTTTCGAATTTTTTCGAATTTTAAAGGGTGTGTTTTATTTAACGAAAAATATCAATTTTTGGGAAAGTTAGTAGCAAATTTATAGGTTAGGTTAGGTTAGCTTACGTTAGGTTATGTTAGGTTGGGTAAGGTTATGTTAGGTTAGGTTAGGTTAGGTTTGGTTAGGTTAGGTTAGGTTTTTTAGTTTTTCGAATTCCGTGAGTTTTATTCAACGAAAAATTACAATTTTAAGAAAGTTATAAGCAAATTTATAGGTTAGGTTGGGTTAGGTTAGATTTTTAATTTTTTCCAATTTTTTCGAATTTTTTCGAATTTTTTCGAGTTTTTTCGAATTTTTTCGAATTTTGAAAAGTGTGTTTTATTTAACGAAAAATATCAATTTTTGGGAAAGTTAGTAGCAAATTTATAGGTTAGGTCAGGTTAGCTTACGTTAGGTTGGGTTAGGTTAGTTTAGGTTAGGTTAGGTTAGGTTAGGTTAGGTTAGGTTTTTAAGTTTTTCGAAGTTCGTGAGTTTTATTCAACGAAAAATAACAATCTTAAGAAAGTTAGTAGCAAATTTATAGGTTGGGTTAGGTTAGCTTACGTTAGGTTAGGTTAGGTTTTTAATTTTTTCGAATTCCGCGCGTTTTATTCAACGAAAAATAACAATTTTAAGAAAGTTATTAGTAAATTTATGGGTAAGGTTAGGTTATCTTACGTTAGGTTATGTTAGGTTAGGTAAGGTTAGGTTAGGTTAAGTTAGGTTAGGTTAGGTTAGGTTAGGTTTTTAAGTTTTTCGAATTCCGTGAGTTTTATTCAACGAAAAATTACAATTTTAATAAAGTTATAAGCAAATTTATAGGTTAGGTTAGGTAGGGTTAGATTTTTAATTGTTTTCGAATTTTTTCGAGTTTTTTCGAATTTTTTCGAATTTTGAAATGTGTGTTTTATTAAACGAAAAATATCAATTTTTGGGAATGTTAGTAGCAAATTTATAGGTTAGGTCAGGTTAGCTTACGTTAGGTTGGGTTAGGTTAGTTTAGGTTAGGTTAGGTTAGGTTAGGTTAGGTTTTTAAGTTTTTCGAAGTTCGTGAGTTTTATTCAACGAAAAATAACAATTTTAAGAAAGTTAATAGCAAATTTATAGGTTAGGTTAGGTTAGCTTACGTTAGGTTGGGTTGGGTTAGGTTAGGTTAGGTTAGGTTTTTAAGTTTTTCGAAGTTCGTGAGTTTTATTCAACGAAAAATTACAATTTTAAGAAAGTTATAAGCAAATTTATAGGTAAGGTTAGGTTAGCTTACGTTAGGTTGGGTAAGGTTAGGTTAGGTTAGGTTAGGTTAGGTTAGGTTAGGTTTTTAAGTTTTTCGAATTCCGTGAGTTTTATTCAACGAAATATAATAATTTTAAGAAAGTTAGTAGCAAATTTATAGGTTAGGTTAGGTTAGCTTACGTTAGGTTGGGTTGGGTTAGGTTAGGTTAGGTTAGGTTTTAAGTTTTTCGAATTCCGTGAGTTTTATTCAACGAAAAATTACAATTTTAAGAATGTTATAAGGAAATTTACAGGTTAGGTTGGGTAAGGTTAGATTTTTAATTTTTTCGAGTTTTTTCGAATTTTTCGAATTTTTTCGAATTTTGAAAAGTGTGTTTTATTTAACGAAAAATATTAATTTTTGGGAAAGTTAGTAGCAAATTTATAGGTTAGGTTAGGTTAGCTTACGTTAGGTTATGTTAGGTTGGGTAAGGTTATGTTAGGTTAGGTTAGGTTAGGTTTGGTTAGGTTAGGTTAGGTTTTTTAGTTTTTCGAATTCCGTGAGTTTTATTCAACGAAAAATTACAATTTTAAGAAAGTTATAAGCAAATTTATAGGTGAGGTTAGGTTAGCTTACATTAGGTTGGGTTAGGTTAGGTTAGGTTAGTTTAGGTTAGGTTAGTTTAGGTTAGGTTAGGTTAGGTTTTTAAGTTTTTCGAATTCCGTGAGTTTTATTTAACGAAAAATAACAATTTTAAGAAAGTTAGTAGCAAATTTATAGGTTAGGTTAGGTTAGCTTTCGTTAGGTTGGGTTAGGTTAGGTTAGTTTAGGTTAAGTTAGGTTAGGTTAGGTTAGGTTAGGTTAGGTTAGGTTAGTTTAGGTTAGGTTAGGTTAGGTTTTTAACTTTTTCGAATTCCGTGAGTTTTATTCAACGAAAAATAACAATTTTAAGAAAGTTAGTAGCAAATTTATAGGTTAGGTTAAGTTAGCTTACGTTAGGTTAGGTTAGGTTTTTAATTTTTTCGAATTCCGCGCGTTTTATTCAACGAAAAATAACAATTTTAAGAAAGTTATTAGTAAATTTATGGGTAAGGTTAGGTTAGCTTATGTTAGGTTATGTTAGGTTAGGTAAGGTTATGTTAGGTTAGGTTAGGTTAGGTTAGGTTAGGTTTTTTAGTTTTTCGAATTCCGTGAGTTTTATTCAACGAAAAATTACAATTTTAAGAAAGTTATAAGCAAATTTATAGGTTAGGTTAGGTAAGCTTACGTTGGGATGGGTTAGGTTAGGGTAGGTTAGGTTAGGTTTAGTTAGGTTAGGTTTTTAATTTTTTCGAATTCCGTGAGTTTTATTTAACGAAAAATAACAATTTTAAGAAAGTTAGTAGCAAATTTATAGGTTAGGTTAGGTTAGCTTTCGTTAGGTTGGGTTAGGTTAGGTTAGTTTAGGTTAAGTTAGGTTAGGTTAGGTTAGGTTAGATTTTTATTTTTTCGAATTTTTTCGAGTTTTTTCGAATTTTATCGAATTTTGAAGGGTGTGTTTTATTTGACGAAAAATATCAATTTTTGGGAAAGTTAGTAGCAAATTTATAGGTTAGGTTAGGTTAGCTTACCTCAGGTTATGTTAGGTTGGGTAAGGTTATGTTAGGTTAGGTTAGGTTAGGTTTGGTTAGGTTAGGTTAGGTTTTTTAGTTTTTCGAATTCCGTGAGTTTTATTCAACGAAAAATTACAATTTTAAGAAAGTTATAAGCAAATTTATAGGTTAGGTTGGGTAAGGTTAGATTTTTAATTTTTTCCAATTTTTTCGAATTTTTTCGAATTTTTTCGAGTTTTTTCGAATTTTTTCGAATTTTGAAAAGTGTGTTTTATTTAACGAAAAATATCAATTTTTGGGAAAGTTAGTAGCAAATTTATAGGTTAGGTCAGGTTAGCTTACGTTAGGTTGGGTTAGGTTAGTTTAGGTTAGGTTAGGTTAGGTTAGGTTAGGTTAGGTTTTTAAGTTTTTCGAAGTTCGTGAGTTTTATTCAACGAAAAATAACAATCTTAAGAAAGTTAGTAGCAAATTTATAGGTTAGGTTAGGTTAGCTTACGTTAGGTTAGGTTAGGTTTTTAATTTTTTCGAATTCCGCGCGTTTTATTCAACGAAAAATAACAATTTTAAGAAAGTTATTAGTAAATTTATGGGTAAGGTTAGGTTAGCTTACGTTAGGTTATGTTAGGTTAGGTAAGGTTAGGTTAGGTTAAGTTAGGTTAGGTTAGGTTAGGTTAGGTTTTTAAATTTTTCGAATTCCGTGAGTTTTATTCAACGAAAAATTACAATTTTAATAAAGTTATAAGCAAATTTATAGGTTAGGTTAGGTAAGGTTAGATTTTTAATTTTTTCGAATTTTTTCGAGTTTTTTCGAATTTTTTCGAATTTTGAAATGTGTGTTTTATTTAACGAAAAATATCAATTTTTGGGAATGTTAGTAGCAAATTTATAGGTTAGGTCAGGTTAGCTTACGTTAGGTTGGGTTAGGTTAGTTTAGGTTAGGTTAGGTTAGGTTAGGTTAGGTTTTTAAGTTTTTCGAAGTTCGTGAGTTTTATTCAACGAAAAATAACAATTTTAAGAAAGTTAGTAGCAAATTTATAGGTAAGGTTAGGTTAGCTTTCGTCAGGTTGGGTTTGGTTAGGTTAGTTTAGGTTCGGTAGGTTAGGTTAGGTAAGGTTAGGTTTTTAATTTTTTCGAATTTCGTGTGTTTTATTTAACGAATAATACCAATTTTAGGAAAGTTATAAGCAAATTTATAGGTTAGGTTAGGTTAGCTTACGTTAGGTTGGGTTATATTAGGTTAGATTAGGTTTTTAATTTTTTTGAATTCCGCGCGTTTTATTCAACGAAAAATAACAATTTTAAGAAAGTTATTAGTAAATTTGTGGGTAAGGTTAGGTTAGCTTACGTTAGGTTATGTTAGGTTAGGTAAGGTTATGTTAGGTTGGGTTAGGTTAGGTTTTTAAGTTTTTCGAATTCCGTGAGTTTTATTCAACGAAAAATTACAATTTTAAGAAAGTTATGAGCAAATTTATAGGTTAGGTTAGGTTAGGTAAAATTTTTAATTTTTTCGAATTTTTTCGAATTTTTTCGAGTTTTTTCGAATTACTTCGAATTTTGAAAAGTGTGTTTTAGTAAACGAAAAATATCAATTTTTGGGAAAGTTAGTAGCAAATTTATAGGTTAGGTTAGGTTAGCTTACGTTAGGTTGGGTTAGGTTAGGTTAGGTTAGGTTAGGTTAGGTTTTTAAGTTTTTCGAATTCCGTGAGTTTTATTCAACGAAAAATAACAATTTTAAGAAAGTTAGTAGCAAATTTATAGGTAAGGTTAGGTTAGCTTTCGTTAGGTTGGGTTAGGTTAGGTTAGGTTAGGTTTTTAATTTTTTCGAATTTCGTGTGTTTTATTTAACGAAAAATACCAATTTTAGGAAAGTTATAAGCAAATTTATAGGTTAGGTTAGGTTAGCTTACGTTAGGTTGGGTTAGGTTAGGTTAGGTTTTTAATTTTTTCGAATTCCGCGCGTTTTGTTCAACGAAAAATAACAATTTTAAGCAAGTTATTAGTAAATTTATGGGTAAGGTTAGGTTAGCTTACGTTAGGTTATGTTAGGTTAGGTAAGGTTATGTTAGGTTAGGTTAGGTTAGGTTAAGTTAAGTTAGGTTAGGTTAGGTTTTTAAGTTTTTCGAATTCCGTGAGTTTTATTCAACGAAAAATTACAATTTTAATAAAGTTATAAGCAAATTTATAGGTTAGGTTAGGTAGGGTTAGATTTTTAATTGTTTTCGAATTTTTTCGAGTTTTTTCGAATTTTTTCGAATTTTGAAATGTGTGTTTTATTAAACGAAAAATATCAATTTTTGGGAATGTTAGAAGCAAATTTATAGGTTAGGTTAGGTTAGCTTACGTTAGGTTGGGTTAGGTTAGTTTAGGTTAGGTTAGGTTAGGTTTTTAAGTTTTTCGAAGTTCGTGAGTTTTATTCAACGAAAAATAACAATTTTAAGAAAGTTAGTAGCAAATTTATAGGTTGGGTTAAATTAGCTTACGTTAGGTTAGGTTAGGTTTTTAATTTTTTCGAATTCCGCGCGTTTTATTCAACGAAAAATAACAATTTTAAGAAAGTTATTAGTAAATTTATGGGTAAGGTTAGGTTAGCTTATGTTAGGTTATGTTAGGTTAGGTAAGGTTATGTTAGGTTAGTTTAGGTTAGGTTAGGTTAGGTTTTTTAGTTTTTCGAATTCCGTGAGTTTTATTCAACGAAAAATTACAATTTTAAGAAAGTTATAAGCAAATTTATAGGTAAGGTTAGGTTTTTTTTTTTTTTTTTATTACAATAAGTTTACTCTACAGACCCGAAGTCCGTACCTTTTTTTGCTTTACTTTATTTTATTAACTTTTAAAATACTGTTATAAATATACTCCTTACACTACTTACAATACTTAAATATTTAAGCCTAAGCAGTGAGTTCACATATATATATTTTTTTTTTGGATTTTTTTTGTATTTTTTTGTATTTTTTTTTTATATTTCTATTGTCTTACATACTTAAGATCTGCAAACTAATATGCTTACATGCGACATGCACTTAATCGCTATATTTTTTTTATAATTTTTTTTTTCATTATTATTTTTGTTTTGTTTTTTTTTTTTTTTTTTTGGTTTTTTTTTTTTTTTTTTGTGGGCATCGTTGTTACTTATCTTTTTTTTTGATGTTTAAACATAATAATTGTCGACCCACTTTGTGTTTTATGTTTTTTTTTTTCTTTTTTTTTTTTTTTTTTTTTTTACCCTTATGTAGTCATCAACATAATCTACGTGCTTAATGTACATGGCCTTACATGCTATGTAAATTTTTATATTACCAGATTTTTTTTTTCCTTTTCCTTGTACTTAATATCGTGGAGAGTGCTCCATCTTTAACTGTTTGTGATATCTGTTGACAGGGCTTCCACAATCGCTTCGTCTCTGTTTCTAATTGCCATTTTCAGATTATATTCTTTGATTCTTTTCGTTGTCGCAGCCATTGCGCTCTCAACCAGCCTTCCAGTTGCATCGTCGCAATCGTCCGTGTAATAAACACAGCTTTCTGTGTGCCTGGACACTGCCACTACTGCGTGTTGGACGCTTTCATAAATTTTGAGCTTCTCTGTTGTTGTCCTCATTATGACCACTCTCCCGTATGTGAGACCTTGGGCCTCATGTACGGTTAAAATTCGCGACCCGGGACCCGAACCATATCCCTGGCTGGTAAGGGACTCCTTTTCTGCTTGCGTAAATACAAGATATAAGGTGTCGGGCACGGTACCTGGTATGACGGCTCCCGTGTACCTCTTCCTTTCTAGTGAGTGCACCTGAGATCTGGATGAATAAATGCCACTGTAGATTTCATTCAGGGCATATGCCACATCCATCGGATTCCGGTGCGTACACAGGAGCTCTTGGCTGATAGTGGTTACGAGGCTTGGGCGAGTATATTGCATCGCAAAGAGGTTTTCCCTGTCGATATAAGGGAGTTGATTGATGTCACCAAAAAGCAGTATTTTTTCGGCTCCACTTAGCCGCATTGCCATTACTATGGCCCCGAAATGGTTCATGAGAGCTTCGTCGACTAAAAGTCGAGTACATCTTCCCTTTTGCCTTCTCATACCATTTACTAAAACTGAGGCCATAGTGCGCACTTTTGTTTTTGCGTCAGTGGCTATGCGGTTGGCTAACTTTTCTCTAAGATCTTTAGCTGCTTCTGTTGTTGTTGTGACAATAAAATCATCCTCCGCATCGAATTGGTTTATAACCCAAGTTGTTTTGCCACATCCCGGGACTCCATTGACCCAATTTATCGTCGGCACCGTCCAGTTTTCCCAAGGATCTCCCAATGCACAGGCTCCCGGGATGGTTTCCGCCATTTTCAGGATCCTGTCCTCTAGCATCACCCTGGTACAACGGGCGGTGACCACAATAGGGTCGTTGGGTGGGGTTTTGAATACTAATCTTCCCTGTCGTTCTGTCTCCTCCTCATCCAAGGCTACGAAGCCCGCCGACCCGCTATAAGCCGCCATGTGATGACCCATTTTACGTTTTATGACAGTAGATGTTTTGTTGTCATAAATTGCGGCCTCTGCTTCCTCGAGCTGCACTCCAAGGAACTCATGACTACCAAGGTGGAAACTTTGTAAGATATTCTTGCAAGTAGTTTGGTTCACCTCAAGAGTTGCTTTTATGAGGGCCTTAAACTCTAGGAAAGCGTTGATTATGTGGTCTTTAGGCTCGACCGCCGGTAGAAGTCTTGGAGGGCTGACACGTCCCGAGCAGGGTCTAGTGTGGGTGGGTTTGGATTTCTTGAGTACTCTTGGAGGCTCTCTTATTAAGTTATCGGCTTGTCTTAACTTACTCAACTTTCGCATTGCTCTTCCTGGAATACTCTGGGCCGCTGCACCGATGGTTTTAATTAGTGCACTTACCCCGCTTTGTGACTCAGAACTTTTGCTAAGTTTTTCCCTGGCTGCGGCCTTTTCTTTGGCCGATTCAGTTGCAGGCGTTCTGAGCCACTAAGTGTCTCTGAATTTGCTACAAGATGTTGGGTTGCCTTTGTCGAGTCATGATGTTTGAGGAAGCTCAGGTTTTCACCCCTATCCTCATACACGACTATTTCATGTTTGTTTGAGGCTTTTATGCAACCAATGTGGTCCATGACTTCACCTTTCTCATATAGGACCACCATGGCATCCACACTTATGATGCGGGGTATGACGGCTGTCTCCTCCTCACCGAGTCTCGTTAGCAGTGAGCATGCCTGGGCGAATGGGGTTTTTTCTTCGCTCCATGTGAACAGCAAGATCGTTTTGTTTTTCGATCTTACTATTCGACATCGTTGCTTTGCAACCTCTATTTCAACTAGCGCCTCATATGTTTTGCGCTTCATGCTCGTTTTGAGAGTACTGCCGTTTAGTAAGCTTGCGAGACCGGGAGATATTTTGACATAGTTTCGGCCAGTTGTTAAGCAAAAACTTAAGCCGAAACGCTCTGTGTTGTTATCCATGAAGAGAGCTACTCCTCGAATTCTCAGGCCTGGGTTACCTCTTTCAGCGCATGCTAATAGCTGATGTTCTGCTTTATTGGCTGGGATGCTCTTCTCTTTTACGGAGACCTCTGCGAATTCGGTTTGCTGCTGCCTGGGGAATGGATAGTTTGTGGCGTTACGCTTTGCAGCAGCGCGAAAGATGGACTCTACGAATGCCAGAAATTTGGGCCTTTTGTCTTCGTCTTCGATGATTCTGTGTAGGTCAGACTTGTCAAGATTGGTGTTAATGCAAAACTCGAGATCCAGACGTGCCGCCTGATAGCGGGGACACTCCAGAATCACATGCCACACTGACTCACTGACATTGGGATCGCACTCGCATCCTGGTGTATCCTTAAGCTTAAAGCGGTGCAAGTACTCCGCAATTCCACCATGTCCTGTTAACACTTGTACATGTGTGGGTGTCAACTTCGTTTTTCTCACTATCCGGTATGCAATTGCAACATCCGGTAGGAATATTTTGGTGACTTGCCCAGTGGTCGAGGTCTCGTATCTGTCCTGCCAGATTCGAACGGTTTCCTCTCTGATTTTCTTTTTAACGTAGGACATGGGGATTTTGTCGTAGTCTAGAGTGGCTGTCTCCCGGAGTGCCGCCGCCTTGGCGAGCTCATCAGCTCTCTCATTTCCAGACGTGCCTACATGAGCCCTCAACCAAAACAGCCGTATCACTCTTCCCTCTTTTCTCATCTTCCCTATGCTTTCTTGGATGGCCTTTGATAGGGGATGGCTTGCTTTAGGGTTCGCCAGCAGATCGAGCGAAGATCTCGAGTCGCTCATGATGTTTACGACAGGTTCAGTGCTCGATTCTGCTAGTTTGGTCGCCCTGAGCAAGGCATAGAGCTCCGATTGGAAAACTGTACAGGATGGATCCAGTCTAAAGGTGGAACTACTGATCTCCCTGCCATCTTCCCACCACGTTAAAGCTGCTCCGACCCTCCCTTCTATCTTACTTCCATCGGTGTATATGTGAGGGCCGGTTAGTTGGTGGAGGTTTGTGTTTTCGATTGTTTCCAGTAGCTCATATTCCAATTTGACGAGTTTAGAGGGATGAGGTTGATCCAAGTGATTTACACGGTTTTCAAGCTCTCTTCCTGGCGGTAAATAGTCCAGTGTGCCTTGTTTCCTGGTTTGGTACAAGTTGGACGCTTCTTTTATTCTCAGGTCTAACGGAAGCAGACCCGAGATGGCAAGCGCGGAAGTGAGCGATACCGTGCGGTACGCTTTACAGATCTTCTGCGCGAAGCCCCTTTGCAACGTGTTGAGTTGGTCTTTGATCATCTGAAGTTCTGTTGCTGAGGACCACGCGCTCGAAGCGTACATCACTATGGGTTCGACGACTGCAACGTATATTGTCCTTACAATCTCACCATTGAGACCCCAGGTCACCTTGGCCGCGCATGCAAGCTGTTTGTATATGTCAGCCGCTTTTTTGCATACGGCTGCTACATGTGGCTTAAAGGTGAGTCCACGGTCAATGATGAGACCGAGTACTTTAATTTCCTCTACGAGGTTTACTCTGCTGCCGGACATTTGCAGGTTGGGGTGGTCAAATTTAAGTTTTTTAGTGACAAGCATTGCATTTGTTTTATGCGCTGCAAACTTTAACTTGTTCTGGGTTCCCCACTTCTTTACTCTTTTTAAAGTGTCATTGGCCTGTTGCTCCAGGGCACTCGTTGAGTGACTCGAGAACACCAAGACAACGTCATCTGCAAATGCCTGACAATACACCCCTTCGTTCGTAAGTTGGTGCAGCAGTGAGTCTAGGATAACATTCCAAAAGGTTGGTCCACCGATAGATCCTTGAACACAGCCCTATGTAGTTCCCCTCTCACTCGTTGTTCTGGCATAGTTAATTACGATTTTTCGATCTTGAAGGTAAGAGCCAACCATATCGTAGAGGTTTTTGGGACATTTCTTTTTGGCTAGTTGCAGTTTTAATGCTGGCCACCATGCGTTGTCAAAGGCTCCCTCTATATCTAATGAAACAACAAGGACGATCTTCTTATTCCTCACTTCGTTATTGATATATTTCAATAGATCATAGAGGGCGTCCTCAGTACCACGTTGAGGCATGAACCCATACTGGTTTTTATTAAGAGTTGGGAGGATGTACCACTGGAGTCGGCCCACCATCAACTTCTCGACTATTTTTCCGAGTACTGACAGAAGACCTATTGGTCGGTATGACTTTGGATGTGTATAGTCATCCTTTCCTGGCTTACGGATGATGACCACGTGTGCAGTTTTCCACTGCTTGGGAAAGTACGCCAATTTCAAGCACTTGTTGGCTATCGCTAAGAATACCTTCCTGTTGCAGTTTATTGCAGCGGAGCAGATGTCAGCTGTTAGCCCGTCTGGTCCAGGGGCCTTTTTGGGGTTTAGTGTTTGTAACACTGATTCAAGCTCCGCTTCTGCAAAAGGTGGGTCATCTTCTGACAAACCTAGGTCTTTGTTGATTTCCGTCAGCTCTCGTATTTTGGTGTGGTATGGCTGATCTGTTTCCACACAGTCGTCAGGGTAAAATGTTTGGGCCAAGAGTTCTGCCGACTCTTCTGGTGTCAGAGTTTCCCCTTGGATGTTTCTTAGGAGCATGTCCTCATATCTTCTTGAGGATTTCCGGATAACTCTGTAAATTTTATCCCACATGCTCTCCCTTTCCTGTGTCGTGCAGAATTCCTTCCAGCTTTCGGTTTGCGCCTCCTCAACTTTTATGATGTATTGTTGTTTAAAACTTATGTATTCGTCTATTACGTGTTGTCTTCTGCTTGGTGCCGCATTTCTAATACGTCTTTTTTTCCTATGGACTTCTTTTTTGAGTTGGTTGAGGGATTTTGACCACCATGGGGGCGTTGCATTCACCCCCCTCATGCCCATTTTCGGAATAGTCTCATCACAAGATTCCTGGATTGCTTTTGTGTAGGCTATTGTGATGGATTCCAGATCCTCATGGATTTCCGCCTCCTCAATTAGTGTGGGAGTTATGGCTCTTTCTTTTAGAAGGGATCTAAAGCGTGTTGAGAAGTCCGACCAGTTTGCCTTTCTGGTGTTGTATTTGCGCGTTGTACAGGGCCGTAATTGTGTCAAGACTGCTTTGGTGCGCAGTGTAAACATAATCGCGTTGTGGTCTGATGTAATTAGGCTTCTCTCCACTCTCCAGTCCTCCACATTGCCCAGAAGTGACGAACTGCAAGCAGTGACGTCTACTATGCTCGAACAAATTCTCCCCCTTCTGTATGTTTCGAAGGTAGGCGTGTCACCCGTGTTCAGAATATGGAGATCCATTTCATTGAGGAAGGTGTTATATGCCGCGCCTCTTTCATCTTCGGAATTACTTCCCCACCATTGGCTCCAAGCATTTATGTCTCCAGCCACTATGATGTTGTTTGTGTGTAGTTTTGCGCAAGCTGCTTGGATTCGCCTAAGGTAGGGATTTATATCTTGCTCTCCCTCGAGGTAAACTGACACGACTCCCAGTTTTAAATTTCCTGCAACGAGAAGTACTGCCGCTTCTGTTTCGGTAACCAGCTGTGGATCATGGATGATCTCCAGCTGGTCTCCGAAAATCAGCACTGCGGCTTTTACTGGTTTTTGTCTATTCAGGCTGCATTGAACTACTCGCGTGCCGGGATGTTCTTTAATAACGCCATTTTTTCCCACATAGGGTTCCTGTACTATGGCAATCGACACTCCTTTATCCGATGCAACCTGAAGTAGTTCCGCCGTTGCTACCCTGGAGCGTTGCAAGTTCACCTGAATGATTTTGAGGTCTGACCTACTAATGTTGGAGTTAATATTATTATGGTTGCCCTTAGCAGTAAGATATGCGGGACCGTGCTATTGCATCCCACTTCTGCTTTTCCCGGCAATCAAAGCTAAAAGCATTGTGTGCCAGGTCCGTATCGGCACCGTGCGCTTTGAGGCAATTTTTACATCGGGGGGGTCTCCCCTCCAGTCTGATCGGGCATTTGTCCCATGAGTGAGTATCTCCGCAGTGACTGCAGAGTTCCTCCTTTTCGTGGCACACTGCTTTTGTGTGGCCAAAACCGAGGCATTTTGTGCATTGCACAAGGGGAGAGTGATCCATTATTGGTCTTCTTTGGAGGCCGATGTAAACTTTACCCGCATCAATGAAGCGCCTGTGCACTTTTGGAGAGAGCTCAAGTACAGGATGGCACTCTTGTGGATTCCTCGCCTTTTTCCTGTATCGAACTCTGACTGTTCGCTCTTTCTCATCGACGTCATGCAGAAGGTGTTTGTTCTGCGCCAGTATATTTTCTACGATTTCGACGTCTGTGTGATACGATAGCACGTCCCTGATTATCGCCAAGGGATTGTTTGTTCTGGCAACCTCTACTTTTAAACTTTTATTTGTCTTAACTCTGTTTTGGACAAGGTTAAGATCCTCCTTGGTGTTGCAACTGAGGACGACTTTTTGGTTTTTCGCCTTCCTTACCCTGTCTACTTTGGCTCCAGTCTTTTTTGTGTCTAGAGCCTCCCTGATTCTCTCAATAATGTTTTCGGCTGTGTTTTTGGAATCAGTTGATGTAATAATGAGCGTGTGATTGGGTTTAGGAAGGGGAGGGCTTGCAGCCACTCTGGCGTATGTCTTTTTTGGCTTTGTTGCCGCTTCGCCAGTTTGTGCAAGCTCTGTTGCTAGACTTGGGGCTGTAGGTGATGAGGCCCGTTGCTTCTGCTCTCTCATCGTCCTCAGCTCGGATGACATCGCACCTAAGTGTTCTTCTATAGGTTGAAGATGTTCCCTTATGCTGGTTTGGAATATTTTACTGGAGTCCGCTGAAGGTAAGATTGAAAGTCCGGATCTGATACTTGTATCTATCTCCTTCAGCGAACTCTTCATTCCGTTCAGCTCATTTTCTAACGTTTTATTTATTTCCTCTGAGGGGTGGGATGGTGGTGACTCCAGGCGTAACAGGGTTTTTTGACCTGTCTCCAGAACCTTCTTGGTGTTGTTTTCGGACTTTTCGATGACTCTGCGCATTTCGTCCAATTGAAGTTTGAGTGTTTCCACACTAGATTTTACTCCAGTAAGGTCCACTCTTAGGTGAGATAAGATGTTGTCTGCACCTTCTTGCTTCTGCTGACTCAAGTTCGACTGAATCACACCTATGCGCTTGTCTAAGTCCGTCACAGCTTTGAGTAGGTCACTCGTTTTGCGGAAGGGCTCTTGGGTTTCAAAGTTCAACCAACCCCGTATCGCCTTGGATTCCTGGAGGGTATTTTTTATATCTGTCCTGGCATGGCCTAGCTCGGAAGCCATTTCCTTCATAAGCTGGGTGATGATCTTGTTATGGGCTCGCTCCACTCGCATTAGTTCTTGAGCGTTGCGTGAGCGTTCCCTTTCTAGATTATGCTTATGTCTAGATCTGGAATCTGACAGCGCCAGGACCATCTCGTAGAGGGACTGCAGACTCTCTAAAGCTGTTAACTTACACTCCCTCTTCATATTCCCTGCCATTTCTAGCGCTTCCTTCCCTCTCAGAAGCATTTCGTTCGCTTCTTTTGTTGCCATATCCATTTCCACCCCCAAGCGCCTGTTGGAGTTAAAAAGCAGGCTGGGTCTTCCTTTTTCCGGTGCCTCCGATAATGGTGATTCCGGCGCAGATGTGATTGAAAGTTCTTCGTCGGATAAAACTGGAAGTGGATGAATTTCTTCCTGCTTCCAGTTGGCTACTTTGTCGATAGCCGCATCTACCGGGTCACAAACGGAGGATCGAATCGAGCTGTCGCTTTTAATTGAAGTTTGCGACATTTTAGTTCGTAGAGTGGGGGTGTGCGAAGAGGCATTTTTGCTTGTTTTAGATGCGTCTGTCGGAGCAGAGTCCGCTGGACGTTTTTCTGTTGCAAGATGAGATGATGGCTGCGACAACTTCTCGCTAGGTGTTGCTTTTGTTAAACTGGATTTTGTCAGTACTTTTTCCCGCAGCGATCGTGGAGGTCTAGGTGGAGCAACAGAAAGGTTTTGGGAAGACTTGTTTGAAGAAGCAGTCTCCACATCCGACAAGATTACTTTATTTCCTGACATAATTACAAAAATTTAAGGATTCTCTAATTGTAAGTTGCCTTAGTATCTATAAATATAAGTAATGCCTTATAAGATATTATACAGTATTATATATATATTTTTTTTTAATATTTAATGATATTTATTATATTTTTTTTTTTTGTGAACTCACTGCTGGTGTTCTTCGATGGTTGAATTGCAGTGAGGAGTACGATGGACGCGAAGAAAGAGCCCGTTGTGGGATCTCCGGTTGGTATGCTGTGAGTCCTGGAGAATGCTTGAGGTGTTATTGTCCGGGTTGGTATCGGACTATGGTGGAAAATCAAAGTTCTGTAATGGCCAGAAGGTAGAGCTCTTTTTCCTGATTCAAATGAGCCCTTACACGGGGGGTCTAGCTCCTCTGGTAAACAAGTTATGGCTCGCGGGGGAGAGGTAAGCCTCGAGGGGGGAGGGGGGGGGGGTAAATTCACGGGAAGCTTATATATAGTATAATAAAAAATGAGGGGCGTTGGTAGTTGGGGGGTGGGTGGGGGGGTTGGGGGGGGGGAATTCGTAAGGAGCGTATATCTGGTGTAAAATTAAAGATTGTAGGGATTAGGAGGGTAGGAAGGGTGAAAGAGGGTGTTAAAGGTGGGGGGGGGGTCAAGGATAGGGGTTGTTATAAGGGGGGGGGGGGAGGTGATATGTGTGGTGGGGTCTTGAGAAACTGACTCAAATGAGTCCAAGCTCGGGTAGTCAGGACTAAGGGGTCTAGGAGTTCCCTCGGGGTTTACCTGATGGCCGTTGAAAGTGTCTCCAGCTGCGGCGATTGTATGCTTGAAAGATTCCTCGGTCCGTCTTCGAAGGCTCCACTGAAGTCTGCACCGTCGCCGGACGCCTCGTGTTCACTGACTCGCTTTAACCTCAACGTCTGAAAGCACGTTGCAACCACGTGGTTTGAGGTTAAGTTGTTAATTTTAAGGAGTCAATAACTTCTGCGTTTGTGGGCCGATTTACTTGATTTTTTCGCCGTTTTACTGATCTTTATAGCGACTCTCAAATACTGATGTGTACTTGGCAATTTTGCTGATGGTTTCGACACTATTTATTCCCAAAGTTAAGGGGCTTCTGCTCCTAAACCAGCCAATGCACAGAGTTCTCCCCAATTACACTGATGAACTGCACACTCAAAAACTTTTTCACAGCACTTCCACTCGCGTAGCTCAAAAATTGCTATTTTTTAAGCAATTTCTCCGTGGAGCTTATGTTGAATATGTCACGTTCCGATGTGTACCGGGGGTAAGGTAAGGTTAGGTTAGCTTACGTTAGGTTGGGTAAGGTTAGGTTAGGTTAGGTTAGGTTAGGTTAGGTTAGGTTAGGTTAGGTTTTTAAGTTTTTCGAATTCCGTGAGTTTTATTCAACGAAAAATAATAATTTTAAGAAAGTTAGTAGCAAATTTATAGGTTAGGTTAGGTTAGCTTACGTTAGGTTGGGTTGGGTTAGGTTAGGTTAGGTTAGGTTTTAAGTTTTTCGAATTCCATGAGTTTTATTCAACGAAAAATTACAATTTTAAGAATGTTATAAGGAAATTTTTAGGTTAGGTTGGGTTAGGTTAGATTTTTAATTTCTTCGAATTTTTTCGAATTTTTCGAATTTTTTCGAATTTTGAAAAGTGTGTTTTATTTAACGAAAAATATTAATTTTTGGGAAAGTTAGTAGCAAATTTATAGGTTAGGTCAGGTTAGCTTACGTTAGGTTACGTTAAGTTAGGTAAGGTTATGTTAGGTTAGGTTAGGTTAGGTTAGGATAGGTTTTTTAGTTTTTCGAATTCCGTGAGTTTTATTCAACGAAAAATTACAATTTTAAGAAAGTATAAGCAAATTTATAGGTGAGGTTAGGTTAGCTTACATTAGGTTGGGTTAGGTTAGGTTAGGTTACGTTAGGTTAGGTTAGTTTAGGTTAGGTTAGGTTAGGTTTTTAAGTTTTTCGAATTCCGTGAGTTTTATTCAACGAAAAATTACAATTTTAAGAAAGTTATAAGCAAATTCATAGGTTAGGTTAGGTAAGCTTACGTTGGGATGGGTTAGGTTAGGTTAGGTTTAGTTAGGTTAGGTTTTTAATTTTTTCGAATTCCGTGAGTTTTATTCAACGAAAAATAACAATTTTAAGAAAGTTAGTAGCAAATTTATAGGTTAGGTTAGGTTAGCTTTCGTTAGGTTGGGTTAGGTTAGGTTAGTTTAGGTTGAGTTAGGTTAGGTTAGGTTAGGTTAGGTTTTTAAGTTTTTCAAATTCCGTGAGTTTTATTTAACGAAAAATTACAATTTTAAGAAATTTATAAGCAAATTTATAGGTTAGGTTAGGTTAGGTTAGGTTAGATTTTTATTTTTTCGAATTTTTTCGAGTTTTTTCGAATTTTTTCGAATTTTAAAGGGTGTGTTTTATTTAACGAAAAATATCAATTTTTGGGAAAGTTAGTAGCAAATTTATAGGTTAGGTTAGGTTAGCTTACGTTAGGTTATGTTAGGTTGGGTAAGGTTATGTTAGGTTAGGTTAGGTTAGGTTTGGTTAGGTTAGGTTAGGTTTTTTAGTTTTTCGAATTCCGTGAGTTTTATTCAACGAAAAATTACAATTTTAAGAAAGTTATAAGCAAATTTATAGGTTAGGTTGGGTTAGGTTAGATTTTTAATTTTTTCCAATTTTTTCGAATTTTTTCGAATTTTTTCGAGTTTTTTCGAATTTTTTCGAATTTTGAAAAGTGTGTTTTATTTAACGAAAAATATCAATTTTTGGGAAAGTTAGTAGCAAATTTATAGGTTAGGTCAGGTTAGCTTACGTTAGGTTGGGTTAGGTTAGTTTAGGTTAGGTTAGGTTAGGTTAGGTTAGGTTAGGTTTTTAAGTTTTTCGAAGTTCGTGAGTTTTATTCAACGAAAAATAACAATTTTAAGAAAGTTAGTAGCAAATTTATAGGTTAGGTTAGGTTAGCTTACGTTAGGTTAGGTTAGGTTTTTAATTTTTTCGAATTTCGTGTGTTTTATTTAACGAATAATACCAATTTTAGGAAAGTTATAAGCAAATTTATAGGTTAGGTTAGGTTAGCTTACGTTAGGTTGGGTTAGATTAGGTTAGATTAGGTTTTTAATTTTTTTGAATTCCGCGCGTTTTATTCAACGAAAAATAACAATTTTAAGAAAGTTATTAGTAAATTTGTGGGTAAGGTTAGGTTAGCTTACGTTAGGTTATGTTAGGTTAGGTTAGGTCATGTTAGGTTAGGTTAGGTTAGGTTAGGTTAGGTTTTTAAGTTTTTCGAATTCCGTGAGTTTTATTCAACGAAAAATTACAATTTTAAGAAAGTTATGAGCAAATTTATAGGTTAGGTTAGGTTAGGTAAAATTTTTAATTTTTTCGAATTTTTTCGAATTTTTTCGAGTTTTTGCGAATTTTTTCGAATTTTGAAAAGTGTGTTTTAGTAAACAAAAAATATCAATTTTTGGGAAAGTTAGTAGCAAAGGGGGATGCCCATATTAGGCCATCGAACGCCCAACAATGTGCATTTGTTAAAAAAATATATCTTTATTTATGGTTATTAATCGCGGTATTCATTTATCCTAAAACAATGGGAATATTTTTGCACAAATTAAAAGTACCGAAAAGATAAAAATAAAATTAGGTAAATACGTAATTCATTAGTCAGTGAATAAAATAAAAAATGTTGCCAATCACAAAAATCATTAAAAAATCGATTCCCCTTTTCAATCGATTACTTATGGTGTCATTATTACAATGCTTATATGATCTTTCGATAATTATTACGATGTTATGATATAGGTTTAAAATAACCGTTGACAATGGATATTTATCCAAAGCAGTCGATACGCAACCGTTATTAACCAAATGTTTACCGACTACAGACGAAAAAGGATGGTTATGTTTTTACTGTGTGTGCGGATTAGGCTATGTTGAATCGTTTTTTGCTATGGTGCTTAAAACGTAGGATGCATTTTATTATTGAGGGAGCTACTATCAAAGAATATTTTATTCGCTTAACTCGTAAAGTACTTGACCAACTTTAAGAATTCTTTCACCACTAGATTGTTATGTATAATTTTAGATATCTAATATAGGGTTAATTTTATTATTGAGGGCGCTACTTTCAATGAATACGTTTTTTGGCTAATCTCAAAAATTACTAGACCGATTTTGAAAATTCTTTCACCATTACATTGCTAATGAGGGCGTTAGCTGTGTGATAAATTATATTATTACAATAAATAATTGCGAGATTAATATTTTCTAAATAAATAAAACTAAATACCTACCTAAGATGTTCAAATCCAATTAATATTTTTACAATTTAAGAATCGTATTTACACACTGTACTTACTCAGATTGATTATTGTAGATAAAGAGGTAATAAACCTAAAGTAAAAGAGCTCCGCTTAAACGAAAAAACTATTTATTAGAATAAAACTAAATGTTGAAAAAAAGTGGTTCAGTGCGAGTCGGACTCGCAGGCCCATGAAGAGTTCAGTAGTAACAAGCATATATTTTAAATCGAGTCAAAATACCACTGTCATTATCGCCAGCAACAAATTATTTTGTTTTTCATAGTGTTTGTATAAATAACAAAGTTGTTTTTGCGGTTCCTTAAAATGTGCTACTTGTATCAAAAAAAGGACTATTATACATTAAAGGGGTTTCTGTGGTTTATTCATTACCAAAGAGAAAAAACTTATTGCGCAAAATAGGTTTTTATTAATTTCAAGTCATCAAAAGCGGCAGTCAACCATTAAAAACTAAAACAACCGTTGTTATAGGCTCGGTTGAATTCATTGACAACCTTCACATTTATAGTTATGATAATTAAACAAGCGAATTACTAGCTGATTTACCAAGAATTCTTTAGAGTATAACAAAACGCTACTGCACAAGTTAACTGTTATTCTTATCTGTTTTTAACATAACATTTAAAATGGAATCATGTTATGATAATTCAAGAAGTTAATTTCCAGCTGATTTACCACGAATTCTCTAAAGCATAACAAAACAATACAGCACAAGCTAACTGTTCTTAAAAATACATTTGAAATAGAGTTTCAATAAATAAAGGAAATTATATTTTAAAAAGCGTGCAGAACTTAAAACGCGTCAAAGATTATTCTTTTTATGATATTATTAATCGAATAAAAATCGATATCATTCCATAGATTTTATGACCGTTAAGTGGCAACATCGTATCCGACAGGTAGGCCGCTGTCACTGTTATGTCACAAGAATTAAATTACGTGTTGTTATCATGTTATTGTTTTGTTATAAAAGTAAAATGCAATTGTTGATCTCTCAACAATTGGTTCGAACACAGCAGGTAAATAGTTGGTACATATCACGATGTGGTATGTCTTCCTCTAAGAAATGCTTTATAACTGAGTTTACTTGAATAATATCAATATAATAATTGTAGCTTCTTTATTAGGTACAAGTTTCGAGTACAGTGAACGTGTAGTGTGGCACTCGCAAAATGCACCAATAGTTCGTCTTGAACATCTATACATCAGCTGTGGCACTGACACTTATGAGAATAAGATCACACACATTGTTTGTCTTCGATTTTCCACGTGAGGAATTATTTGCGCTACGTGAGGTAAGTGTTTAACATGTTTAACATTTCAATTTATTAAATGTGATCCATATATCTGATAATTATACATGTTTTTACACTGATTGTATATCAACTCAAGAACTTGTTTTATTTTTTCACATCTGCCCTAGCTGTATCTGACAAACATACTAGCTTATTTATGAGATTAACTAGTTTTATCAACTACCAAGAAAGGAGACAGTTGATTTTTCATTGTTTTTGGACTGCTGGTAGTCTGTCAGTCCTTAATTATTAAATAATATAGGGCATTAAATCCGTCCTTGTGCAGTAACATTTAACTTGATAAATATTTTATTTATATTTGAGTTTGAAATAAATCTATTTTATTTTTATTTTTTCACTTTGACTTCATTTTTTGTATTTTACATTATTTCAGTTGTCATGCCGTGTATATCATAATTGCTGGCAATGAACTGATAGAACAGCATCATGTTCAACTGCAGAACGGGAACCATCTGAATCATCTAGTCCATCCTCGTTGCAATCTGAAGTGAGTAATGTATTGCACCCAGAACAACAAAGCTTAGATCATACATCACACAGTGTACTGCTAACTAATTATATAAAAGCACAATGTTTTTTACCATGTTGTAACAGTTCCATCAGCATTGCAAGTATGTCTCTTTTGTGATTAACTACATTTTGCGATAACAAACATACATAGTGACAAGTATTATGTATGTGTGTTATACTTGGTAGAGCCATGCTGCAGTTATATTAGAAGTATAGTTGTAGCATGAATGGGTCGGCTCGACCGGGGAAGGAGCACCCTCTCACAGAATACCAGCGTGAAATAGTAGCTTAATGCTGCTGTGTTTTGTATGGTGAGTGTAGAGAACCGGAGACCCTTTTTACTGGAAACGAGAAAATGATTTAGTCCTCACGGGTGACAACGCATCTGCATTTTGATTTGTAATCGAGCATAGATGTGGATGTCTAAGGGTCGCAGAAATGTCTCCAGCAGATGGTGAATTTCAGTTAATGACAAGATATGCTAATAAATCCAGAGCCGTGACTATGTGTCGATATGGGTAGTAGAGGTGGTGAATGGCATTTTTAAAACTGAATTTAAAATATTTCATCAAAATTACTTTAACAGGGCTTCTACACATTTGATGATAGACTGCTGTGGCTTCTGCTATAGTTAATAAATTGCACACAAAAATAAGGGACAGGGATGATGCGGCTCAAATACTTGAAATAGTTCATCAAAATATGGAGACAAATAATGATTTTTCTGAGTATGCTAGGGAAAACAATCTAAATAGAGCTAGGGCAGGCAGACTTTAGAAATATAAATGTAGACTTTAAAATGTTAGGGAATTTCCTGTTTTAACTTACAGCGACTTAATATTAATTGCTTGTGTCACATACCAATTAAAGCAAGCTCGCTACTATTATGGTGAGCATATAAGATTTAATGGTTGCTACCGGATAGAACTCTGTAATAACCAGAGGAGCAGCATTATGGAAGGAATAAAGTTAAGCCCTAGCTGATCTTTACTTAGGGCTAGAATTGCAAGTCATCACTATTAGTCGTAAAGTGTATTTTATTATATAAATTCTATATAATATCTAATATATAAATTCTTTTTTAGGAAGGATGCTTGCTACTACCACCTGCTTAGGACCCTGGTAATTAATGAAATTAAAAACCCAAGCATACCACTGCAAGACTTCTAGACACAGTAAGTTCATTCTGTAGATCGGACAATAAATAAAAATTAAAAATCTGAAGGTACTCCGGGTTAACACTGACATTGGGACGTCGGTCACCTCAGTCTGCCGTAACCATGGGTGCTGGAAAGCACCCGAAATGTCTGGAATTAAAAATCAAAGAAATAAAACGCGATAAAATCGATAAAAATAGTTGTTAAAAAAACTGCATTTGTGAAAATAAAAACTTCAAATATTTTCAAAACCCCGACTTTTTTTAAAGCAATTCCTTTACCATTTCATTGTTTTAATTGCATATTATCATATCTATATGCTTTTATATGTGGGCACTCATGGCCGAAGTGTCTATGAAGACTGGGCATGCCCCTTTATAGGTTAGGTTAGGTTAGCTTACGTTAGGTTGGGTTAGGTTAGGTTAGGTTAGGTTAGGTTAGGTTTTTAAGTTTTTCGAATTCCGTGTGTTTTATTCAACGAAAAATAACAATTTTAAGAAAGTTAGTAGCAAATTTATAGGTAAGGTTAGGTTAGCTTTCGTTAGGTTGGGTTAGGTTAGGTTAGGTTAGGTTAGGTTTTTAATTTTTTCGAATTTCGTGTGTTTTACTTAACGAAAAATACCAATTTTAGGAAATTTATAAGCAAATTTATAGGTTAGGTTAGGTTAGGTTAGGTTACGTTAGGTTGGGTTAGGTTAGGTTAGGTTTTTAATTTTTTCGAATTCTGCGCGTTTTATTCAACGAAAAATAACAATTTTAAGCAAGTTATTAGTAAATTTATGGGTAAGGTTAGGTTAGCTTACGTTAGGTTATGTTAGGTTAGGTTAGGTTTTTTAGTTTTTCGAATTCCGTGAGTTTTATTCAACGAAAAATTACAATTTTAAGAAAGTTATAAGCAAATTTATAGGTGAGGTTAGGTTAGCTTACATTAGGTTGGGTTAGGTTAGGTTAGGTTAGGTTAGGTTAGGTTAGGTTAGTTTAGGTTAGGTTAGGTTAGGTTTTTAAGTTTTTCGAATTCCGTGAGTTTTATTTAACGAAAAATAACAATTTTAAGAAAGTTAGTAGCAAATTTATAGGTTAGGTTAAGTTAGCTTAGGTTAGGTTAGGTTAGGTTTTTAATTTTTTCGAATTCCGCGCGTTTTATTCAACGAAAAATAACAATTTTAAGAAAGTTATTAGTAAATTTATGGGTAAGGTTAGGTTAGCTTATGTTAGGTTATGTTAGGTTAGGTAAGGTTATGTTAGGTTAGGTTAGGTTAGGTTAGGTTAGGTTTTTTAGTTTTTCGAATTCCGTGAGTTTTATTCAACGAAAAATTACAATTTTAAGAAAGTTATAAGCAAATTTATAGGTTAGGTTAGGTAAGCTTACGTTGGGATGGGTTAGGTTAGGTTAGGTTAGTTTAGGTTTAGTTAGGTTAGGTTAGGTTAGGTTAGGTTAGGTTAGTTTAGGTTATTCAACGAAAAATAACAATTTTAAGAAAGTTAGTAGCAAATTTATAGGTAAGGTTAGGTTAGCTTTCGTTAGGTTGGGTTAGGTTAGGTTAGGTTAGGTTTTTAATTTTTTCGAATTTCGTGTGTTTTATTTAACGAAAAATACCAATTTTAGGAAAGTTATAAGCAAATTTATAGGTTAGGTTAGGTTAGGTTGGGTTAGGTTAGGTTAGGTTTTTAATTTTTTCAAATTCCGCGCGTTTTGTTCAACGAAAAATAACAATTTTAAGCAAGTTATTAGTAAATTTATGGGTAAGGTTAGGTTAGCTTACGTTAGGTTATGTTAGGTTAGGTAAGGTTATGTTAGGTTAGGTTAGGTTAGGTTTTTAAGTTTTTCGAATTCCGTGAGTTTTATTCAACGAAAAATTACAATTTTAATAAAGTTATAAGCAAATTTATAGGTTAGGTTAGGTAGGGTTAGATTTTTAATTGTTTTCGAATTTTTTCGAGTTTTTTCGAATTTTTTCGAATTTTGAAATGTGTGTTTTATTAAACGAAAAATATCAATTTTTGGGAATGTTAGAAGCAAATTTATAGGTTAGGTTAGGTTAGCTTACGTTAGGTTGGGTTTTTTTTTTTTTTTTTTATTATAATTATTATTTCTACTCTACAGACTCGTAGTCCGTACCCTTTATTACATTTTTTTTTGTAATTGTTATGACATTACATATGTAGTTTCTAAGCTTTAACATCTCTCCGCGTTTTTTTTTTAATATACTTTTCCATTAACATAGATTACTATAATATCATGCCTTATATCTAACGGTTAGTGTAATTTTTTTTTTCCTCTTTTTTTTTCTTTTTCTTTTTTTTTTTTTTTTTGGTTTGTTTATTTTGTTCTTTTTTTTTTCTCTTTTTTTTTCTTCTTCTTTTTTTTCTCTTTTTTTTTCATGCATCTTAAACTATGGTTTTAAAACTTTTGTCTACATACTTATTACTAACTGATAACTAATTCATATTTTTTTTTTTTTTTTGCCAGGGTTTTTTTTCATGCATCTTAAACTATGGATATTAAACATCTAATACTTAATGCTTAACTTATAACTAACAACTATAATTAACAAAAATTTTCCAATTTTAATTGTAAGTAAAGTTGTTGCGGTTATGTCGTTTAACATCCATTTGATTGTCGTTTACGCCGCTTCGTCTCGGACCACGTTCATAATGTTTCTTGCAACCTTTAAGTCTCGATGATGTATTGCCATTTTCATGTTGTAATCCCTAATTCTGCTTGTGGTGGCAGCCCCGGCACGCAAAATGAAACAGGCAATTGCATCTTCCTCACACCAATCGGTGTAGTAGATGCAATGTCTCGTATGGCGCGAGATTGCCACCACTGCATGAGGAATACTGTTATATAGGCGTTGTTTCTCTCTATTAGATCGCACGATTACCACCGTCTCGCTCACGAGCCCCTGAGCTTCATGTATGGTTAGAGTTCGCGATCCCTTTCCTTTTCCGTAGCCCTGGCTGATGAGATTTTCCTTTTCAGCCTGGGTGTGTCCCAAGTATAAAGTATTATCAAGGGACTTTGGGATCTGTGAACCCATGTACCTCTTTAGCTCTAGAGATCGCAACCTAGTATTGGATGAGTATATACCATCATAGATTTCGTTTAGTGCATATGCTACATCCAGTGGGTTTCTGTGCGTGCAGAGCCATTCTTGGTTGATATTAGCCACAAGATTTGGTCGAGTGTAGTGCAGTCGGAACAAATCATACCTGTCGATATATGGCAGCTGGTTGTTGTCCCCTACAATGAGAATCTCGCTTGCACCCGTTATTTGTACTGCCGTTACTATAGCCCCAAAATGGTTCATGAGCGCTTCGTCAATTAAAAGACGAGAGTATTTCTCAGACGCCCTTATGCCATTTACCAAGATTGAGGCCATAGTCCGCACCTTCCTTGCTGCGTCGGCTCCTATACGTGATGCCGTTAGGTTGGGTTAGGTTAGTTTAGGTTAGGTTAGGTTGGGTTAGGTTAGGTTTTTAAGTTTTTCGAAGTTCGTGAGTTTTATTCAACGAAAAATAACAATTTTAAGAAAGTTAGTAGCAAATTTATAGGTAAGGTTAAGTTAGCTTACGTTAGGTTAGATTAGGTTTTTAATTTTTTCGAATTCCGCGCGTTTTATTCAACGAAAAATAACAATTTTAAGAAAGTTATTAGTAAATTTATGGGTAAGGTTAGGTTAGCTTATGTTAGGTTATGTTAGGTTAGGTAAGGTTATGTTAGGTTAGGTTAGGTTAGGTTAGGTTAGGTTTTTTAAGTTTTTCGAATTCCGTGAGTTTTATTCAACGAAAAATTACAATTTTAAGAAAGTTATAAGCAAATTTATAGGTAAGGTTAGGTTAGCTTACGTTAGGTTGGGTAAGGTTAGGTTAGGTTAGGTTAGGTTAGGTTAGGTTTTTAAGTTTTTCGAATTCCGTGAGTTTTATTCAACGAAAAATAATAATTTTAAGAAAGTTAGTAGCAAATTTATAGGTTAGGTTAGGTTAGCTTACGTTAGGTTGGGTTGGGTTAGGTTAGGTTAGGTTAGGTTTTAAGTTTTTCGAATTCCATGAGTTTTATTCAACGAAAAATTACAATTTTAAGAATGTTATAAGGAAATTTTTAGGTTAGGTTGGGTTAGGTTAGATTTTTAATTTCTTCGAATTTTTTCGAATTTTTCGAATTTTTTCGAATTTTGAAAAGTGTGTTTTATTTAACGAAAAATATTAATTTTTGGGAAAGTTAGTAGCAAATTTATAGGTTAGGTCAGGTTAGCTTACGTTAGGTTATGTTAAGTTAGGTAAGGTTATGTTAGGTTAGGTTAGGTTAGGTTAGGATAGGTTTTTTAGTTTTTCGAATTCCGTGAGTTTTATTCAACGAAAAATTACAATTTTAAGAAAGTATAAGCAAATTTATAGGTGAGGTTAGGTTAGCTTACATTAGGTTGGGTTAGGTTATGTTAGGTTAGGTTAGGTTAGGTTAGTTTAGGTTAGGTTAGGTTAGGTTTTTAAGTTTTTCGAATTCCGTGAGTTTTATTCAACGAAAAATTACAATTTTAAGAAAGTTATAAGCAAATTTATAGGTTAGGTTAGGTAAGCTTACGTTGGGATGGGTTAGGTTAGGTTAGGTTTAGTTAGGTTAGGTTTTTAATTTTTTCGAATTCCGTGAGTTTTATTCAACGAAAAATAACAATTTTAAAAAGTTAGTAGCAAATTTATAGGTTAGGTTAGGTTAGCTTTCGTTAGGTTGGGTTAGGTTAGGTTAGTTTAGGTTAAGTTAGGTTAGGTTAGGTTAGGTTAGGTTTTTAAGTTTTTCAAATTCCGTGAGTTTTATTTAACGAAAAATTACAATTTTAAGAAATTTATAAGCAAATTTATAGGTTAGGTTAGGTTAGGTTAGGTTAGATTTTTATTTTTTCGAATTTTTTCGAGTTTTTTCGAATTTTTTCGAATTTTAAAGGGTGTGTTTTATTTAACGAAAAATATCAATTTTTGGGAAAGTTAGTAGCAAATTTATAGGTTAGGTTAGGTTAGCTTACGTTAGGTTATGTTAGGTTGGGTAAGGTTATGTTAGGTTAGGTTAGGTTAGGTTTGGTTAGGTTAGGTTAGGTTTTTTAGTTTTTCGAATTCCGTGAGTTTTATTCAACGAAAAATTACAATTTTAAGAAAGTTATAAGCAAATTTATAGGTGAGGTTAGGTTAGCTTACATTAGGTTGGGTTAGGTTAGGTTAGGTTAGGTTAGGTTAGGTTAGGTTAGTTTAGGTTAGGTTAGGTTAGGTTTTTAAGTTTTTCGAATTCCGTGAGTTTTATTTAACGAAAAATAACAATTTTAAGAAAGTTAGTAGCAAATTTATAGGTTAGGTTAAGTTAGCTTAGGTTAGGTTAGGTTAGGTTTTTAATTTTTTCGAATTCCGCGCGTTTTATTCAACGAAAAATAACAATTTTAAGAAAGTTATTAGTAAATTTATGGGTAAGGTTAGGTTAGCTTATGTTAGGTTATGTTAGGTTAGGTAAGGTTATGTTAGGTTAGGTTAGGTTAGGTTAGGTTAGGTTTTTTAGTTTTTCGAATTCCGTGAGTTTTATTCAACGAAAAATTACAATTTTAAGAAAGTTATAAGCAAATTTATAGGTTAGGTTAGGTAAGCTTACGTTGGGATGGGTTAGGTTAGGTTAGGTTAGTTTAGGTTTAGTTAGGTTAGGTTAGGTTAGGTTAGGTTAGGTTAGTTTAGGTTATTCAACGAAAAATAACAATTTTAAGAAAGTTAGTAGCAAATTTATAGGTAAGGTTAGGTTAGCTTTCGTTAGGTTGGGTTAGGTTAGGTTAGGTTAGGTTTTTAATTTTTTCGAATTTCGTGTGTTTTATTTAACGAAAAATACCAATTTTAGGAAAGTTATAAGCAAATTTATAGGTTAGGTTAGGTTAGGTTGGGTTAGGTTAGGTTAGGTTTTTAATTTTTTCGAATTCCGCGCGTTTTGTTCAACGAAAAATAACAATTTTAAGCAAGTTATTAGTAAATTTATGGGTAAGGTTAGGTTAGCTTACGTTAGGTTATGTTAGGTTAGGTAAGGTTATGTTAGGTTAGGTTAGGTTAGGTTTTTAAGTTTTTCGAATTCCGTGAGTTTTATTCAACGAAAAATTACAATTTTAATAAAGTTATAAGCAAATTTATAGGTTAGGTTAGGTAGGGTTAGATTTTTAATTGTTTTCGAATTTTTTCGAGTTTTTTCGAATTTTTTCGAATTTTGAAATGTGTGTTTTATTAAACGAAAAATATCAATTTTTGGGAATGTTAGAAGCAAATTTATAGGTTAGGTTAGGTTAGCTTACGTTAGGTTGGGTTTTTTTTTTTTTTTTTTTTATTATAATTATTATTTCTACTCTACAGACTCGTAGTCCGTACCCTTTATTACATTTTTTTTTGTAATTGTTATGACATTACATATGTAGTTTCTAAGCTTTAACATCTCTCCGCGTTTTTTTTTTAATATACTTTTCCATTAACATAGATTACTATAATATCATGCCTTATATCTAACGGTTAGTGTAATTTTTTTTTTCCTCTTTTTTTTTCTTTTTCTTTTTTTTTTTTTTTTTGGTTTGTTTATTTTGTTCTTTTTTTTTTCTCTTTTTTTTTCTTCTTCTTTTTTTTCTCTTTTTTTTTCATGCATCTTAAACTATGGTTTTAAAACTTTTGTCTACATACTTATTACTAACTGATAACTAATTCATATTTTTTTTTTTTTTTTGCCAGGGTTTTTTTTCATGCATCTTAAACTATGGATATTAAACATCTAATACTTAATGCTTAACTTATAACTAACAACTATAATTAACAAAAATTTTCCAATTTTAATTGTAAGTAAAGTTGTTGCGGTTATGTCGTTTAACATCCATTTGATTGTCGTTTACGCCGCTTCGTCTCGGACCACGTTCATAATGTTTCTTGCAACCTTTAAGTCTCGATGATGTATTGCCATTTTCATGTTGTAATCCCTAATTCTGCTTGTGGTGGCAGCCCCGGCACGCAAAATGAAACAGGCAATTGCATCTTCCTCACACCAATCGGTGTAGTAGATGCAATGTCTCGTATGGCGCGAGATTGCCACCACTGCATGAGGAATACTGTTATATAGGCGTTGTTTCTCTCTATTAGATCGCACGATTACCACCGTCTCGCTCACGAGCCCCTGAGCTTCATGTATGGTTAGAGTTCGCGATCCCTTTCCTTTTCCGTAGCCCTGGCTGATGAGATTTTCCTTTTCAGCCTGGGTGTGTCCCAAGTATAAAGTATTATCAAGGGACTTTGGGATCTGTGAACCCATGTACCTCTTTAGCTCTAGAGATCGCAACCTAGTATTGGATGAGTATATACCATCATAGATTTCGTTTAGTGCATATGCTACATCCAGTGGGTTTCTGTGCGTGCAGAGCCATTCTTGGTTGATATTAGCCACAAGATTTGGTCGAGTGTAGTGCAGTCGGAACAAATCATACCTGTCGATATATGGCAGCTGGTTGTTGTCCCCTACAATGAGAATCTCGCTTGCACCCGTTATTTGTACTGCCGTTACTATAGCCCCAAAATGGTTCATGAGCGCTTCGTCAATTAAAAGACGAGAGTATTTCTCAGACGCCCTTATGCCATTTACCAAGATTGAGGCCATAGTCCGCACCTTCCTTGCTGCGTCGGCTCCTATACGTGATGCCGTTAGGTTGGGTTAGGTTAGTTTAGGTTAGGTTAGGTTGGGTTAGGTTAGGTTTTTAAGTTTTTCGAAGTTCGTGAGTTTTATTCAACGAAAAATAACAATTTTAAGAAAGTTAGTAGCAAATTTATAGGTAAGGTTAAGTTAGCTTACGTTAGGTTAGATTAGGTTTTTAATTTTTTCGAATTCCGCGCGTTTTATTCAACGAAAAATAACAATTTTAAGAAAGTTATTAGTAAATTTATGGGTAAGGTTAGGTTAGCTTATGTTAGGTTATGTTAGGTTAGGTAAGGTTATGTTAGGTTAGGTTAGGTTAGGTTAGGTTAGGTTTTTTAAGTTTTTCGAATTCCGTGAGTTTTATTCAACGAAAAATTACAATTTTAAGAAAGTTATAAGCAAATTTATAGGTAAGGTTAGGTTAGCTTACGTTAGGTTGGGTAAGGTTAGGTTAGGTTAGGTTAGGTTAGGTTAGGTTTTTAAGTTTTTCGAATTCCGTGAGTTTTATTCAACGAAAAATAATAATTTTAAGAAAGTTAGTAGCAAATTTATAGGTTAGGTTAGGTTAGCTTACGTTAGGTTGGGTTGGGTTAGGTTAGGTTAGGTTAGGTTTTAAGTTTTTCGAATTCCATGAGTTTTATTCAACGAAAAATTACAATTTTAAGAATGTTATAAGGAAATTTTTAGGTTAGGTTGGGTTAGGTTAGATTTTTAATTTCTTCGAATTTTTTCGAATTTTTCGAATTTTTTCGAATTTTGAAAAGTGTGTTTTATTTAACGAAAAATATTAATTTTTGGGAAAGTTAGTAGCAAATTTATAGGTTAGGTCAGGTTAGCTTACGTTAGGTTATGTTAAGTTAGGTAAGGTTATGTTAGGTTAGGTTAGGTTAGGTTAGGATAGGTTTTTTAGTTTTTCGAATTCCGTGAGTTTTATTCAACGAAAAATTACAATTTTAAGAAAGTATAAGCAAATTTATAGGTGAGGTTAGGTTAGCTTACATTAGGTTGGGTTAGGTTATGTTAGGTTAGGTTAGGTTAGGTTAGTTTAGGTTAGGTTAGGTTAGGTTTTTAAGTTTTTCGAATTCCGTGAGTTTTATTCAACGAAAAATTACAATTTTAAGAAAGTTATAAGCAAATTTATAGGTTAGGTTAGGTAAGCTTACGTTGGGATGGGTTAGGTTAGGTTAGGTTTAGTTAGGTTAGGTTTTTAATTTTTTCGAATTCCGTGAGTTTTATTCAACGAAAAATAACAATTTTAAAAAGTTAGTAGCAAATTTATAGGTTAGGTTAGGTTAGCTTTCGTTAGGTTGGGTTAGGTTAGGTTAGTTTAGGTTAAGTTAGGTTAGGTTAGGTTAGGTTAGGTTTTTAAGTTTTTCAAATTCCGTGAGTTTTATTTAACGAAAAATTACAATTTTAAGAAATTTATAAGCAAATTTATAGGTTAGGTTAGGTTAGGTTAGGTTAGATTTTTATTTTTTCGAATTTTTTCGAGTTTTTTCGAATTTTTTCGAATTTTAAAGGGTGTGTTTTATTTAACGAAAAATATCAATTTTTGGGAAAGTTAGTAGCAAATTTATAGGTTAGGTTAGGTTAGCTTACGTTAGGTTATGTTAGGTTGGGTAAGGTTATGTTAGGTTAGGTTAGGTTAGGTTTGGTTAGGTTAGGTTAGGTTTTTTAGTTTTTCGAATTCCGTGAGTTTTATTCAACGAAAAATTACAATTTTAAGAAAGTTATAAGCAAATTTATAGGTTAGGTTGGGTTAGGTTAGATTTTTAATTTTTTCCAATTTTTTCGAATTTTTTCGAATTTTTTCGAGTTTTTTCGAATTTTTTCGAATTTTGAAAAGTGTGTTTTATTTAACGAAAAATATCAATTTTTGGGAAAGTTAGTAGCAAATTTATAGGTTAGGTCAGGTTTTTTTTTTTTTTTTTTTTTTTTATTACAATAAGTTTACTCTACAGACTCGAAGTCCGTACCTTTTTTTGCTTTACTTTATTTTATTAACTTTTAAAATACTGTTATAAATATACTCCTTACACTACTTACATTACTTAAATATTTAAGCCTAAGCAGTGAGTTCACATATATATATTTTTTTTGGATTTTTTTTTTTTGTATTTTTTTGTATTTTTTTTTTTATATTTCTATTATCTTACATACTTAAGGTCTGCAAACTAATATGCTTACATGCGACATGCACTTAATCGCTATATTTTTTTTATAATATTTTTTTTCATTATTATTTTTGTTTTGTTTTTTTTTTTTTTGGTTTTTTTTTTTGTGGGCATCGTTGTTACTTATCTTTTTTTTTGATGTTTAAACATAATAATTGTCGACCCACTTTGTGTTTTATGTTTTTTTTTTTTTTTTTTTTCCCCTTATGTAGTCATCAACATAATCTACGTGCTTAATGTACATGGCCTTACATGCTATGTAAATTTTTATGTTACCAGATTTTTATTTTTTTTCCTTTTCCTTGTACTTAATATCGTGGAGAGTGCTCCATCTTTAACTGTTTGTGATATCTGTTGACAGGGCTTCCACAATCGCTTCGTCTCTGTTTCTAATTGCCATTTTCAGATTATATTCTTTGATTCTTTTCGTTGTCGCAGCCATTGCGCTCTCAACCAGCCTTCCAGTTGCATCGTCGCAATCGTCCGTGTAATAAACACAGCTTTCTGTGTGCCTGGACACTGCCACTACTGCATGTTGGACGCTTTCATAAATTTTGAGCTTCTCTGTTGTTGTCCTCATTACGACCACTCTCCCGTATGTGAGACCTTGGGCCTCATGTACGGTTAAAATTCGCGACCCGGGACCCGAACCATATCCCTGGCTGGTAAGGGACTCCTTTTCTGTTTGCGCCTCCTCAACTTTTATGATGTATTGTTGTTTAAAACTTATGTATTCGTCTATTACGTGTTGTCTTCTGCTTGGTGCCGCATTTCTAATACGTCTTTTTTTCCTATGGACTTCTTTTTTGAGTTGGTTGAGGGATTTTGACCACCATGGGGGCGTTGCATTCACCCCCCTCATGCATATTTTCGGAATAGTCTCATCACAAGATTCCTGGATTGCTTTTGTGTAGGCTATTGTGATGGATTCCAGATCCTCATGGATTTCCGCCTCCTCAATTAGTGTGGGAGTTATGGCTCTTTCTTTTAGAAGGGATCTAAAGCGTGTTGAGAAGTCCGACCAGTTTGCCTTTCTGGTGTTGTATTTGCGCGTTGTACAGGGCCGTAATTGTGTCAAGACTGCTTTGGTGCGCAGTGTAAACATAATCGCGTTGTGGTCTGATGTAATTAGGCTTCTCTCCACTCTCCAGTCCTCCACATTGCCCAGAAGTGACGAACTGCAAGCAGTGACGTCTACTATGCTCGAACAAATTCTCCCCCTTCTGTATGTTTCGAAGGTAGGCGTGTCACCCGTGTTCAGAATATGGAGATCCATTTCATTGAGGAAGGTGTTATATGCCGCGCCTCTTTCATCTTCGGAATTACTTCCCCACCATTGGCTCCAAGCATTTATGTCTCCAGCCACTATGATGTTGTTTGTGTGTAGTTTTGCGCAAGCTGCTTGGATTCGCCTAAGGTAGGGATTTATATCTTGCTCTCCCTCGAGGTAAACTGACACGACTCCCAGTTTTAAATTTCCTGCAACGAGAAGTACTGCCGCTTCTGTTTCGGTAACCAGCTGTGGATCATGGATGATCTCCAGCTGGTCTCCGAAAATCAGCACTGCGGCTTTTACTGGTTTTTGTCTATTCAGGCTGCATTGAACTACTCGCGTGCCGGGATGTTCTTTAATAACGCCATTTTTTCCCACATAGGGTTCCTGTACTATGGCAATCGACACTCCTTTATCCGATGCAACCTGAAGTAGTTCCGCCGTTGCTACCCTGGAGCGTTGCAAGTTCACCTGAATGATTTTGAGGTCTGACCTACTAATGTTGGAGTTAATATTATTATGGTTGCCCTTAGCAGTAAGATATGCGGGACCGTGCTATTGCATCCCACTTCTGCTTTTCCCGGCAATCAAAGCTATCAACCCCACTAACTCACTCAACCACACTATCAGGTTAGGTCAGGTTAGCTTACGTTAGGTTGGGTTAGGTTAGTTTAGGTTAGGTTAGGTTAGGTTAGGTTAGGTTTTTAAGTTTTTCGAAGTTCGTGAGTTTTATTCAACGAAAAATAACAATTTTAAGAAAGTTAGTAGCAAATTTATAGGTTAGGTTAGGTTAGCTTACGTTAGGTTAGGTTAGGTTTTTAATTTTTTCGAATTTCGTGTGTTTTATTTAACGAATAATACCAATTTTAGGAAAGTTATAAGCAAATTTATAGGTTAGGTTAGGTTAGCTTACGTTAGGTTGGGTTAGATTAGGTTAGATTAGGTTTTTAATTTTTTTGAATTCCGCGCGTTTTATTCAACGAAAAATAACAATTTTAAGAAAGTTATTAGTAAATTTGTGGGTAAGGTTAGGTTAGCTTACGTTAGGTTATGTTAGGTTAGGTAAGGTTATGTTAGGTTAGGTTAGGTTAGGTTTTTAAGTTTTTCGAATTCCGTGAGTTTTATTCAACGAAAAATTACAATTTTAAGAAAGTTATGAGCAAATTTATAGGTTAGGTTAGGTTAGGTAAAATTTTTAATTTTTTCGAATTTTTTCGAATTTTTTCGAGTTTTTTCGAATTTTTTCGAATTTTGAAAAGTGTGTTTTAGTAAACAAAAAATATCAATTTTTGGGAAAGTTAGTAGCAAATTTATAGGTTAGGTTAGGTTAGCTTACGTTAGGTTGGGTTAGGTTAGGTTAGGTTAGGTTAGGTTAGGTTTTTAAGTTTTTCGAATTCCGTGTGTTTTATTCAACGAAAAATAACAATTTTAAGAAAGTTAGTAGCAAATTTATAGGTAAGGTTAGGTTAGCTTTCGTTAGGTTGGGTTAGGTTAGGTTAGGTTAGGTTAGGTTTTTAATTTTTTCGAATTTCGTGTGTTTTATTTAACGAAAAATACCAATTTTAGGAAAGTTATAAGCAAATTTATAGGTTAGGTTACGTTAGGTTGGGTTAGGTTAGGTTAGGTTTTTAATTTTTTCGAATTCCGCGCGTTTTATTCAACGAAAAATAACAATTTTAAGCAAGTTATTAGTAAATTTATGGGTAAGGTTAGGTTAGCTTACGTTAGGTTATGTTAGGTTAGGTAAGGTTATGTTAGGTTAGGTTAGGTTAGGTTAAGATAGGTTAGGTTAGGTTAGGTTTTTAAGTTTTTGGAATTCCGTGAGTTTTATTCAACGAAAAATTACAATTTTAATAAAGTTATAAGCAAATTTATAGGTTAGGTTAGGTAGGGTTAGATTTTTAATTGTTTTCGAATTTTTTCGAGTTTTTTCGAATTTTTTCGAATTTTGAAATGTGTGTTTTATTTAACGAAAAATATCAATTTTTGGGAATGTTAGTAGCAAATTTATAGGTTAGGTTAGGTTAGCTTACGTTAGGTTATGTTAGGTTGGGTAAGGTTATGTTAGGTTAGGTTAGGTTAGGTTTGGTTAGGTTAGGTTAGGTTTTTTAGTTTTTCGAATTCCGTGAGTTTTATTCAACGAAAAATTACAATTTTAAGAAAGTTATAAGCAAATTTATAGGTTAGGTTGGGTTAGGTTAGATTTTTAATTTTTTCCAATTTTTTCAAATTTTTTCGAGTTTTTTCGAATTTTTTCGAATTTTGAAAAGTGTGTTTTATTTAACGAAAAATATCAATTTTTGGGAAAGTTAGTAGCAAATTTATAGGTTAGGTCAGGTTAGCTTACGTTAGGTTGGGTTAGGTTAGTTTAGGTTAGGTTAGGTTAGGTTAGGTTAGGTTAGGTTAGGTTAGGTTTTTAAGTTTTTCGAAGTTCGTGAGTTTTATTCAACGAAAAATAACAATTTTAAGAAAGTTAGTAGCAAATTTATAGGTTAGGTTAGGTTAGCTTACGTTAGGTTAGGTTAGGTTTTTAATTTTTTCGAATTCCGCGCGTTTTATTCAACGAAAAATAACAATTTTAAGAAAGTTATTAGTAAATTTATGGGTAAGGTTAGGTTAGCTTACGTTAGGTTATGTTAGGTTAGGTAAGGTTAGGTTAGGTTAAGTTAGGTTAGGTTAGGTTAGGTTAGGTTTTTAAGTTTTTCGAATTCCTTGAGTTTTATTCAACGAAAAATTACAATTTTAATAAAGTTATAAGCAAATTTATAGGTTAGGTTAGGTAAGGTTAGATTTTTAATTTTTTCGAATTTTTTCGAGTTTTTTCGAATTTTTTCGAATTTTGAAATGTGTGTTTTATTTAACGAAAAATATCAATTTTTGGGAATGTTAGTAGCAAATTTATAGGGTAGGTCAGGTTTTTTTTTTTTTTTTTTTTTTTCCAATAAGTTTACTCTACAGACTCGAAGTCCGTACCTTTTTTTGCTTTACTTTATTTTATTAACTTTTAAAATACTGTTATAAATGTACTCCTTACACTACTTACATTACTTAAATATTTAAACCTAAGCAGTGAGTTCACATATATATATATATATATATATATATATATATATATATATATATATATATATTTTTATTTCTATTGTCTTTCTTACATTCTTAAGATCTACAAACAGATATGCTTACATGCGACATGCACTTACACGCTATGTTTTTTTTTTTTTTACACTTTTTTTTGTATTATTTTTTTTTCTATTGTCTTACATTCTTAAGATATACAAATTGATATGCTTACATGCGACATGCACTTACACGCTATATTTATTTTTATTTTTTTTCCTTTTTTTTTTTTTTTTTTTTGGCATCGATTTTTTTTCTTTTTTTTGTTAATTAAACATAATAATTGTCGACCCACTTTGTGTTTTTATATATTTTTTTTCTTTTTTTTTTGTCTTTTTTTTTTTTTTTTCTTATGTGGTTATCAACATAATCTACATACTTAATGTATATGGCCTTACATGCTATGTTAATTTATTACATTACCAGTTTTTTTTTTTTTTCCCTTTTCCTTGTACTTAATGTCGTGGAGAGTGCTCCATCTTTAACTGTTTGTGATATCTGTTGACAAGGCTTCCACAATAGCTTCGTCTCTGTTTCTAATTGCCATTTTCAGATTATATTCTTTGATTCATTTCGATGTCGCAGCCATTGCGCTCTCAATCAGCCTCCCAGTTGCATCGTCGCAATCGTCCGTGTAATAAACACAGCTTTCTGTGTGCCTGGACACTGCCACTACCGCGTGTTGGACGCTGTCATATATTTTGAGCTTCTCTGTTGTTGTCCTCATTATGACCACTCTCCCGTATGTATGTATGCACATACGGTTAGGTCAGGTTAGCTTACGTTAGGTTGGGTTAGGTTAGTTTAGGTTAGGTTAGGTTAGGTTAGGTTAGGTTAGGTTAGGTTTTTAAATTTTTCGAAGTTCGTGAGTTTTATTCAACGAAAAATAACAATTTTAAGAAAGTTAGTAGCAAATTTATAGGTAAGGTTAGGTTAGCTTTCGTCAGGTTGGGTTAGGTTAGGTTAGGTTAGGTTAGGTAGGTTAGGTTAGGTAAGGTTAGGTTTTTAATTTTTTCGAATTTCGTGTGTTTTATTTAACGAATAATACCAATTTTAGGAAAGTTATAAGCAAATTTATAGGTTAGGTTAGGTTAACTTACGTTAGGTTGGGTTAGATTAGGTTAGATTAGGTTTTTAATTTTTTTGAATTCCGCGCGTTTTATTCAACGAAAAATAACAATTTTAAGAAAGTTATTAGTAAATTTGTGGGTAAGGTTAGGTTAGCTTACGTTAGGTTATGTTAGGTTAGGTAAGATTATGTTAGGTTAGGTTAGGTTAGGTTAGGTTAGGTTTTTAAGTTTTTCGAATTCCGTGAGTTTTATTCAACGAAAAATTACAATTTTAAGAAAGTTATGAGCAAATTTATAGGTTAGGTTAGGTTAGGTAAAATTTTTAATTTTTTCGAATTTTTTCGAATTTTTTCGAGTTTTTTCGAATTTTTTCGAATTTTGAAAAGTGTGTTTTAGTAAACAAAAAATATCAATTTTTGGGAAAGTTAGTAGCAAATTTATAGGTTAGGTTAGGTTAGCTTACGTTAGGTTGGGTTTTTTTTTTTTTTTTTTTTTTTTTATTACAATAAGTTTACTCTACAGACTCGAAGTCCGTACCTTTTTTTGCTTTACTTTATTTTATTAACTTTTAAAATACTGTTATAAATATACTCCTTACACTACTAACATTACTTAAATATTTAAGCCTAAGCAGTGAGTTCACATATATATATATTTTTTTGGATTTTTTTTTTGTATTTTTTTGTATTTTTTTTTTTATATTTCTATTATCTTACATACTTAAGGTCTGCAAACTAATATGCTTACATGCGACATGCACTTAATCGCTATATTTTTTTTTATAATATTTTTTTTCATTATTATTTTTGTTTTGTTTTTTTTTTTTTGTTTTTTTTTTTTTGTGGGCATCGTTGTTACTTATCTTTTTTTTGATGTTTAAACATAATAATTGTCGACCCACTTTGTGTTTTATGTTTTTTTTTTTCTTTTTTTTTACATGCTATGTAAATTTTTATATTACCAGATTTTTTTTTTTCCTTTTCCTTGTACTTAATATCGTGGAGAGTGCTCCATCTTTAACTGTTTGTGATATCTGTTGACAGGGCTTCCACAATCGCTTCGTCTCTGTTTCTAATTGCCATTTTCAGATTATATTCTTTGATTCTTTTCGTTGTCGCAGCCATTGCGCTCTCAACCAGCCTTCCAGTTGCATCGTCGCAATCGTCCGTGTAATAAACACAGCTTTCTGTGTGCCTGGACACTGCCACTACTGCATGTTGGACGCTTTCATAAATTTTGAGCTTCTCTGTTGTTGTCCTCATTATGACCACTCTCCCGTATGTGAGACCTTGGGCCTCATGTACGGTTAAAATTCGCGACCCGGGACCCGAACCATATCCCTGGCTGGTAAGGGACTCCTTTTCTGCTTGCGTAAATACAAGATATAAGGTGTCGGGCACGGTACCTGGTATGACGGCTCCCGTGTACCTCTTCCTTTCTAGTGAGTGCACCTGCGATCTGGATGAATAAATGCCACTGTAGATTTCATTCAGGGCATATGCCACATCCATCGGATTCCGGTGCGTACACAGGAGCTCTTGGCTGATAGTGGTTACGAGGCTTGGGCGAGTATATTGCATCGCAAAGAGGTTTTCCCTGTCGATATAAGGGAGTTGATTGATGTCACCAAAAAGCAGTATTTTTTCGGCTCCACTTAGCCGCATTGCCATTACTATGGCCCCGAAATGGTTCATGAGAGCTTCGTCGACTAAAAGTCGAGTACATCTTCCCTTTTGCCTTCTCATACCATTTACTAAAACTGAGGCCATAGTGCGCACTTTTGTTTTTGCGTCAGTGGCTATGCGGTTGGCTAACTTTTCTCTAAAATCTTTAGCTGCTTCTGTTGTTGTTGTGACAATAAAATCATCCTCCGCATCGAATTGGTTTATAACCCAAGTTGTTTTGCCACATCCCGGGACTCCATTGACCCAATTTATCGTCGGCACCGTCCAGTTTTCCCAAGGATCTCCCAATGCACAGGCTCCCGAGATGGTTTCCGCCATTTTCAGGATCCTGTCCTCTAGCATCACCCTGGTAAAACGGGCGGTGACCACAATAGGGTCGTTGGGTGGGGTTTTGAATACTAATCTTCCCTGTCGTTCTGTCTCCTCCTCATCCAAGGCTACGAAGCCCGCCGACCCGCTATAAGCCGCCATGTGATGACCCATTTTACCTTTTATGACAGTAGATGTTTTGTTGTCATAAATTGCGGCCTCTGCTTCCTCGAGCTGCGCTCCAAGGAACTCATGACTACCGAGGTGGAAACTTTGTAAGATATTCTTGCAAGTAGTTTGGTTCACCTCAAGAGTTGCTTTTATGAGGGCCTTAAACTCTAGGAAAGCGTTGATTATGTGGTCTTTAGGCTCGACTGCCGGTAGAAGTCTTGGAGGGCTGACACGTCCCGAGCAAGGTCTAGTGTGGGTGGGTTTGGATTTCTTGAGTACTCTTGGAGGCTCTCTTATTAAGTTATCGGCTTGTCTTAACTTACTCAACTTTCACATTGCTCTTCCTGGAATACTCTGGGCCGCTGCACCGATGGTTTTAATTAGTGCACTTACCCCGCTTTGTGACTCAGAACTTTTGCTAAGTTTTTCCCTGGCTGCGGCCTTTTCTTTGGCCGTTTTCAGTTGCAGGCGTTCTGAGCCACTAAGTGTCTCTGAATTTGCTACAAGATGTTGGGTTGCCTTTGTCGAGTCATGATGTTTGAGGAAGCTCAGGTTTTCACCCCTATCCTCATACACGACTATTTCATGTTTGTTTGAGGCTTTTATGCAACCAATGTGGTCCATGACTTCACCTTTCTCATATAGGACCACCATGGCATCCACACTTATGATGCGGGGTATGACAGCTGTCTCCTCCTCACCGAGTCTCGTTAGCAGTGAGCATGCCTGGGCGAATGGGGTTTTTTCTTCGCTCCATGTGAACAGCAAGATCGTTTTGTTTTTCGATCTTACTATTCGACATCGTTGCTTTGCAACCTCTATTTCAACTAGCGCCTCATATGTTTTGCGCTTCATGCTCGTTTTGAGAGTACTGCCGTTTAGTAAGCTTGCGAGACCGGGAGATATTTTGACATAGTTTCGGCCAGTTGTTAAGCAAAAACTTAAGCCGAAACGCTCTGTGTTGTTATCCATGAAGAGAGCTACTCCTCGAATTCTCAGGCCTGGGTTACCTCTTTCAGCGCATGCTAATAGCTGATGTTCTGCTTTATTGGCTGGGATGCTCTTCTCTTTTACGGAGACCTCTGCGAATTCGGTTTGCTGCTGCCTGGGGAATGGATAGTTTGTGGCGTTACGCTTTGCAGCAGCGCGAAAGATGGACTCTACGAATGCCAGAAATTTGGGCCTTTTGTCTTCGTCTTCGATGATTCTGTGTAGGTCAGACTTGTCAAGATTGGTGTTAATGCAAAACTCGAGATCCAGACGTGCCGCCTGATAGCGGGGACACTCCAGAATCACATGCCACACTGACTCACTGACATTGGGATCGCACTCGCACCCTGGTGTATCCTTAAGCTTAAAGCGGTGCAAGTACTCCGCAATTCCACCATGTCCTGTTAACACTTGTACATGTGTGGGTGTCAACTTCGTTTTTCTCACTATCCGGTATGCAATTGCAACATCCGGTAGGAATATTTTGGTGACTTGCCCAGTGGTCGAGGTCTCGTATCTGTCCTGCCAGATTCGAACGGTTTCCTCTCTGATTTTCTTTTTAACGTAGGACATGGGGATTTTGTCGTAGTCTAGAGTGGCTGTCTCCCGGAGTGCCGCCGCCTTGGCGAGCTCATCAGCTCTCTCATTTCCAGACGTGCCTACATGAGCCCTCAACCAAAACAGCCGTATCACTCTTCCCTCTTTTCTCATCTTCCCTATGCTTTCTTGGATGGCCTTTGATAGGTGATGGCTTGCTTTAGGGTTCGCCAGCAGATCGAGCGAAGATCTCGAGTCGCTCATGATGTTTACGACAGGTTCAGTGCTCGATTCTGCTAGTTTGGTCGCCCTGAGCAAGGCATAGAGCTCCGATTGGAAAACTGTACAGGATGGATCCAGTCTAAAGGTGGAACTACTGATCTCCCTGCCATCTTCCCACCACGTTAAAGCTGCTCCGACCCTCCCTTCTATCTTACTTCCATCGGTGTATATGTGAGGGCCGGTTAGTTGGTGGAGGTTTGTGTTTTCGATTGTTTCCAGTAGCTCATATTCCAATTTGACGAGTTTAGAGGGATGAGGTTGATCCAAGTGATTTACACGGTTTTCAAGCTCTCTTCCTGGCGGTAAATAGTCCAGTGTGCCTTGTTTCCTGGTTTGGTACAAGTTGGACGCTTCTTTTATTCTCAGGTCTAACGGAAGCAGACCCGAGATGGCAAGCGCGGAAGTGAGCGATACCGTGCGGTACGCTTTACAGATCTTCTGCGCGAAGCCCCTTTGCAACGTGTTGAGTTGGTCTTTGATCATCTGAAGTTCTGTTGCTGAGGACCACGCGCTCGAAGCGTACATCACTATGGGTTCGACGACTGCAACGTATATTGTCCTTACAATCTCACCATTGAGACCCCAGGTCACCTTGGCCGCGCATGCAAGCTGTTTGTATATGTCAGCCGCTTTTTTGCATACGGCTGCTACATGTGGCTTAAAGGTGAGTCCACGGTCAATGATGAGACCGAGTACTTTAATTTCCTCTACGAGGTTTACTCTGCTGCCGGACATTTGCAGGTTGGGGTGGTCAAATTTAAGTTTTTTAGTGACAAGCATTGCATTTGTTTTATGCGCTGCAAACTTTAACTTGTTCTGGGTTCCCCACTTCTTTACTCTTTTTAAAGTGTCATTGGCCTGTTGCTCCAGGGCACTCGTTGAGTGACTCGAGAACACCAAGACAACGTCATCTGCAAATGCCTGACAATACACCCCTTCGTTCGTAAGTTGGTGCAGCAGTGAGTCTAGGATAACATTCCAAAAGGTTGGTCCACCGATAGATCCTTGAACACAGCCCTTTGTAGTTCCCCTCTCACTCGTTGTTCTGGCATAGTTAATTACGATTTTTCGATCTTGAAGGTAAGAGCCAACCATATCGTAGAGGTTTTTGGGACATTTCTTTTTGGCTAGTTGCAGTTTTAATGCTGGCCACCATGCGTTGTCAAAGGCTCCCTCTATATCTAATGAAACAACAAGGACGATCTTCTTGTTCCTCACTTCGTTTTTGATGTATTTCAATAGATCATAGAGGGCGTCCTCTGTACCACGTTGAGGCATGAACCCATACTGGTTTTTATTAAGAGTTGGGAGGATGTACCACTGGAGTCGGCCCACCATCAACTTCTCGACTATTTTTCCGAGTACTGACAGGAGACCTATTGGTCGGTATGACTTTGGATGTGTATAGTCATCCTTTCCTGGCTTACGGATGATGACCACGTGTGCAGTTTTCCACTGCTTGGGAAAGTACGCCAATTTCAAGCACTTATTGGCTATCGCTAAGAATACCTTCCTGTTGCAGTTTATTGCAGCTGAGCAGATGTCAGCTGTTAGCCCGTCTGGTCCAGGGGCTTTTTTGGGGTTTAGTGTTTGTAACACTGATTCAAGCTCCGCTTCCGCAAAAGGTGGGTCATCTTCTGACAAACCTAGGTCTTTGTTGATTTCCGTCAGCTCTCGTATTTTGGTGTGGTATGGCTGATCTGTTTCCACACAGTCGTCAGGGTAAAATGTTTGGGCCAAGAGTTCTGCCGACTCTTCTGGTGTCAGAGTTTCCCCGTGGATGTTTCTTAGGAGCATGTCCTCATATCTTCTTGAGGATTTCCGGATAACTCTGTAAATTTTATCCCACATGCTCTCCCTTTCCTGTGTCGTGCAGAATTCCTTCCAGCTTTCGGTTTGCGCCTCCTCAACTTTTATGATGTATTGTTGTTTAAAACTTATGTATTCGTCTATTACGTGTTGTCTTCTGCTTGGTGCCGCATTTCTAATACGTCTTTTTTTCCTATGGACTTCTTTTTTGAGTTGGTTGAGGGATTTTGACCACCATGGGGGCGTTGCATTCACCCCCCTCATGCCCATTTTCGGAATAGTCTCATCACAAGATTCCTGGATTGCTTTTGTGTAGGCTATTGTGATGGATTCCAGATCCTCATGGATTTCCGCCTCCTCAATTAGTGTGGGAGTTATGGCTCTTTCTTTTAGAAGGGATCTAAAGCGTGTTGAGAAGTCCGACCAGTTTGCCTTTCTGGTGTTGTATTTGCGCGTTGTACAGGGCCGTAATTGTGTCAAGACTGCTTTGGTGCGCAGTGTAAACATAATCGCGTTGTGGTCTGATGTAATTAGGCTTCTCTCCACTCTCCAGTCCTCCACATTGCCCAGAAGTGACGAACTGCAAGCAGTGACGTCTACTATGCTCGAACAAATTCTCCCCCTTCTGTATGTTTCGAAGGTAGGCGTGTCACCCGTGTTCAGAATATGGAGATCCATTTCATTGAGGAAGGTGTTATATGCCGCGCCTCTTTCATCTTCGGAATTACTTCCCCACCATTGGCTCCAAGCATTTATGTCTCCAGCCACTATGATGTTGTTTGTGTGTAGTTTTGCGCAAGCTGCTTGGATTCGCCTAAGGTAGGGATTTATATCTTGCTCTCCCTCGAGGTAAACTGACACGACTCCCAGTTTTAAATTTCCTGCAACGAGAAGTACTGCCGCTTTTGTTTCGGTAACCAGCTGTGGATCATGGATGATCTCCAGCTGGTCTCCGAAAATCAGCACTGCGGCTTTTACTGGTTTTTGTCTATTCAGGCTGCATTGAACTACTCGCGTGCCGGGATGTTCTTTAATAACGCCATTTTTTCCCACATAGGGTTCCTGTACTATGGCAATCGACACTCCTTTATCCGATGCAACCTGAAGTAGTTCCGCCGTTGCTACCCTGGAGCGTTGCAAGTTCACCTGAATGATTTTGAGGTCTGACCTACTAATGTTGGAGTTAATATTATTATGGTTGCCCTTAGCAGTAAGATATGCGGGACCGTGCTATTGCATCCCACTTCTGCTTTTCCCGGCAATCAAAGCTAAAAGCATTGTGTGCCAGGTCCGTATCGGCGCCGTGCGCTTTGAGGCAATTTTTACATCGGGGGGGTCTCCCCTCCAGTCTGATCGGGCATTTGTCCCATGAGTGAGTATCTCCGCAGTGACTGCAGAGTTCCTCCTTTTCATGGCACACTGCTTTTGTGTGGCCAAAACCGAGGCATTTTGTGCATTGCACAAGGGGAGAGTGATCCATTATTGGTCTTCTTTGGAGGCCGATGTAAACTTTACCCGCATCAATGAAGCGCCTGTGCACTTCTGGAGAGAGCTCAAGTACAGGATTGCACTCTTGTGGATTCCTCGCCTTTTTCCTGTATCGAACTCTGACTGTTCGCTCTTTCTCATCGACGTCATGCAGAAGGTGTTTGTTCTGCGCCAGTATATTTTCTACGATTTCGACGTCTGTGTGATACGATAGCACGTCCCTGATTATCGCCAAGGGATTGTTTGTTCTGGCAACCTCTACTTTTAAACTTTTATTTGTCTTAACTCTGTTTTGGACAAGGTTAAGATCCTCCTTGGTGTTGCAAGTGAGGACGACTTTTTGGTTTTTCGCCTTCCTTACCCTGTCTCCTTTGGCTCCAGTCTTTTTTGTGTCTAGAGCCTCCCTGATTCTCTCAATAATGTTTTCGGCTGTGTTTTTGGAATCAGTTGGTGTAATAATGAGCGTGTGATTGGGTTTAGGAAGGGGAGGGCTTGCAGCCACTCTGGCGTATGTCTTTTTTGGCTTTGTTGCCGCTTCGCCAGTTTGTGCAAGCTCTGTTGCTAGACTTGGGGCTGTAGGTGATGAGGCCCGTTGCTTCTGCTCTCTCATCGTCCTCAGCTCGGATGACATCGCACCTAAGTGTTCTTCTATAGGTTGAAGATGTTCCCTTATGCTGGTTTGGAATATTTTACTGGAGTCCGCTGAAGGTAAGATTGAAAGTCCGGATCTGATACTTGTATCTATCTCCTTCAGCGAACTCTTCATTCCGTTCAGCTCATTTTCTAACGTTTTATTTATTTCCTCTGAGGGGTGGGATGGTGGTGACTCCAGGCGTAGCAGGGTTTTTTGGCCGGTCTCCAGAACCTTCTTGGTGTTGTTTTCGGACTTTTCGATGACTCTGCGCATTTCGTCCAATTGAAGTTTGAGTGTTTCCACACTAGATTTTACTCCAGTAAGGTCCACTCTTAGGTGAGATAAGATGTTGTCTGCACCTTCTTGCTTCTGCTGACTCAAGTTCGACTGAATCACACCTATGCGCTTGTCTAAGTCCGTCACAGCTTTGAGTAGGTCACTCGTTTTACGGAAGGGCTCTTGGGTTTCAAAGTTCAACCAACCCCGTATCGCCTTGGATTCCTGGAGGGTATTTTTTATATCTGTCCTGGCATGGCCTAGCTCGGAAGCCATTTCCTTCATAAGCTGGGTGATGATCTTGTTATGGGCTCGCTCCACTCGCATTAGTTCTTGAGCGTTGCGTGAGCGTTCCCTTTCTAGATTATGCTTATGTCTAGATCTGGAATCTGACAGCGCCAGGACCATCTCGTAGAGGGACTGCAGACTCTCTAAAGCTGTTAACTTACACTCCCTCTTCATATTCCCTGCCATTTCTAGCGCTTCCTTCCCTCTCAGAAGCATTTCGTTCGCTTCTTTTGTTGCCATATCCATTTCCACCCCCAAGCGCCTGTTGGAGTTAAAAAGCAGGCTGGGTCTTCCTTTTTCCGGTGCCTCCGATAATGGTGATTCCGGCGCAGATGTGATTGAAAGTTCTTCGTCGGATAAAACTGGAAGTGGATGAATTTCTTCCTGCTTCCAGTTGGCTACTTTGTCGATAGCCGCATCTACCGGGTCACAAACGGAGGATCGAATCGAGCTGTCGCTTTTAATTGAAGTTTGCGACATTTTAGTTCGTAGAGTGGGGGTGTGCGAAGAGGCATTTTTGCTTGTTTTAGATGCGTCTGTCGGAGCAGAGTCCGCTGGACGTTTTTCTGTTGCAAGATGAGATGATGGCTGTGACAACTTCTCGCTAGGTGTTGCTTTTGTTAAACTGGATTTTGTCAGTACTTTTTCCCGCAGCGATCGTGGAGGTCTAGGTGGAGCAACAGAAAGGTTTTGGGAAGACTTGTTTGAAGAAGCAGTCTCCACATCCGACAAGATTACTTTATTTCCTGACATAATTACAAAAATTTAAGGATTCTCTAATTGTAAGTTGCCTTAGTAGCTATAAATAAAAGTAATGCCTTATAAGATATTATACAGTATTATATATATATATATATATATATATATATTTTTTTTTAATATTTAATGATATTTATTATATTTTTTTTTTGTGAACTCACTGCTGGTGTTCTTCGATGGTTGAATTGCAGTGAGGAGTACGATGGACGCGAAGAAAGAGCCCGTTGTGGGATCTCCGGTTGGTATGCTGTGAGTCCTGGAGAATGCTTGAGGTGTTATTGTCCGGGTTGGTATCGGACTATGGTGGAAAATCAAGTTCTGTAAGGGCCAGAAGGTAGAGCTCTTTTTCCTGATTCAAATGAGCCCTTACACGGGGGGTCTAGCTCCTCTGGTAAACAAGTTATGGCTCGCGGGGGAGAGGTAAGCCTCGAGGGGGGAGGGGGGGGGGTAAATTCACGGGAAGCTTATATATAGTATAATAAAAAATGAGGGGCGTTGGTAGTTGGGGGGTGGGTGGGGGGGTTGGGGGGGGAATTCGTAAGGAGCGTATATCTGGTGTAAAATTAAAGATTGTAGGGATTAGGAGGGTAGGAAGGGTGAAAGAGGGTGTTAAAGGTGGGGGGGGGTCAAGGATAGGGGTTGTTATTAGGGGGGGGGGAGGTGATATGTGTGGTGGGGTCTTGAGAAACTGACTCAAATGAGTCCAAGCTCGGGTAGTCAGGACTAAGGGGTCTAGGAGTTCCCTCGGGGTTTACCTGATGGCCGTTGAAAGTGTCTCCAGCTGCGGCGATTGTATGCTTGAAAGATTCCTCGGTCCGTCTTCGAAGGCTCCACTGAAGTCTGCACCGTCGCCGGACGCCTCGTGTTCACTGACTCGCTTTAACCTCAACGTCTGAAAGCACGTTGCAACCACGTGGTTTGAGGTTAAGTTGTTAATTTTAAGGAGTCAATAACTTCTGCGTTTGTGGGCCGATTTCCTTGATTTTTTCGCGCCGTTTTACTGATCTTTATAGCGACTCTCAAATACTGATGTGTACTTGGCAATTTTGCTGATGGTTTCGACACTATTTATTCCCAAAGTTAAGGGGCTACTGCTCCTAAACCAGCCAATGCACAGAGTTCTCCCCAATTACACTGATGAACTGCACACTCAAAAACTTTTTCACAGCACTTCCACTCGCGTAGCTCAAAAATTGCTATTTTTTAAGCAATTTCTCCGTGGAGCTTATGTTGAATATGTCACGTTCCGATGTGTACTCGTACGTTAGGTTGGGTTAGGTTAGGTTAGGTTAGGTTAGGTTAGGTTAGGTTAGGTTAGGTTAGGTTTTTAAGTTTTTCAAATTCCGTGAGTTTTATTTAACGAAAAATTACAATTTTAAGAAATTTATAAGCAAATTTATAGGTTAGGTTAGGTTAGGTTAGGTTAGGTTAGATTTTTATTTTTTCGAATTTTTTCGAGTTTTTTCGAATTTTTTCGAATTTTAAAGAGTGTGTTTTATTTAACGAAAAATATCAATTTTTGAGAAAGTTAGTAGCAAATTTATAGGTTAGGTTAGGTTAGCTTACGTTAGGTTATGTTAGGTTGGGTAAGGTTATGTTAGGTTAGGTTAGGTTAGGTTTGGTTAGGTTAGGTTAGGTTTTATAGTTTTTCGAATTCCGTGAGTTTTATTCAACGAAAAATTACAATTTTAAGAAAGTTATAAGCAAATTTATAGGTTAGGTTGGGTTAGGTTAGATTTTTAATTTTTTCCAATTTTTTCGAATTTTTTCGAATTTTTTCGAGTTTTTTCGAATTTTTTCGAATTTTGAAAAGTGTGTTTTATTTAACGAAAAATATCAATTTTTCGGAAAGTTAGTAGCAAATTTATAGGTTAGGTCAGGTCAGCTTACGTTAGGTTGGGTTAGGTTAGTTTAGGTTAGGTTAGGTTAGGTTAGGTTAGGTTAGGTTAGGTTTTTAAGTTTTTCGAAGTTCGTGAGTTTTATTCAACGAAAAATAACAATTTTAAGAAAGTTAGTAGCAAATTTATAGGTTAGGTTAGGTTAGCTTACGTTAGGTTAGGTTAGGTTTTTAATTTTTTCGAATTCCGCGCGTTTTATTCAACGAAAAATAACAATTTTAAGAAAGTTATTAGTAAATTTATGGGTAAGGTTAGGTTAGCTTACGTAAGGTTATGTTAGGTTAGGTAAGGTTAGGTTAGGTTAAGTTAGGTTAGGTTAGGTTAGGTTAGGTTTTTAAGTTTTTCGAATTCCGTGAGTTTTATTCAACGAAAAATTACAATTTTTATAAAGTTATAAGCAAATTTATAGGTTAGGTTAGGTAAGGTTAGATTTTTAATTTTTTCGAATTTTTTCGAGTTTTTTCGAATTTTTTCGAATTTTGAAATGTGTGTTTTATTTAACGAAAAATATCAATTTTTGGGAATGTTAGTAGCAAATTTATAGGTTAGGTCAGGTTAGCTTACGTTAGGTTGGGTTAGGTTAGTTTAGGTTAGGTTAGGTTAGGTTAGGTTAGGTTAGGTTAGGTTTTTAAGTTTTTCGAAGTTCGTGAGTTTTATTCAACGAAAAATAACAATTTTAAGAAAGTTAGTAGCAAATTTATAGGTAAGGTTAGGTTAGCTTTCGTTAGGTTGGGTTAGGTTAGGTTAGGTTAGGTAGGTTAGGTTAGGTAAGGTTAGGTTTTTAATTTTTTCGAATTTCGTGTGTTTTATTTAACGAATAATACCAATTTTAGGAAAGTTATAAGCAAAGGAGACAATCATTTTTGGGCCCACTAGAAATATTAACGTCACTTAATGGTATTTACACCAAAAAAAAGACACCAAATTATAATAGTAAATGGTCTATAGATTTTTCGAAAATGTAAACGGAAACAAGAAATCTGAAAAAAAATTAGTTGTTTTGATATTCGTGTTCTGATCATTGGCTAAGGTAATAACATTTAAAAAATTATTGTCTTAGAGATGTGCCGTGATAACTCGGAAAAAATCGACTCGAGTTGAAATTCAGGTAACTCGGTTTAAACAATTCAAATTAGATGAACGAAGCTGTGTCAATATTTCACAAATTATTTTTATAATTGTTCTTCCATACAACACAATTATTATTACTACGCTTAGTAGGTAGTTATATATTATTTTTGGTATGCGTATCGACATCTTCATAAAATAATATCACTCTAACGTTATGACGTAAGTCTTAATGTTATTAATAATTTGACTATCCAAAGTATATATAATCAATTTATATCAAATATAACATAAATTGATACAACATTATATACATATTACCTAACATCAATTTATTTATTACATAATATATCAATAAATTGCTCGAATTAGTAAGTCGATTTCATCACTAAATTTTAGACAAACACTGCATTGGCCGTAAGATAAAGATGCGATTCGGGTAGAATTTTGTGACTCGAGCCACTCGGGTTAATTTACGAGTGTACAACTAGAATGACATACATACATGTCATTCTAGTTGTACACTAGTTTTTGAGTAAATCAACTATTTACAAAAAAGTTTATCACTAGAGTTGAGATCAGCGATTACTTTAGTTAAACCATTTTTAAATATGTACCTTTATGAATAAGTAATATGTGGCAACATGAAATTAAAACTATAAATCAATATCATAAATAAAACTAAGTTCAGGTTTGTTTACAACATGCCAGATGCAAGTTTGAATTTGGATGCAACTTGTGATGTCACCCGCAGCGACTTATTATATATACAAGTAAATTAATATCTATATAGCACCCTCTGAATCTATACGATGCGCCGAGTTAACTCGGTAACTCGGTAAAATTTATTTTCTATCGATTATCGAGTTGGACAAATTCACTCGATTCACTCGAGTGAAATAAAACATAGTTGGAGTCGCATCATTATGGTAAGAACAAAATGGAGTTTTTTATTTACAAGCATTATTAAACTAATGTTTAAGAAAATATGGATATTATCAATTATCAGAAAGGTTAGCCAAATATAAATTGACACAAGTACGTATGTTTTTCTCTTTTTAGGTTTTGTGGTAAAATTCGCAAATAGAATATAAGAGTTTATTAATTTACACCTATTCTAGGTTGTGAAAATCTATTACCTATTAAGTTTGTATATTTTACCTCAAACAAATACAAATAATAAACAGGTCTTAGAACCTTATTAGTTTGTTAAAAGTGATAAAGTATTAAGTTTATTTCATTAGTAAAATCTAAATTAAATAATAAATAGAATGCACAAAAGAAGTTATTATAATGTTAAAAGAAAATTAGAATCTTTGGGTCGAGGGACTTAAAAGAGGGTTTTGAAGAGCAATTCATATAACTGCATTTGTGTACAAATAGGTAACCTTATGTATTCAGCAAGTTGCTTAATACTAAATGGCTTTTTTGTTAAGCCAGACACAGATCCTGGATTTATACCAGCCATAGTAGTAGATAGGCAATACAAATGTTACATATATTTATGTGTAAAAAATGTAGTAATTATTTGTACTAGAAGCAAATATAAAGTTTAATAATAATAGTTTGCACAAAAAAGTGTAATGTAATGTTGTTTCTATTATGCTTACACAGCTGTGTTGTTCACTGTGCAGAAAGGAATATTATTTTGTCATCTAGAATCAGATATACTTAATATAACAATAATATCTTTGTCTACTATGTAAGTACATGAAACCGGTAAAAATAAAATGTGAGACAACTTTTACATGGTTGAATATTATTGATGTTAATCAATAATTACTGCTTCTGTATTTGATCAGCTGGAGCTGATTAATGCTGTATAATTTATAATAATTTCTTTATTATTTAACATATGAAAAGGCAGATATAAGAAAATGCTCACAGAAATATGTAAATACAGTTTATTGACATTGAAGGCATAGTCTTATCTCATATCTCTTATTATTAAAAATGTCCTTTTAATTCCTATATAATATAGAAAAAAAAAATATATTGATAAGAATTATTATTTAGTTAAGACACCTTTACAATTGTCATTAACTTATTTTCAGGTGGATCGCTTAGAACAAATCTGTATGCCGTGTAGGCTGAAAACTTGCAGAGACAAAAAGTGTATGGATATTGAAGACAACAGTCTTATATTATAATTGAAAATTCTTTCTGATTGCTTACAATATCATAAATGTACATGTTACCATCAAGTTATTTTCAAAAAACCTTCAGAAATATATCTAACACTAAAATGTTTCTACCTATGTCCGTTATAGACAAAACATAAGAAACCTTCCAACCAATTTAAATGAAAATGTTTGTGTGTGTTTGGATGGATCCCTAGATGGTTTATATTTACATTTGGACTCGGTAGATGACACTGTTGTCGAGATCCATAAATCACCAGGGCACAGCTGAGGCGCATCGCTAGTAATAAATACATTTAAATTAAGCCTGTGTTTTTGTAATCCTTACACAAACAGTTTAAAACATCTTACTTCCTCACTATTAATCATTGTGTAATAACATAGATAAGGCATGTTAATTCCTAGTCATTTTATTATGATGTATACTACTTACTAATCAACCAAAACATTTTAAAATAATGTCTTAACCCCGCTCCTGTCTATATATGTCAGTCAATCATCAAAGTTCAAAAAATGTATTAAATTAAGTTTGTATAAAAGGGGTTATTATAGTATAAAGGAATTTATGGCTGACAATAACCCATGGGTAAGGTGATCGCTACCAAGCTATTTCTAATTTGTTCTGTGTTGTTAATTATGACATACATGATTGTAAGCTGGCTTTTTTTTAAAAATCCCACTGGGTATTTTGCTGGTTCTCTTCAAGTCAGAGGTTTTTTTCCGAACCAGTGGTAAATTAAAAAAGTGACTTTCAATAAGTATTATTTATAATCTAAATTGAATAAAAGGTTTCTGTTTCTGCACCTACTACTGTTAATAGAATACTTAAATAAATTATGATTAACAATGATAAATAGAATTACCTACATTATATTTTGCTTTTTGTAATACAACCAGTTTAAAATGTATCTTACTGTGTGTTGGTAATATCATAAATATAAATAGACATTATCCCTTAGCCATCTTGGTATTTAGAATTACACTCACAACCAATCAATACATGTCAAAGTTAGAATCCATACGACATTTGTGCATAGACAGGCACAATGTTTTGCCCGAACTAGTGAAAGGTTTTACATCGATTTTCAAATATTTATAAATGCTGAATATACCTACAGCTTAGTTTTATATGTACTATTATTCAATTGTGCACTATTTTAACTTATAATACCGATGAATACTACTAGAAAATCGCTTTCAGTTTGTTTTTAGGTTATTGTTAGATTCATATTTTATTTGTTAATTTCTCAGGACTCCGTTTAGCTGCAGTAAAACTAATAATTTTATTGTAATCTATGGATTATAAGGAATAAATCGACATGCATTTCATTGATAATCTTTAAAATTTGTAGTGGGCCCATTCTCCATAGAAAAATTGATTGTCTCCTTTATAGGTTAGGTTAGGTTAGCTTACGTTAGGTTGGGTTAGATTAGGTTAGATTAGGTTTTTAATTTTTTTGAATTCCGCGCGTTTTATTCAACGAAAAATAACAATTTTAAGAAAGTTATTAGTAAATTTGTGGGTAAGGTTAGGTTAGCTTACGTTAAGTTATGTTAGGTTAGGTAAGGTTATGTTAGGTTAGGTTAGGTTAGGTTAGGTTAGGTTTTTAAGTTTTTCGAATTCCGTGAGTTTTATTCAACGAAAAATTACAATTTTAAGAAAGTTATGAGCAAATTTATAGGTTAGGTTAGGTTAGGTAAAATTTTTAATTTTTTCGAATTTTTTCGAATTTTTTCCAGTTTTTTCGAATTTTTTCGAATTTTGAAAAGTGTGTTTTAGTAAACAAAAAATATCAATTTTTGGGAAAGTTAGTAGCAAATTTATAGGTAAGGTTAGGTTAGCTTTCGTTAGGTTGGGTTAGGTTAGGTTAGGTTAGGTTAGGTTTTTAATTTTTTCGAATTTAGTGTTTTATTTAACGAAAAATACCAATTTTAGGAAAGTTATAAGCAAATTTATAGGTTAGGTTAGGTTAGGTTACGTTAGGTTGGGTTAGGTTAGGTTAGGTTTTTAATTTTTTCGAATTCCGCGCGTTTTATTCAACGAAAAATAACAATTTTAAGCAAGTTATTAGTAAATTTATGGGTAAGGTTAGGTTAGCTTACGTTAGGTTATGTTAGGTTAGGTAAGGTTATGTTAGGTTAGGTTAGGTTAGGTTAAGTTAGGTTAGGTTAGGTTAGGTTTTTAAATTTTTCGAATTCCGTGAGTTTTATTCAACGAAAAATTACAATTTTAATAAAGTTATAAGCAAATTTATAGGTTAGGTAGGGTTAGATTTTTAATTGTTTTCGAATTTTTTCGAGTTTTTTCGAATTTTTTCGAATTTTGAAATGTGTGTTTTATTTATCGAAAAATATCAATTTTTGGGAATGTTAGTAGCAAATTTATAGGTTAGGTTAGGTTAGCTTACGTTAGGTTATGTTAGGTTGGGTAAGGTTATGTTAGGTTAGGTTAGGTTAGGTTTGGTTAGGTTAGGTTAGGTTTTTTAGTTTTTCGAATTCCGTGAGTTTTATTCAACGAAAAATTACAATTTTAAGAAAGTTATAAGCAAATTTATAGGTTAGGTTGGGTTAGGTTAGATTTTTAATTTTTTCCAATTTTTTCGAATTTTTTCGAATTTTTTCGAGTTTTTTCGAATTTTTTCGAATTTTGAAAAGTGTGTTTTATTTAACGAAAAATATCAATTTTTGGGAAAGTTAGTAGCAAAGGAGACAATCAATTTTTGTATGGAGAATGGGCCCACCACAAATTTTCGCGTCACGCAATGAAATGGATGTCGATTTATTCCTTATAATATATAGATTACAAAAGTAATATTAGTTTTACCACATCTAGACGGAAAATCGAGAAATCAACAATTAAAATATGAATTTTAAAATAACCTAGAAATAAACTAAAAGCTATTTATAGTGGTTTTTACCGGTATTTTAAGTTAAAATAGTGCACTGTTGAATAATAGTTCATATAAAACCAAGTCGTAGGTACATTCAGCATTTTCAGGTACTTCAATATTTTTAGTAGTTACGGCAAAATATAGTGCCTGTCTGTGTACAAATGTGGTATGGATACAATTTTTTATATATATTGATTGTGAGTGTACTTCCCAATTACCGTTAAAATAATATGATTAAATTCAAGATGACTAAGGTATAATATATCCATTTATATTTACAATATTACCAACACACGTTATATAGTAAGAAAGATGTTTTAAACTGACTGTGTAAAAAACAAGTTATAATGCAACCGTATTTATAGATAGTAAATCATCATTTCCAACATAGTCTATATAATTCAGATCTATTAATGCAGACAGACAGACAGGCCCGGTGTCAAGACTTTTTTTAATATGCTTTGGTTGATTATTAAATACCTAATTATACATCTTAAAATGACTGGGTTCTAAAATACCAAAATGACTAGGTAATATCATGCTTATCTGTTATTACACACTGATAAATTGTGAGGAAGTAAGATGTTTTGAACTGTTTGTGCCAGGATAACAAACACACAGGTATAGTTTAATTGTATTTATTATTAGCGATCCGCCCCGACTTCGCACAGGTGATTTCTGGATTTCGACAACAGCGCCACCTACCGAGTCCATATGTGAATATGAATCATATAGAGACCCATTCAAACACACATAAACATTTCATCAAAATCGCTTGGATGGTTTCTAACGGACATAGGTAGAAACATTTTTCGTGTTTTCATATCAAAAGATCATATTAAAAGATTTTTTCAAAATAACTTGATGGTAACATTTCTATTTACGATACGATATTGATATATAATAAGTCCCAAAGATCATGTATAATCACTGCATTAATTATGGTAAAAATCGTCAGTGTTTTATGAGTCCTCTTTTAAAAATAACACAGCAGACAGGTGCAGTGCCGGCCCTTTGTTCATTAAAGTATTCATCTATTAGCAAGTATAAATCCCATACATCATTAAAATATAATGTCTCGCCCGTTTACGATATTATTAGAAATCAGAAGGATATTGTCAATTAAAAGAGATAAAAAAGGGTGCCAGAGCAATAAATTCAACTTTGCTCGGCGTTTATTTATAAATTACACATATAACATAATATATAACAGATAATAAAGCACACAGTAAAATAGAAATAGTTCAAATAAGCAACAAAAATTACAATTTTTAGTCATCATTATTCATCATCATTACAACAGTCCACTGCCGAACATATGGCTCCTAAATTAAAGATATAATGTAAAATATTACAGAGGCCTTCCGTGAATTGCCATCACGTTCCGTCCCGTATGGTGTCGTTAAAGTCGACAGAATAAAATAAAAATACCAGGAGATGAGCAGCAGCATCTTCCTATAGAATAACACAAAAAACTTTGGTTGCCACAAGTGGAACAACTATAGCAAAAATGATCATTTATATTACAATATTCTAATCGCATTAAGATTAATAATCATCATTCATCATTTTCAATATCATTACTTGAAAGTAATATATCATCTAAAAAAGATGCAGGTGGTTCAACCTCATCTCGATGCCGTGCCCGAGATAGAAACCAGACAACAGACATGACATGTGCACAGCAGCCAACAGTGCGTCTGCCTACCAAACAGTTGCAACAGTACCCAGTAAGAGCAGCCCTAGTGTTAGCAATTGATGGGTTGGTGTCAACTAGTATATAAGTGTAATAAGTTTTTTTACTAGTGTGCCTTGATTGTATCCTACCTCGCAATAGATAACTATTTGGACCAAAACCATGGACAGATTGCAGGTATACCTCGATTTTATATTCTCCAGAAGCCCTGACATGCTCCCCGTAATAACTACGAGCTTGTTTAATTTGATAAATTTCTAGACTAAACAGAATGAGATCCTGGAATGTCAGTTGAGGAAAATTATCTAGCTCTGGAAGATTACCATTAATGCTGGCAAATCGCACTCTCACTCTATTTAAATTGTGCATTTCTACGTAGGAGGCTAAATTATTTGGAGTGTTTAGTTTGGCTTGAGCAATTGCCAATATCTCTACAGCATGAAAATTATTACGAATCAACGTATGAAATCGATTTATTAATGCAGCTGCAATTTTAAAGTATAGCATGAGATGAGTAGATGCAGTATTAAAATATTCCTGACGAAATAATTTGAAGTCCCGTTTAAATCTCCCATTTACAATTTCAATCACCCACCTGCACAAAGTTACACATCTGGACTTGTTGGCAGCAATGGTTGATAATTGTATTTCACCAGTTTGTTTAGATTCAGGCATGTAAGCCTTATAACCACATTGCTGCAAGAATGGAATTGCATCCCTAAAACCTCTATCAAGAATAAATACATCGTTTTCTCTAAAATAGGTTCGCAGTGGACTATTATCGTTGAACAGTCTAAGAATTATAGAAGCATCTGATTCTGTTGCAGGATATGGTCCAAAAACATCAAGGATATAACCATTACAGCACACTATTAAAAATGGCTTAACTAAGTTACGATACTTATGTAAACTATATGTTTGCTTCTGTTATAAGTAATTACTACATTTTTGCACATAAATGTATGTACCATCACATATTACTATGGCTGGCATAAATTCAGGATCCATATCTGGATTACCAAACAAGCCATTTGGTATTGTCAAGTTATATTGAGCAACTTGTTGAATGCATAAGGTATTTGTCCCTAAATGCAGTTGGATGAATTGCTCTTCAAAGCACTGACTTACAATATTTAAGTGATTGAACACAGTCGATGAAGCTACATTAAATAGAGAAGCTATGCGTTCATTGCTATCACCTGTACGAAGTTTCATTAAGAACATAGCTAGACTTCTTTTAGGTGATTTAACTCTTTCACTGATAGATGGAATTTCAACTAGTAACTGTTCAAATTGGTAGTTGGTAAATCCTAACCAATATTTGCATAATATTGAATTATGTTCAATGATATTTAAAATATTATAATTTTGAGTAACACTACTTTTAAGTAAGGAACAAAGGTTGTCTATCTGAGATGCAGTAAAATCTGAACAGTTACTACTCGTGTATAAATTATTCCAATCATTGTGGGGTTCATTTAAATGGTATTCACAAATACGAGCGCACAGTGGCACATAAAATGAGTGATCTATCAGCAATCTCTCTTTAAGTAGTTTAGGTATTAAAAATCTAGATGAATGATTACATGACTTAAAAATACAGTGACGGGAAGTAGAAGCAGCACGCTTATAATTAGCCATAGTAATTGTTGATACCGCTCTGGTAATGGCAGGGTTTACAGGTGCAGGTATAGGGGGTGGTTGTGGGATGTTACCGATGTCTTCTATATTCATGGATTGTAACTCAATATCCCTGTTCTCATTTTGTTGTCTCTGTCTCCATACAGCTCTGGAAGCCCTCAGCCAGCAAGGACTGCATACTCGTTCTAAACGATCCACCTGAAAAAAGTTATTTTTTTATCAACTAACAAAATGAACCATAGTTTTACAGTGTCTACTCTAAATATTAATAATATTTATTATTGTTCTATTTATTTCAATCTTTTTAACACTAAATAGTTTAAATGTTTTTTAAAATTATAAATATTAGCATGCAATTGTTTCCCCTCATAATATTTTTGTGGCACTATTTATTTAAATAGAAATAAATAATACATCACATATCAGACAAGAAGTAATTATTTTAGAATTATTAACAATATTTCACTAAGTCCAAGTTCTTTTAAGTTTCAGATAACATTGAATGATTAAATTGAAAAACTGTCATTCTTTACGAGTTGGGGTACTTTCAACTAATTATAAATAATTTTGTAAATCTTAACAAAACAGAAAAGATTTTATCTTGATTCTCTATGGTGAAATATCGATTCACTAGATCGATTTAGTACTATATATCGATATGACATTGACAGATGAAACGTCAAAAACGTGAGAATATTTAATTAATTAGTCGTTTACCAATATTTTCAAAAAATAAATAAAAATACTTCGATGCTGCTCCGGTAGCAAAACTCGCATATAGGTGCTTCAGATAAACTCCCTTGACGCCCCCCACAGTAACAGAATCTTCAAATTGAGGCGACCGAATGGTAAACCCAACCCGTTTTATTTATACTAATGTCTTTTAAGGTAAAAACTATTACTTGTATAATAAGTACAAAAGCATACAAATATGGGTGTAAGATAAGGAAGAAGTATCGTTCATCTAATAACTAAAAATAAAAAAAGTGGTTATTAATGGCAAATATCCCCCCATAAGACAATCTATGGGGAGTTCTATGTTCAGCAGTAGACTTTTGGTAGACTGTAAACTTAAAGATAACCTGTTAGTGAACTGCCACGTTGAATGAGCATAAATATCAGGCCAAATTGTATGCAAGGTGTCTGATTTTACAAACATCAATCTGTGTACAGCCTTTTAAAATAAAGTAAGTACCTGGTGTGATGGTATCCACTGCAAAATAATATCTCTTTCTTCAGAGTTAATAGGCACAATCCGTGTACGGTGTGCTCTTAAAATTGAAGATCCACATGGAATACAAATATTCCTGTACCCAAATCTTCTAATGGAGTGAGCAGATGCAACACTTTCTTGCAATATTCTTAGGCAGTTACAACAAACTGCATCAAGTGGGTGTAACTGAAAAAATCAGGAATTAAAAATAAAAGAGTAAATAAGTATTAAGTTCAGATAAATGTACATTTTGAGGAGGGAAGCGAAGTTGGCATGAAAGTAAATGTTTGATGTGGAACCCTATATTATTTGAAATACAATACATTTTATTTCAAATAATATATGATTTTACAATATTTACAGTATTTCAGGTATATCATATAAGTGTGTTGTGTGTGTTCTTAGTGATAAATAAACTTTATAATATTAGAGTATTATGGAGTTGTGTAATATTAGTAATATATGGGGGAGGCCTATGTTCGGCAGTGGAGTTTAATTGGCTGTAACGGTAATATTACAGTGGATTGAAATATTTTTCATTGCACAAAATAACTTATTTTTCTATTTACTTAATATTTTATTCTTAGAATAAATATTGACACATATATATATATATATATATATATATATATATATATATATATATATATATATATATATATATATATATACTTTTTCGACTTTGATTTCTGATTGACTGACAAAAGATAATTAGACACACATAACATGTGATACATCATACCATGCCACAAAAACTTCTTTTGTGTATATTGTGTGACTTTATTTTATCTATTATTTAAATTAGATTTCACTAATAACATAAAACTTCAATACTTTAACATTTAACTTATTAGTAAGACCTGTGTTTATCATTTGTTAAAGGTTAATTCAGTATAAGTTATAGATTTTACAAAATTCTAGGAGGAAAAATAAACTTTTATATTACTCACATGGACTTTTACTCGTCAGTTTGCATTTTCGAATGTCATTGGCAAATTATATACATAAATGTGAAATAGGTATTTAATATTTGACTTACGTGCATGATATAACCCTTAGGTTAAACATTTTTTGCATCAATTAGACATTAACATACTAATCCACTTGTAAGCAGTAAAACTACGTGAATTTTCATTTTTAAACTTTTACTTTAACACGAACACAGTTTACATCAATTTAAACAAACAAGTTTATACCATATTATATTTTTTCTACCAAATAGTTTGAAACAACACACTTTTTTCTTACAGTCAATGCCAGTCAATGGAGTCAATGCAAAGAACTATGCCTGTAAGTTGGTAAATAGCAGGAAAGAATGCAGTGTCATCTTGTGTCAAAATGTAAAATAATTCAATCAATATAATATATCATTTATCAATTTAATATAACGAAAGATTAAAATTATAGCTATAGAAAGTATGAATTTATTAATAATATGAAGGGATATTTATTATTACTTTTAAAAACTTAAAATAATTAAGTACTTAATCATGTATAGATCGTTATGTGTTCCTGGAGTCTGTGGATCGTTTTCTTTCGTATTATTTCTAAAAAATCGTACCATATCCCATATTATTCAACAAAAATAAAAATATTAAGTAATACATTAATAAAGAAAATATGTAATTTTCGTTTCCGCAGTATAGTAATATTGTTGGAATAAAATCGAGAGTAACAAAAATAATATATATTTCTCATAAAAGTTTAAATCTAGATAATAAGTAAGTAGATAGATTGTATAGTGCAGTCATTAGCTTTCCATGAGATAATATTATCCCACCTCATGAGAAATCCACACAGATAAAAGTTGGCGCACATCAGCAGTTGTCTCGGCCAGTAATTGTCTTCGCACACTGCGTTGAAACCTGACTCCACAATTGCAACACACACTTCTATTTTCATTGTATGCTGATCTAGCAGATTCCATTTTCTTAAAATCGCATATAAATACAAAAAAACAGTAGCGTGACGAACGTCAATGCCGTTAAGATTAAAGATGTAGGTAATACCCCGCCGCCCCGCCCGCCGTACCCGTCCGCCGGCCGCTGGGAATTACCGGAAGTCAATGATAAAATAACGTTTTGGTTCACAGTCATTTAGAACTAAGTTATAACGTGATATTAGCTAAAATTTTTAGAAATTAAACATAAAGTTCTTAGTGGTATCTTTTTTAAGTCAGCTTTGTGAAAAAATAGTTTTCTTTTTATACAAACTGCAAAATGACTAATTAGGTACACGCATTTTACCCATATTACACTAATCAGAACACGAATATCAAAACAACTAATTTTTTTTCATATTTCTTGATTCCGTTTACATTTTCGAAAAATCTGTAGGCCATTTACTATTATAATTTGGTGTCTTTTTTTTGATGTAATACCATTAAGTGACGTTAATATTTTTAGTGGGCCCAAAAATGATTGTCCCCTTTATAGGTTAGGTCAGGTTAGCTTACGTTAGGTTGGGTTAGGTTAGTTTAGGTTAGGTTAGGTTAGGTTAGGTTAGGTTTTTAAGTTTTTCGAAGTTCGTGAGTTTTATTCAACGAAAAATAACAATTTTAAGAAAGTTAGTAGCAAATTTATAGGTAAGGTTAGGTTAGCTTACGTTAGGTTAGGTTAGGTTTTTAATTTTTTCGAATTCCGCGCGTTTTATTCAACGAAAAATAACAATTTTAAGAAAGTTATTAGTAAATTTATGGGTAAGGTTAGGTTAGCTTACGTTAGGTTATGTTAGGTTAGGTAAGGTTATGTTAGGTTAGGTTAGGTTAGGTTAGGTTAGGTTTTTAAGTTTTTCGAATTCCGTGAGTTTTATTCAACGAAAAATTACAATTTTAAGAAAGTTATGAGCAAATTTATAGGTTAGGTTAGGTTAGGTAAAATTTTTAATTTTTTCGAATTTTTTCGAATTTTTTCGAGTTTTTTCGAATTTTTTCGAATTTTGAAAAGTGTGTTTTAGTAAACAAAAAATATCAATTTTTGGGAAAGTTAGTAGCAAATTTATAGGTTAGGTTAGGTTAGCTTACGTTAGGTTGGGTTAGGTTAGGTTAGGTTAGGTTAGGTTAGGTTAGGTTAGGTTAGGTTAGGTTTTTAAGTTTTTCAAATTCCGTGAGTTTTATTTAACGAAAAATTACAATTTTAAGAAATTTATAAGCAAATTTATAGGTAAGGTTAGGTTAGCTTTCGTTAGGTTGGGTTAGGTTAGGTTAGGTTAGGTTAGGTTTTTAATTTTTTCGAATTTAGTGTGTTTTATTTAACGAAAAATACCAATTTTAGGAAAGTTATAAGCAAATTTATAGGTTAGGTTAGGTTAGGTTACGTTAGGTTGGGTTAGGTTAGGTTAGGTTTTTAATTTTTTCGAATTCCGCGCGTTTTATTCAACGAAAAATAACAATTTTAAGCAAGTTATTAGTAAATTTATGGGTAAGGTTAGGTTAGCTTACGTTAGGTTATGTTAGGTTAGGTAAGGTTATGTTAGGTTAGGTTAGGTTAGGTTAAGTTAGGTTAGGTTAGGTTAGGTTTTTAAGTTTTTCGAATTCCGTGAGTTTTATTCAACGAAAAATTACAATTTTAATAAAGTTATAAGCAAATTTATAGGTTAGGTTAGGTAAGGTTAGATTTTTAATTTTTTCGAATTTTTTCGAGTTTTTTCGAATTTTTTCGAATTTTGAAATGTGTGTTTTATTTAACGAAAAATATCAATTTTTGGGAATGTTAGTAGCAAATTTATAGGTTAGGTCAGGTTAGCTTACGTTAGGTTGGGTTAGGTTAGTTTAGGTTAGGTTAGGTTAGGTTAGGTTAGGTTTTTAAGTTTTTCGAAGTTCGTGAGTTTTATTCAACGAAAAATAACAATTTTAAGAAAGTTAGTAGCAAATTTATAGGTAAGGTTAGGTTAGCTTTCGTTAGGTTGGGTTAGGTTAGGTTAGGTTAGGTAGGTTAGGTTAGGTAAGGTTAGGTTTTTAATTTTTTCGAATTTCGTGTGTTTTATTTAACGAATAATACCAATTTTAGGAAAGTTATAAGCAAATTTATAGGTTAGGTTAGGTTAGCTTACGTTAGGTTGGGTTAGATTAGGTTAGATTAGGTTTTTAATTTTTTTGAATTCCGCGCGTTTTATTCAACGAAAAATAACAATTTTAAGAAAGTTATTAGTAAATTTGTGGGTAAGGTTAGGTTTTTTTTTTTTTTTTTTTATTACAATAATTTTACTCTACAGACTCGAAGTCCGTACCTTTTTTTGCTTTACTTTATTTTATTAACTTTTAAAATACTGTTATAAATATACTCCTTACACTACTTACATTACTTAAATATTTAAGCCTAAGCAGTGAGTTCACATATATATATTTTTTTTTGAATTTTTTTTTTGTATTTTTTTGTATTTTTTTTTTATATTTCTATTATCTTACATACTTAAGGTCTGCAAACTAATATGCTTACATGCGACATGCACTTAATCGCTATATTTTTTTTTTAATATTTTTTTTCATTATTATTTTTGTTTTGTTTTTTTTTTTTTGGTTTTTTTTTTTTTTTGTGGGCATCGTTGTTACTTATCTTTTTTTTGATGTTTAAACATAATAATTGTCGACCCACTTTGTGTTTTATGTTTTTTTTTTTCTTTTTTTTTTTTTTTTTTTTGTCCCTTATGTAATCATCAACATAATCTACGTGCTTAATGTACATGGCCTTACATGCTATGTAAATTTTTATATTACCAGATTTTTTTTTTTTCCTTTTCCTTGTACTTAATATCGTGGAGAGTGCTCCATCTTTAACTGTTTGTGATATCTGTTGACAGGGCTTCCACAATCGCTTCGTCTCTGTTTCTAATTGCCATTTTCAGATTATATTCTTTGATTCTTTTCGTTGTCGCAGCCATTGCGCTCTCAACCAGCCTTCCAGTTGCATCGTCGCAATCGTCCGTGTAATAAACACAGCTTTCTGTGTGCCTGGACACTGCCACTACTGCATGTTGGACGCTTTCATAAATTTTGAGCTTCTCTGTTGTTGTCCTCATTATGACCACTCTCCCGTATGTGATACCTTGGGCCTCATGTACGGTTAAAATTCGCGACCCGGGACCCGAACCATATCCCTGGCTGGTAAGGGACTCCTTTTCTGCTTGCGTAAATACAAGATATAAGGTGTCGGGCACGGTACCTGGTATGACGGCTCCCGTGTACCTCTTCCTTTCTAGTGAGTGCACCTGAGATCTGGATGAATAAATGCCACTGTAGATTTCATTCAGGGCATATGCCACATCCATCGGATTCCGGTGCGTACACAGGAGCTCTTGGCTGATAGTGGTTACGAGGCTTGGGCGAGTATATTGCATCGCAAAGAGGTTTTCCCTGTCGATATAAAGGAGTTGATTGATGTCACCAAAAAGCAGTATTTTTTCGGCTCCACTTAGCCGCATTGCCATTACTATGGCCCCGAAATGGTTCATGAGAGCTTCGTCGACTAAAAGTCGAGTACATCTTCCCTTTTGCCTTCTCATACCATTTACTAAAACTGAGGCCATAGTGCGCACTTTTGTTTTTGCGTCAGTGGCTATGCGGTTGGCTAACTTTTCTCTAAGATCTTTAGCTGCTTCTGTTGTTGTTGTGACAATAAAATCATCTTCCGCATCGAATTGGTTTATAACCCAAGTTGTTTTGCCACATCCCGGGACTCCATTGACCCAATTTATCGTCGGCACCGTCCAGTTTTCCCAAGGATCTCCCAATGCACAGGCTCCCGAGATGGTTTCCGCCATTTTCAGGATCCTGTCCTCTAGCATCACCCTGGTACAACGGGCGGTGACCACAATAGGGTCGTTGGGTGGGGTTTTGAATACTAATCTTCCCTGTCGTTCTGTCTCCTCCTCATCCAAGGCTACGAAGCCCGCCGACCCGCTATAAGCCGCCATGTGATGACCCATTTTACCTTTTATGACAGTAGATGTTTTGTTGTCATAAATTGCGGCCTCTGCTTCCTCGAGCTGCACTCCAAGGAACTCATGACTACCGAGGTGGAAACTTTGTAAGATATTCTTGCAAGTAGTTTGGTTCACCTCAAGAGTTGCTTTTATGAGGGCCTTAAACTCTAGGAAAGCGTTGATTATGTGGTCTTTAGGCTCGACCGCCGGTAGAAGTCTTGGAGGGCTGACACGTCCCGAGCAGGGTCTAGTGTGGGTGGGTTTGGATTTCTTGAGTACTCTTGGAGGCTCTCTTATTAAGTTATCGGCTTGTCTTAACTTACTCAACTTTCGCATTGCTCTTCCTGGAATACTCTGGGCCGCTGCACCGATGGTTTTAATTAGTGCACTTACCCCGCTTTGTGACTCAGAACTTTTGCTAAGTTTTTCCCTGGCTGCGGCCTTTTCTTTGGCCGTTTTCAGTTGCAGGCGTTCTGAGCCACTAAGTGTCTCTGAATTTGCTACAAGATGTTGGGTTGCCTTTGTCGAGTCATGATGTTTGAGGAAGCTCAGGTTTTCACCCCTATCCTCATACACGACTATTTCATGTTTGTTTGAGGCTTTTATGCAACCAATGTGGTCCATGACTTCACCTTTCTCATATAGGACCACCATGGCATCCACACTTATGATGCGGGGTATGACAGCTGTCTCCTCCTCACCGAGTCTCGTTAGCAGTGAGCATGCCTGGGCGAATGGGGTTTTTTCTTCGCTCCATGTGAACAGCAAGATCGTTTTGTTTTTCGATCTTACTATTCGACATCGTTGCTTTGCAACCTCTATTTCAACTAGCGCCTCATATGTTTTGCGCTTCATGCTCGTTTTGAGAGTACTGCCGTTTAGTAAGCTTGCGAGACCGGGAGATATTTTGACATAGTTTCGGCCAGTTGTTAAGCAAAAACTTAAGCCGAAACGCTCTGTGTTGTTATCCATGAAGAGAGCTACTCCTCGAATTCTCAGGCGTGGGTTACCTCTTTCAGCGCATGCTAATAGCTGATGTTCTGCTTTATTGGCTGGGATGCTCTTCTCTTTTACGGAGACCTCTGCGAATTCGGTTTGCTGCTGCCTGGGGAATGGATAGTTTGTGGCGTTACGCTTTGCAGCAGCGCGAAAGATGGACTCTACGAATGCCAGAAATTTGGGCCTTTTGTCTTCGTCTTCGATGATTCTGTGTAGGTCAGACTTGTCAAGATTGGTGTTAATGCAAAACTCGAGATCCAGACGTGCCGCCTGATAGCGGGGACACTCCAGAATCACATGCCACACTGACTCACTGACATTGGGATCGCACTCGCATCCTGGTGTATCCTTAAGCTTAAAGGTAAGGTTAGGTTAGCTTACGTTAGGTTATGTTAGGTTAGGTAAGGTTATGTTAGGTTAGGTTAGGTTAGGTTAGGTTTTTAAGTTTTTCGAATTCCGTGAGTTTTATTCAACGAAAAATTACAATTTTAAGAAAGTTATGAGCAAATTTATAGGTTAGGTTAGGTTAGGTAAAATTTTTAATTTTTTCGAATTTTTTCGAATTTTTTCGAGTTTTTTCGAATTTTTTCGAATTTTGAAAAGTGTGTTTTAGTAAACAAAAAATATCAATTTTTGGGAAAGTTAGTAGCAAATTTATAGGTTAGGTTAGGTTAGCTTACGTTAGGTTGGGTTAGGTTAGGTTAGGTTAGGTTAGGATAGGTTAGGTTAGGTTAGGTTAGGTTTTTAAGTTTTTCAAATTCCGTGAGTTTTATTTAACGAAAAATTACAATTTTAAGAAATTTATAAGCAAATTTATAGGTAAGGTTAGGTTAGCTTTCGTTAGGTTGGGTTAGGTTAGGTTAGGTTAGGTTAGGTTTTTAATTTTTTCGAATTTAGTGTGTTTTATTTAACGAAAAATACCAATTTTACGAAAGTTATAAGCAAATTTATAGGTTAGGTTAGGTTAGGTTAGGTTACGTTAGGTTGGGTTAGGTTAGGTTAGGTTTTTAATTTTTTCGAATTCCGCGCGTTTTATTCAACGAAAAATAACAATTTTAAGCAAGTTATTAGTAAATTTATGGGTAAGGTTAGGTTAGCTTACGTTAGGTTATGTTAGGTTTGGTAAGGTTATGTTAGGTTAGGTTAGGTTAGGTTAAGTTAGGTTAGGTTAGGTTAGGTTTTTAAGTTTTTCGAATTCCGTGAGTTTTATTCAACGAAAAATTACAATTTTAATAAAGTTATAAGCAAATTTATAGGTTAGGTTAGGTAGGGTTAGATTTTTAATTGTTTTCGAATTTTTTCGAGTTTTTTCGAATTTTTTCGAATTTTGAAATGTGTGTTTTTATTTAACGAAAAATATCAATTTTTGGGAATGTTAGTAGAAAATTTGTAGGTTAGGTTAGGTTAGCTTACGTTAGGTTATGTTAGGTTGGGTAAGGTTATGTTAGGTTAGGTTAGGTTAGGTTTGGTTAGGTTAGGTTAGGTTTTTTAGTTTTTCGAATTCCGTGAGTTTTATTCAACGAAAAATTACAATTTTAAGAAAGTTATAAGCAAATTTATAGGTTAGTTTGGGTTAGGTTAGATTTTTAATTTTTTCCAATTTTTTCGAATTTTTTCGAATTTTTTCGAGTTTTTTCGAATTTTTTCGAATTTTGAAAAGTGTGTTTTATTTAACGAAAAATATCAATTTTTGGGAAAGTTAGTAGCAAATTTATAGGTTAGGTCAGGTAAGCTTACGTTAGGTTGGGTTAGGTTAGTTTAGGTTAGGTTAGGTTAGGTTAGGTTAGGTTAGGTTAGGTTTTTAAGTTTTTCGAAGTTCGTGAGTTTTATTCAACGAAAAATAACAATTTTAAGAAAGTTAGTAGCAAATTTATAGGTAAGGTTAGGTCAGCTTACGTTAGGTTAGGTTAGGTTTTTAATTTTTTCGAATTCCGCGCGTTTTATTCAACGAAAAATAACAATTTTAAGAAAGTTATTAGTAAATTTATGGGTAAGGTTAGGTTAGCTTACGTTAGGTTATGTTAGGTTAGGTAAGGTTATGTTAGGTTAGGTTAGGTTAGGTTAGGTTAGGTTTTTAAGTTTTTCGAATTCCGTGAGTTTTATTCAACGAAAAATTACAATTTTAGGAAAGTTATGAGCAAATTTATAGGTTAGGTTAGGTTAGGTAAAATTTTTAATTTTTTCGAATTTTTTCGAATTTTTTCGAATTTTTTCGAATTTTTTCGAATTTTTTCGAATTTTGAAAAGTGTGTTTTAGTAAACAAAAAATATCAATTTTTGGGAAAGTTAGTAGCAAATTTATAGGTTAGGTTAGGTTAGCTTACGTTAGGTTGGGTTAGGTTAGGTTAGGTTAGGTTAGGTTAGGTTAGGTTAGGTTAGGTTAGGTTTTTAAGTTTTTCAAATTCCGTGAGTTTTATTTAACGAAAAATTACAATTTTAAGAAATTTATAAGCAAATTTATAGGTAAGGTTAGGTTAGCTTTCGTTAGGTTGGGTTAGGTTAGGTAAGGTTAGGTTAGGTTTTTAATTTTTTCGAATTTAGTGTGTTTTATTTAACGAAAAATACCAATTTTAGGAAAGTTATAAGCAAATTTATAGGTTAGGTTAGGTTAGGTTAGGTTACGTTAGGTTGGGTTAGGTTAGGTTAGGTTTTTAATTTTTTCGAATTCCGCGCGTTTTATTCAACGAAAAATAACAATTTTAAGCAAGTTATTAGTAAATTTATGGGTAAGGTTAGGTTAGCTTACGTTAGGTTATGTTAGGTTAGGTAAGGTTATGTTAGGTTAGGTTAGGTTAGGTTAAGTTAGGTTAGGTTAGGTTAGGTTTTTAAGTTTTTCGAATTCCGTGAGTTTTATTCAACGAAAAATTACAATTTTAATAAAGTTATAAGCAAATTTATAGGTTAGGTTAGGTAGGGTTAGATTTTTAATTGTTTTCGAATTTTTTCGAGTTTTTTCGAATTTTTTCGAATTTTGAAATGTGTGTTTTATTTAACGAAAAATATCAATTTTTGGGAATGTTAGTAGCAAATTTATAGGTTAGGTTAGGTTAGCTTACGTTAGGTTATGTTAGGTTGGGTAAGGTTATGTTAGGTTAGGTTAGGTTAGGTTTGGTTAGGTTAGGTTAGGTTTTTTAGTTTTTCGAATTCCGTGAGTTTTATTCAACGAAAAATTACAATTTTAAGAAAGTTATAAGCAAATTTATAGGTTAGGTTGGGTTAGGTTAGATTTTTAATTTTTTCCAATTTTTTCGAATTTTTTCGAATTTTTTCGAGTTTTTTCGAATTTTTTCGAATTTTGAAAAGTGTGTTTTTTTTAACGAAAAATATCAATTTTTGGGAAAGTTAGTAGCAAATTTATAGGTTAGGTCAGGTTAGCTTACGTTAGGTTGGGTTAGGTTAGGTTAGGTTTTTAATTTTTTCGAATTCCGCGCGTTTTATTCAACGAAAAATAACAATTTTAAGAAAGTTATTAGTAAATTTATGGGTAAGGTTAGGTTAGCTTACGTTAGGTTATGTTAGGTTAGGTAGGGTTAGGTTAGGTTAAGTTAGGTTAGGTTAGGTTAGGTTAGGTTTTTAAATTTTTCGAATTGCGTGAGTTTTATTCAACGAAAAATTACAATTTTAATAAAGTTATAAGCAAATTTATAGGTTAGGTTAGGTAAGGTTAGATTTTTAATTTTTTCGAATTTTTTCGAGTTTTTTCGAATTTTTTCGAATTTTGAAATGTGTGTTTTATTTAACGAAAAATATCAATTTTTGGGAATGTTAGTAGCAAATTTATAGGTTAGGTCAGGTTTTTTTTTTTTTTTTTTTTTTTCCAATAAGTTTACTCTACAGACTCGAAGTCCGTACCTTTTTTTGCTTTACTTTATTTTATTAACTTTTAAAATACTGTTATAAATGTACTCCTTACACTACTTACATTACTTAAGTATTTAAACCTAAGCAGTGAGTTCACATATATATATATATATATATATATATATATATATATATATATATATATATATATATATATATATATATATATATATATATATATATATATATATATATATATATATATATATATATATATATATATATATATATATATATATATTTTTTTTTCTATTGTCTTTCTTACATTCTCTACAAACAGATATGCTTACATGCGACATGCACTTACACGCTATGTTTTTTTTTTTTTTACACTTTTTTTGTATTATTATTTTATTTTTTTTTTCTATTGTCTTACATTCTTAAGATATACAAATTGATATGCTTACATGCGACATGCACTTACACGCTATATTTATTTTTATTTTTTTTCCTTTTTTTTTTTCGATCGATTTTATTTATCTTTTTTTTTTTTGTTAATTAAACATAATAATTGTCGACCCACTTTGTGTTTTTATATATTTTTTTTCTTTTTTTTTGTCTTTTTTTTTTTTTTCTTATGTGGTTATCAACATAATCTACATACTTAATGTATATGGCCTTACATGCTATGTTAATTAATTATATTACCAGTTTTTTTTTTTTTCCCTTTTCCTTGTACTTAATGTCGTGGAGAGTGCTCCATCTTTAACTGTTTGTGATATCTGTTGACAAGGCTTCCACAATAGCTTCGTCTCTGTTTCTAATTGCCATTTTCAGATTATATTCTTTGATTCTTTTCGTTGTCGCAGCCATTGCGCTCTCAATCAGCCTCCCAGTTGCATCGTCGCAATCGTCCGTGTAATAAACACAGCTTTCTGTGTGCCTGGACACTGCCACTACCGCGTGTTGGACGCTGTCATAAATTTTGAGCTTCTCTGTTGTTGTCCTCATTATGACCACTCTCCCGTATGTATGTATGCACATACGGTTAGGTCAGGTTAGCTTACGTTAGGTTGGGTTAGGTTAGTTTAGGTTAGGTTAGGTTAGGTTAGGTTAGGTTAGGTTTTTAAGTTTTTCGAAGTTCGTGAGTTTTATTCAACGAAAAATAACAATTTTAAGAAAGTTAGTAGCAAATTTATAGGTAAGGTTAGGTTAGCTTTCGTCAGGTTGGGTTAGGTTAGGTTAGGTTAGGTTAGGTAGGTTAGGTTAGGTAAGGTTAGGTTTTTAATTTTTTCGAATTTCGTGTGTTTTATTTAACGAATAATACCAATTTTAGGAAAGTTATAAGCAAATTTATAGGTTAGGTTAGGTTAGCTTACGTTAGGTTGGGTTAGATTAGGTTAGATTAGGTTTTTAATTTTTTTGAATTCCGCGCGTTTTATTCAACGAAAAATAACAATTTTAAGAAAGTTATTAGTAAATTTGTGGGTAAGGTTAGGTTAGCTTACGTTAGGTTATGTTAGGTTAGGTAAGGTTATGTTAGGTTAGGTTAGGTTAGGTTAGGTTAGGTTTTTAAGTTTTTCGAATTCCGTGAGTTTTATTCAACGAAAAATTACAATTTTAAGAAAGTTATGAGCAAATTTATAGGTTAGGTTAGGTTAGGTAAAATTTTTAATTTTTTCGAATTTTTTCGAATTTTTTCGAGTTTTTTCGAATTTTTTCGAATTTTGAAAAGTGTGTTTTAGTAAACAAAAAATATCAATTTTTGGGAAAGTTAGTAGCAAATTTATAGGTTAGGTTAGGTTAGCTTACGTTAGGTTGGGTTAGGTTAGGTTAGGTTAGGTTAGGTTAGGTTTTTAAGTTTTTCGAATTCCGTGAGTTTTATTCAACGAAAAATAACAATTTTAAGAAAGTTAGTAGCAAATTTATAGGTAAGGTTAGGTTAGCTTTCGTTAGGTTGGGTTAGGTTAGGTTAGGTTAGGTTAGTATTTTAATTTTTTCGAATTTCGTGTGTTTTATTTAACGAAAAATACCAATTTTAGGAAAGTTATAAGCAAATTTATAGGTTAGGTTAGGTTAGGTTACGTTAGGTTGGGTTAGGTTAGGTTAGGTTTTTAATTTTTTCGAATTCCGCGCGTTTTATTCAACGAAAAATAACAATTTTAAGCAAGTTATTAGTAAATTTATGGGTAAGGTTAGGTTAGCTTACGTTAGGTTATGATAGGTTAGGTAAGGTTATGTTAGGTTAGGTTAGGTTAGGTTAAGTTAGGTTAGGTTAGGTTAGGTTTTTAAGTTTTTCGAATTCCGTGAGTTTTATTCAACGAAAAACTACAATTTTAATAAAGTTATAAGCAAATTTATAGGTTAGGTTAGGTAGGGTTAGATTTTTAATTGTTTTCGAATTTTTTCGAGTTTTTTCGAATTTTGAAATGGGTGTTTTATTTAACGAAAAATATCAATTTTTGGGAATGTTAGTAGCAAATTTATAGGTTAGGTTAGGTTAGCTTACGTTAGGTTGGGTTAGGTTAGTTTAGGTTAGGTTAGGTTAGGTTAGGTTAGGTTAGGTTTTTAAGTTTTTCGAAGTTCGTGAGTTTTATTCAACGAAAAATAACAATTTTAAGAAAGTTAGTAGCAAATTTATAGGTTAGGTTAGGTTAGCTTACGTTAGGTTAGGTTAGGTTTTTAATTTTTTCGAAATCCGCGCGTTTTATTCAACGAAAAATAACAATTTTAAGAAAGTTATTAGTAAATTTATGGGTAAGGTTAGGTTAGCTTATGTTAGGTTATGTTAGGTTAGGTAAGGTTATGTTAGGTTAGGTTAGGTTAGGTTAGGTTAGGTTTTTAAGTTTTTCGAATTCCGTGAGTTTTATTCAACGAAAAATTACAATTTTAATAAAGTTATAAGCAAATTTATAGGTTAGGTTAGGTAAGGTTAGATTTTTAATTTTTTCGAATTTTTTCGAGTTTTTTCGAATTTTTTAGAATTTTGAAATGTGTGTTTTATTTAACGAAAAATATCAATTTTTGGGAATGTTAGTAGCAAATTTATAGGTTAGGTCAGGTTAGCTTACGTTAGGTTGGGTTAGGTTAGTTTAGGTTAGGTTAGGTTAGGTTAGGTTTCTAAGTTTTTCGAAGTTCGTGAGTTTTATTCAACGAAAAATAACAATTTTAAGAAAGTTAGTAGCAAATTTATAGGTTAGGTTAGGTTAGCTTACGTTAGGTTAGGTTAGGTTTTTAATTTTTTCGAATTCCGCGCGTTTTATTCAACGAAAAATAACAATTTTAAGAAAGTTATTAGTAAATTTATGGGTAAGGTTAGGTTAGCTTACGTTAGGTTATGTTAGGTTAGGTAAGGTTAGTTTAGGTTAAGTTAGGTTAGGTTAGGTTAGGTTAGGTTAGGTTAGGTTTTTAAGTTTTTCGAATTGCGTGAGTTTTATTCAACGAAAAATACCAATTTTAGGAAAGTTATAAGCAAATTTATAGGTTAGGTTAGGTTAGGTTAGGTTACGTTAGGTTGGGTTAGGTTAGGTTAGGTTTTTAATTTTTTCGAATTCCGCGCGTTTTATTCAACGAAAAATAACAATTTTAAGCAAGTTATTAGTAAATTTATGGGTAAGGTTAGGTTAGCTTACGTTAGGTTATGTTAGGTTAGGTAAGGTTATGTTAGGTTAGGTTAGGTTAGGTTAAGTTAGGTTAGGTTAGGTTAGGTTTTTAAGTTTTTCGAATTCCGTGAGTTTTATTCAACGAAAAATTACAATTTTAATAAAGTTATAAGCAAATTTATAGGTTAGGTTAGGTAGGGTTAGATTTTTAATTGTTTTCGAATTTTTTCGAGTTTTTTCGAATTTTTTCGAATTTTGAAATGTGTGTTTTTATTTAACGAAAAATATCAATTTTTGGGAATGTTAGTAGAAAATTTATAGGTTAGGTTAGGTTAGCTTACGTTAGGTTATGTTAGGTTGGGTAAGGTTATGTTAGGTTAGGTTAGGTTAGGTTTGGTTAGGTTAGGTTAGGTTTCTTAGTTTTTCGAATTCCGTGAGTTTTATTCAACGAAAAATTACAATTTTAAGAAAGTTATAAGCAAATTTATAGGTTAGTTTGGGTTAGGTTAGATTTTTAATTTTTTCCAATTTTTTCGAATTTTTTCGAATTTTTTCGAGTTTTTTCGAATTTTTTCGAATTTTGAAAAGTGTGTTTTATTTAACGAAAAATATCAATTTTTGGGAAAGTTAGTAGCAAATTTATAGGTTAGGTCAGGTAAGCTTACGTTAGGTTGGGTTAGGTTAGTTTAGGTTAGGTTAGGTTAGGTTAGGTTAGGTTAGGTTAGGTTTTTAAGTTTTTCGAAGTTCGTGAGTTTTATTCAACGAAAAATAACAATTTTAAGAAAGTTAGTAGCAAATTTATAGGTAAGGTTATGTTAGCTTACGTTAGGTTAGGTTAGGTTTTTAATTTTTTCGAATTCCGCGCGTTTTATTCAACGAAAAATAACAATTTTAAGCAAGTTATTAGTAAATTTATGGGTAAGGTTAGGTTAGCTTACGTTAGGTTATGTTAGGTTAGGTAAGGTTATGTTAGGTTAGGTTAGGTTAGGTTAAGTTAGGTTAGGTTAGGTTAGGTTTTTAAGTTTTTCGAATTCCGTGATATTTATTCAACGAAAAATTACAATTTTAATAAAGTTATAAGCAAATTTATAGGTTAGGTTAGGTAGGGTTAGATTTTTAATTGTTTTCGAATTTTTTCGAGTTTTTTCGAATTTTTTCGAATTTTGAAATGTGTGTTTTATTTAACGAAAAATATCAATTTTTGGGAATGTTAGTAGCAAATTTATAGGTTAGGTTAGGTTAGCTTACGTTAGGTTATGTTAGGTTGGGTAAGGTTATGTTAGGTTAGGTTAGGTTAGGTTTGGTTAGGTTAGGTTAGGTTTTTTAGTTTTTCGAATTCCGTGAGTTTTATTCAACGAAAAATTACAATTTTAAGAAAGTTATAAGCAAATTTATAGGTTAGGTTGGGTTAGGTTAGATTTTTAATTTTTTCCAATTTTTTCGAATTTTTTCGAATTTTTTCGAGTTTTTTCGAATTTTTTCGAATTTTGAAGTGTGTTTTTTTTAACGAAAAATATCAATTTTTGGGAAAGTTAGTAGCAAATTTATAGGTTAGGTCAGGTTAGCTTACGTTAGGTTGGGTTAGGTTAGTTTAGGTTAGGTTAGGTTAGGTTAGGTTAGGTTAGGTTAGGTTTTTAAGTTTTTCGAAGTTCGTGAGTTTTATTCAACGAAAAATAACAATTTTAAGAAAGTTAGTAGCAAATTTATAGGTTAGGTTAGGTTAGCTTACGTTAGGTTAGGTTAGGTTTTTAATTTTTTCGAATTCCGCGCGTTTTATTCAACGAAAAATAACAATTTTAAGAAAGTTATTAGTAAATTTATGGGTAAGGTTAGGTTAGCTTACGTTAGGTTATGTTAGGTTAGGTAGGGTTAGGTTAGGTTAAGTTAGGTTAGGTTAGGTTAGGTTAGGTTTTTAAGTTTTTCGAATTGCGTGAGTTTTATTCAACGAAAAATTACAATTTTAATAAAGTTATAAGCAAATTTATAGGTTAGGTTAGGTAAGGTTAGATTTTTAATTTTTTCGAATTTTTTCGAGTTTTTTCGAATTTTTTCGAATTTTGAAATGTGTGTTTTATTTAACGAAAAATATCAATTTTTGGGAATGTTAGTAGCAAATTTATAGGTTAGGTCAGGTTTTTTTTTTTTTTTTTTTTCCAATAAGTTTACTCTACAGACTCGAAGTCCGTACCTTTTTTTGCTTTACTTTATTTTATTAACTTTTAAAATACTGTTATAAATGTACTCCTTACACTACTTACATTACTTAAATATTTAAACCTAAGCAGTGAGTTCACATATATATATATATATATATATATATATATATATATATATATATATATATATATATATATATATATATATATATATATATATATATATATATATATTTTTTTTTTCTATTGTCTTTCTTACATTCTTAAGATCTACAAACAGATATGCTTACATGCGACATGCACTTACACGCTATGTTTTTTTTTTTTTTTTACACTTTTTTTGTATTATTATTTTTTTTTTTTTTTTCTATTGTCTTCATTCTTAAGATATACAAATTGATATGCTTACATGCGACATGCACTTACACGCTATATTTATTTTTATTTTTTTTCCTTTTTTTTTCGATCGATTTTATTTATCTTTTTTTTTTTTGTTAATTAAACATAATAATTGTCGACCCACTTTGTGTTTTTATATATTTTTTTTTTCTTTTTTTTTTGTCTTTTTTTTTTTTTTTTTTTTCTTATGTGGTTATCAACATAATCTACATACTTAATGTATATGGCCTTACATGCTATGTTAATTAATTATATTACCAGTTTTTTTTTTTTCCCTTTTCCTTGTACTTAATGTCGTGGAGAGTGCTCCATCTTTAACTGTTTGTGATATCTGTTGACAAGGCTTCCACAATAGCTTCGTCTCTGTTTCTAATTGCCATTTTCAGATTATATTCTTTGATTATTTTCGTTGTCGCAGCCATTGCGCTCTCAATCAGCCTCCCAGTTGCATCGTCGCAATCGTCCTTGTAATAAACACAGCTTTCTGTGTGCCTGGACACTGCCACTACCGCGTGTTGGACGCTGTCATAAATTTTGAGCTTCTCTGTTGTTGTCCTCATTATGACCACTCTCCCGTATGTATGTATGCACATACGGTTAGGTCAGGTTAGCTTAAGTTAGGTTGGGTTAGGTTAGTTTAGGTTAGGTTAGGTTAGGTTAGGTTAGGTTAGGTTAGGTTTTTAAGTTTTTCGAAGTTCGTGAGTTTTATTCAACGAAAAATAACAATTTTAAGAAAGTTAGTAGCAAATTTATAGGTAAGGTTAGGTTTTTTTTTTTTTTTTTTATTACAATAAGTTTACTCTACAGACTCGAAGTCCGTACCTTTTTTTGCTTTACTTTATTTTATTAACTTTTAAATACTGTTATAAATATACTCCTTACACTACTTACATTACTTAAATATTTAAGCCTAAGCAGTGTGTTCACATATATATATTTTTTTTTGGATTTTTTTTTGTATTTTTTTGTATTTTTTTTTTTATATTTCTATTATCTTACACACTTAAGGTCTGCAAACTAATATGCTTACATGCGACATGCACTTAATCGCTATATTTTTTTTTATAATATTTTTTTCATTATTATTTTTGTTTTGTTTTTTTTTTTTGGTTTTTTTTTTTTTTTTTGTGGGCATCGTTGTTACTTATCTTTTTTTTTTGATGTTTAAACATAATAATTGTCGACCCACTTTGTGTTTTATGTTTTTTTTTTCTTTTTTTTTTTTTTTTCCCCTTATGTAGTCATCAACATAATCTACGTGCTTAATGTACATAGCCTTACATGCTATGTAAATTTTTATATTACCAGATTTTTTTTTTTTCCTTTTCCTTGTACTTAATATCGTGGAGAGTGCTCCATCTTTAACTGTTTGTGATATCTGTTGACAGGGCTTCCACAATCGCTTCGTCTCTGTTTCTAATTGCCATTTTCAGATTATATTCTTTGATTCTTTTCGTTGTCGCAGCCATTGCGCTCTCAACCAGCCTTCCAGTTGCATCGTCGCAATCGTCCGTGTAATAAACACAGCTTTCTGTGTGCCTGGACACTGCCACTACTGCATGTTGGACGCTTTCATAAATTTTGAGCTTCTCTGTTGTTGTCCTCATTATGACCACTCTCCCGTATGTGAGACCTTGGGCCTCATGTACGGTTAAAATTCGCGACCCGGGACCCGAACCATATCCCTGGCTGGTAAGGGACTCCTTTTCTGCTTGCGTAAATACAAGATATAAGGTGTCGGGCACGGTACCTGGTATGACGGCTCCCGTGTACCTCTTCCTTTCTAGTGAGTGCACCTGAGATCTGGATGAATAAATGCCACTGTAGATTTCATTCAGGGCATATGCCACATCCATCGGATTCCGGTGCGTACACAGGAGCTCTTGGCTGATAGTGGTTACGAGGCTTGGGCGAGTATATTGCATCGCAAAGAGGTTTTCCCTGTCGATATAAGGGAGTTGATTGATGTCACCAAAAAGCAGTATTTTTTCGGCTCCACTTAGCCGCATTGCCATTACTATGGCCCCGAAATGGTTCATGAGAGCTTCGTCGACTAAAAGTCGAGTACATCTTCCCTTTTGCCTTCTCATACCATTTACTAAAACTGAGGCCATAGTGCGCACTTTTGTTTTTGCGTCAGTGGCTATGCGGTTGGCTAACTTTTCTCTAAGATCTTTAGCTGCTTCTGTTGTTGTTGTGACAATAAAATCATCTTCCGCATCGAATTGGTTTATAACCCAAGTTGTTTTGCCACATCCCGGGACTCCATTGACCCAATTTATCGTCGGCACCGTCCAGTTTTCCCAAGGATCTCCCAATGCACAGGCTCCCGAGATGGTTTCCGCCATTTTCAGGATCCTGTCCTCTAGCATCACCCTGGTACAACGGGCGGTGACCACAATAGGGTCGTTGGGTGGGGTTTTGAATACTAATCTTCCCTGTCGTTCTGTCTCCTCCTCATCCAAGGCTACGAAGCCCGCGGACCCGCTATAAGCCGCCATGTGATGACCCATTTTACCTTTTATGACAGTAGATGTTTTGTTGTCATAAATTGCGGCCTCTGCTTCCTCGAGCTGCACTCCAAGGAACTCATGACTACCGAGGTGGAAACTTTGTAAGATATTCTTGCAAGTAGTTTGGTTCACCTCAAGAGTTGCTTTTATGAGGGCCTTAAACTCTAGGAAAGCGTTGATTATGTGGTCTTTAGGCTCGACCGCCGGTAGAAGTCTTGGAGGGCTGACACGTCCCGAGCAGGGTCTAGTGTGGGTGGGTTTGGATTTCTTGAGTACTCTTGGAGGCTCTCTTATTAAGTTATCGGCTTGTCTTAACTTACTCAACTTTCGCATTGCTCTTCCTGGAATACTCTGGGCCGCTGCACCGATGGTTTTAATTAGTGCACTTACCCCGCTTTGTGACTCAGAACTTTTGCTAAGTTTTTCCCTGGCTGCGGCCTTTTCTTTGGCCGTTTTCAGTTGCAGGCGTTCTGAGCCACTAAGTGTCTCTGAATTTGCTACAAGATGTTGGGTTGCCTTTGTCGAGTCATGATGTTTGAGGAAGCTCAGGTTTTCACCCCTATCCTCATACACGACTATTTCATGTTTGTTTGAGGCTTTTATGCAACCAATGTGGTCCATGACTTCACCTTTCTCATATAGGACCACCATGGCATCCACACTTATGATGCGGGGTATGACAGCTGTCTCCTCCTCACCGAGTCTCGTTAGCAGTGAGCATGCCTGGGCGAATGGGGTTTTTTCTTCGCTCCATGTGAACAGCAAGATCGTTTTGTTTTTCGATCTTACTATTCGACATCGTTGCTTTGCAACCTCTATTTCAACTAGCGCCTCATATGTTTTGCGCTTCATGCTCGTTTTGAGAGTACTGCCGTTTAGTAAGCTTGCGAGACCGGGAGATATTTTGACATAGTTTCGGCCAGTTGTTAAGCAAAAACTTAAGCCGAAACGCTCTGTGTTGTTATCCATGAAGAGAGCTACTCCTCGAATTCTCAGGCCTGGGTTACCTCTTTCAGCGCATGCTAATAGCTGATGTTCTGCTTTATTGGCTGGGATGCTCTTCTCTTTTACGGAGACCTCTGCGAATTCGGTTTGCTGCTGCCTGGGGAATGGATAGTTTGTGGCGTTACGCTTTGCAGCAGCGCGAAAGATGGACTCTACAAATGCCAGAAATTTGGGCCTTTTGTCTTCGTCTTCGATGATTCTGTGTAGGTCAGACTTGTCAAGATTGGTGTTAATGCAAAACTCGAGATCCAGACGTGCCGCCTGATAGCGGGGACACTCCAGAATCACATGCCACACTGACTCACTGACATTGGGATCGCACTCGCACCCTGGTGTATCCTTAAGCTTAAAGCGGTGCAAGTACTCCGCAATTCCACCATGTCCTGTTAACACTTGTACATGTGTGGGTGTCAACTTCGTTTTTCTCACTATCCGGTATGCAATTGCAACATCCGGTAGGAATATTTTGGTGACTTGCCCAGTGGTCGAGGTCTCGTATCTGTCCTGCCAGATTTGAACGGTTTCCTCTCTGATTTTCTTTTTAACGTAGGACATGGGGATTTTGTCGTAGTCTAGAGTGGCTGTCTCCCGGAGTGCCGCCGCCTTGGCGAGCTCATCAGCTCTCTCATTTCCAGACGTGCCTACATGAGCCCTCAACCAAAACAGCCGTATCACTCTTCCCTCTTTTCTCATCTTCCCTATGCTTTCTTGGATGGCCTTTGATAGGGGATGGCTTGCTTTAGGGTTCGCCAGCAGATCGAGCGAAGATCTCGAGTCGCTCATGATGTTTATGACAGGTTCAGTGCTCGATTCTGCTAGTTTGGTCGCCCTGAGCAAGGCATAGAGCTCCGATTGGAAAACTGTACAGGATGGATCCAGTCTAAAGGTGGAACTACTGATCTCCCTGCCATCTTCCCACCACGTTAAAGCTGCTCCGACCCTCCCTTCTATCTTACTTCCATCGGTGTATATGTGAGGGCCGGTTAGTTGGTGGAGGTTTGTGTTTTCGATTGTTTCCAGTAGCTCATATTCCAATTTGACGAGTTTAGAGGGATGAGGTTGATCCAAGTGATTTACACGGTTTTCAAGCTCTCTTCCTGGCGGTAAATAGTCCAGTGTGCCTTGTTTCCTGGTTTGGTACAAGTTGGACGCTTCTTTTATTCTCAGGTCTAACGGAAGCAGACCCAAGATGGCAAGTGCGGAAGTGAGCGATACCGTGCGGTACGCTTTACAGATCTTCTGCGCGAAGCCCCTTTGCAACGTGTTGAGTTGGTCTTTGATCATCTGAAGTTCTGTTGCTGAGGACCACGCGCACGAAGCGTACATCACTATGGGTTCGACGACTGCAACGTATATTGTCCTTACAATCTCACCATTGAGACCCCAGGTCACCTTGGCCGCGCATGCAAGCTGTTTGTATATGTCAGCCGCTTTTTTGCATACGGCTGCTACATGTGGCTTAAAGGTGAGTCCACGGTCAATGATGAGACCGAGTACTTTAATTTCCTCTACGAGGTTTACTCTGCTGCCGGACATTTGCAGGTTGGGGTGGTCAAATTTAAGTTTTTTAGTGACAAGCATTGCATTTGTTTTATGCGCTGCAAACTTTAACTTGTTCTGGGTTCCCCACTTCTTTACTCTTTTTAAAGTGTCATTGGCCTGTTGCTCCAGGGCACTCGTTGAGTGACTCGAGAACACCAAGACAACGTCATCTGCAAATGCCTGACAATACACCCCTTCGTTCGTAAGTTGGTGCAGCAGTGAGTCTAGGATAACATTCCAAAAGGTTGGTCCACCGATAGATCCTTGAACACAGCCCTTTGTAGTTCCCCTCTCACTCGTTGTTCTGGCATAGTTAATTACGATTTTTCGATCTTGAAGGTAAGAGCCAACCATATCGTAGAGGTTTTTGGGACATTTCTTTTTGGCTAGTTGCAGTTTTAATGCTGGCCACCATGCGTTGTCAAAGGCTCCCTCTATATCTAATGAAACAACAAGGACGATCTTCTTATTCCTCACTTCGTTATTGATATATTTCAATAGATCATAGAGGGCGTCCCCAGTACCACGTTGAGGCATGAACCCATACTGGTTTTTATTAAGAGTTGGGAGGATGTACCACTGGAGTCGGCCCACCATCAACTTCTCGACTATTTTTCCGAGTACTGACAGAAGACCTATTGGTCGGTATGACTTTGGATGTGTATAGTCATCCTTTCCTGGCTTACGGATGATGACCACGTGTGCAGTTTTCCACTGCTTGGGAAAGTACGCCAATTTCAAGCACTTGTTGGCTATCGCTAAGAATACCTTCCTGTTGCAGTTTATTGCAGCGGAGCAGATGTCAGCTGTTAGCCCGTCTGGTCCAGGGGCTTTTTTGGGGTTTAGTGTTTGTAACACTGATTCAAGCTCCGCTTCTGCAAAAGGTGGGTCATCTTCTGACAAACCTAGGTCTTTGTTGATTTCCGTCAGCTCTCGTATTTTGGTGTGGTATGGCTGATCTGTTTCCACACAGTCGTCAGGGTAAAATGTTTGGGCCAAGAGTTCTGCCGACTCTTCTGGTGTCAGAGTTTCCCCTTGGATGTTTCTTAGGAGCATGTCCTCATATCTTCTTGAGGATTTCCGGATAACTCTGTAAATTTTATCCCACATGCTCTCCCTTTCCTGTGTCGTGCAGAATTCCTTCCAGCTTTCGGTTTGCGCCTCCTCAACTTTTATGATGTATTGTTGTTTAAAACTTATGTATTCGTCTATTACGTGTTGTCTTCTGCTTGGTGCCGCATTTCTAATACGTCTTTTTTTCCTATGGACTTCTTTTTTGAGTTGGTTGAGGGATTTTGACCACCATGGGGGCGTTGCATTCACCCCCCTCATGCCCATTTTCGGAATAGTCTCATCACAAGATTCCTGGATTGCTTTTGTGTAGGCTATTGTGATGGATTCCAGATCCTCATGGATTTCCGCCTCCTCAATTAGTGTGGGAGTTATGGCTCTTTCTTTTAGAAGGGGTCTAAAGCGTGTTGAGAAGTCCGACCAGTTTGCCTTTCTGGTGTTGTATTTGCGCGTTGTACAGGGCCGTAATTGTGTCAAGACTGCTTTGGTGCGCAGTGTAAACATAATCGCGTTGTGGTCTGATGTAATTAGGCTTCTCTCCACTCTCCAGTCCTCCACATTGCCCAGAAGTGACGAACTGCAAGCAGTGACGTCTACTATGCTCGAACAAATTCTCCCCCTTCTGTATGTTTCGAAGGTAGGCGTGTCACCCGTGTTCAGAATATGGAGATCCATTTCATTGAGGAAGGTGTTATATGCCGCGCCTCTTTCATCTTCGGAATTACTTCCCCACCATTGGCTCCAAGCATTTATGTCTCCAGCCACTATGATGTTGTTTGTGTGTAGTTTTGCGCAAGCTGCTTGGATTCGCCTAAGGTAGGGATTTAAATCTTGCTCTCCCTCGAGGTAAACTGACACGACTCCCAGTTTTAAATTTCCTGCAACGAGAAGTACTGCCGCTTCTGTTTCGGTAACCAGCTGTGGATCATGGATGATCTCCAGCTGGTCTCCGAAAATCAGCACTGCGGCTTTTACTGGTTTTTGTCTATTCAGGCTGCATTGAACTACTCGCGTGCCGGGATGTTCTTTAATAACGCCATTTTTTCCCACATAGGGTTCCTGTACTATGGCAATCGACACTTCTTTATTCGATGCAACCTGAAGTAGTTCCGCCGTTGCTACCCTGGAGCGTTGCAAGTTCACCTGAATGATTTTGAGGTCTGACCTACTAATGTTGGAGTTAATATTATTATGGTTGCCCTTAGCAGTAAGATATGCGGGACCGTGCTATTGCATCCCACTTCTGCTTTTCCCGGCAATCAAAGCTAAAAGCATTGTGTGCCAGGTCCGTATCGGCGCCGTGCGCTTTGAGGCAATTTTTACATCGGGGGGGTCTCCCCTCCAGTCTGATCGGGCATTTGTCCCATGAGTGAGTATCTCCGCAGTGACTGCAGAGTTCCTCCTTTTCATGGCACACTGCTTTTGTGTGGCCAAAACCGGTAAGGTTAGGTTAGCTTTCGTCAGGTTGGGTTAGGTTAGGTTAGGTTAGGTTAGGTAGGTTAGGTTAGGTAAGGTTAGGTTTTTAATTTTTTCGAATTTCGTGTGTTTTATTTAACGAATAATACCAATTTTAGGAAAGTTATAAGCAAATTTATAGGTTAGGTTAGGTTAGCTTACGTTAGGTTGGGTTAGATTAGGTTAGATTAGGTTTTTAATTTTTTTGAATTCCGCGCGTTTTATTCAACGAAAAATAACAATTTTAAGAAAGTTATTAGTAAATTTGTGGGTAAGGTTAGGTTAGCTTACGTTAGGTTATGTTAGGTTAGGTAAGGTTATGTTAGGTTAGGTTAGGTTAGGTTAGGTTAGGTTTTTAAGTTTTTCGAATTCCGTGAGTTTTATTCAACGAAAAATTACAATTTTAAGAAAGTTATGAGCAAATTTATAGGTTAGGTTAGGTTAGGTAAAATTTTTAATTTTTTCGAATTTTTTCGAATTTTTTCGAGTTTTTTCGAATTTTTTCGAATTTTGAAAAGTGTGTTTTAGTAAACAAAAAATATCAATTTTTGGGAAAGTTAGTAGCAAATTTATAGGTTAGGTTAGGTTAGCTTACGTTAGGTTGGGTTAGGTTAGGTTAGGTTAGGTTAGGTTAGGTTTTTAAGTTTTTCGAATTCCGTGAGTTTTATTCAACGAAAAATAACAATTTTAAGAAAGTTAGTAGCAAATTTATAGGTAAGGTTAGGTTAGCTTTCGTTAGGTTGGGTTAGGTTAGGTTAGGTTAGGTTAGTATTTTAATTTTTTCGAATTTCGTGTGTTTTATTTAACGAAAAATACCAATTTTAGGAAAGTTATAAGCAAATTTATAGGTTAGGTTAGGTTAGGTTACGTTAGGTTGGGTTAGGTTAGGTTAGGTTTTTAATTTTTTCGAATTCCGCGCGTTTTATTCAACGAAAAATAACAATTTTAAGCAAGTTATTAGTAAATTTATGGGTAAGGTTAGGTTAGCTTACGTTAGGTTATGATAGGTTAGGTAAGGTTATGTTAGGTTAGGTAAGGTTATGTTAGGTTAGGTTAGGTTAGGTTAAGTTAGGTTAGGTTAGGTTAGGTTTTTAAGTTTTTCGAATTCCGTGAGTTTTATTCAACGAAAAACTACAATTTTAATAAAGTTATAAGCAAATTTATAGGTTAGGTTAGGTAGGGTTAGATTTTTAATTGTTTTCGAATTTTTTCGAGTTTTTTCGAATTTTTTCGAATTTTGAAATGGGTGTTTTATTTAACGAAAAATATCAATTTTTGGGAATGTTAGTAGCAAATTTATAGGTTAGGTTAGGTTAGCTTACGTTAGGTTGGGTTAGGTTAGTTTAGGTTAGGTTAGGTTAGGTTAGGTTTTTTAAGTTTTTCGAAGTTCGTGAGTTTTATTCAACGAAAAATAACAATTTTAAGAAAGTTAGTAGCAAATTTATAGGTTAGGTTAGGTTAGCTTACGTTAGGTTAGGTTAGGTTTTTAATTTTTTCGAAATCCGCGCGTTTTATTCAACGAAAAATAACAATTTTAAGAAAGTTATTAGTAAATTTATGGGTAAGGTTAGGTTAGCTTATGTTAGGTTATGTTAGGTTAGGTAAGGTTATGTTAGGTTAGGTTAGGTTAGGTTAGGTTTTTTTTTTTTTTTTTTTTATTACAATAAGTTTACTCTACAGACTCGAAGTCCGTACCTTTTTTTGCTTTACTTTATTTTATTAACTTTTAAAATACTGTTATAAATATACTCCTTACACTACTTACATTACTTAAATATTTAAGCCTAAGCAGTGAGTTCACATATATATATATTTTTTTGGATTTTTTTTTTGTATTTTTTTGTATTTTTTTTTTTTTTTTTTTTTATATTTCTATTATCTTACATACTTAAGGTCTGCAAACTAATATGCTTACATGCGACATGCACTTAATCGCTATATTTTTTTATAATATTTTTTTTTCATTATTATTTTTGTTTTGTTTTTTTTTTTTTTTTGGTTTTTTTTTTTTTTTGTGGACATCGTTGTTACTTATCTTTTTTTTTGATGTTTAAACATAATAATTGTCGACCCACTTTGTGTTTTATGTTTTTTTTTTTTTTTTTTTTTTTTTTTTTCCCCTTATGTAGTCATCAACATAATCTACGTGCTTAATGTACATGGCCTTACATGCTATGTAAATTTATATGTTACCAGATTTTTTTTTTTTCCTTTTCCTTGTACTTAATATCGTGGAGAGTGTTAGGTTTAGGTTAGGTTAGGTTAGGTTAGGTTAGGTTTTTAAGTTTTTCGAATTCCGTGAGTTTTATTCAACGAAAAATTACAATTTTAATAAAGTTATAAGCAAATTTATAGGTTAGGTTAGGTAAGGTTAGATTTTTAATTTTTTCGAATTTTTTCGAGTTTTTTCGAATTTTTTAGAATTTTGAAATGTGTGTTTTATTTAACGAAAAATATCAATTTTTGGGAATGTTAGTAGCAAATTTATAGGTTAGGTCAGGTTAGCTTACGTTAGGTTGGGTTAGGTTAGTTTAGGTTAGGTTAGGTTAGGTTAGGTTTTTAAGTTTTTCGAAGTTCGTGAGTTTTATTCAACGAAAAATAACAATTTTAAGAAAGTTAGTAGCAAATTTATAGGTTAGGTTAGGTTAGCTTACGTTAGGTTAGGTTAGGTTTTTAATTTTTTCGAATTCCGCGCGTTTTATTCAACGAAAAATAACAATTTTAAGAAAGTTATTAGTAAATTTATGGGTAAGGTTAGGTTAGCTTACGTTAGGTTATGTTAGGTTAGGTAAGGTTAGGTTAGGTTAAGTTAGGTTAGGTTAGGTTAGGTTTTTAAGTTTTTCGAATTCCGTGAGTTTTATTCAACGAAAAATTACAATTTTAATAAAGTTATAAGCAAATTTATAGGTTAGGTTAGGTAAGGTTAGATTTTTAATTTTTTCGAATTTTTTCGAGTTTTTTCGAATTTTTTCGAATTTTGAAATGTGTGTTTTATTTAACGAAAAATATCAATTTTTGGGAATGTTAGTAGCAAATTTATAGGTTAGGTCAGGTTAGCTTACGTTAGGTTGGGTTAGGTTAGTTTAGGTTAGGTTAGGTTAGGTTAGGTTAGGTTAGGTTTTTAAGTTTTTCGAAGTTCGTGAGTTTTATTCAACGAAAAATAACAATTTTAAGAAAGTTAGTAGCAAATTTATAGGTAAGGTTAGGTTAGCTTTCGTCAGGTTGGGTTAGGTTAGGTTAGGTTAGGTTAGGTAGGTTAGGTTAGGTAAGGTTAGGTTTTTAATTTTTTCGAATTTCGTGTGTTTTATTTGACGAATAATACCAATTTTAGGAAAGTTATAAGCAAATTTATAGGTTAGGTTAGGTTAGCTTACGTTAGGTTGGGTTAGATTAGGTTAGATTAGGTTTTTAATTTTTTTGAATTCCGCGCGTTTTATTCAACGAAAAATAACAATTTTAAGAAAGTTATTAGTAAATTTGTGGGTAAGGTTAGGTTAGCTTACGTTAGGTTATGTTAGGTTAGGTAAGGTTATGTTAGGTTAGGTTAGGTTAGGTTAGGTTAGGTTTTTAAGTTTTTCGAATTCCGTGAGTTTTATTCAACGAAAAATTACAATTTTAAGAAAGTTATGAGCAAATTTATAGGTTAGGTTAGGTTAGGTAAAATTTTTAATTTTTTCGAATTTTTTCGAATTTTTTCGAGTTTTTTCGAATTTTTTCGAATTTTGAAAAGTGTGTTTTAGTAAACAAAAAATATCAATTTTTGGGAAAGTTAGTAGCAAATTTATAGGTTAGGTTAGGTTAGCTTACGTTAGGTTGGGTTAGGTTAGGTTAGGTTAGGTTAGGTTAGGTTTTTAAGTTTTTCGAATTCCGTGAGTTTTATTCAACGAAAAATAACAATTTTAAGAAAGTTAGTAGCAAATTTATAGGTAAGGTTAGGTTAGCTTTCGTTAGGTTGGGTTAGGTTAGGTTAGGTTAGGTTAGGTTTTTAATTTTTTCGAATTTCGTGTGTTTTATTTAACGAAAAATACCAATTTTAGGAAAGTTATAAGCAAATTTATAGGTTAGGTTAGGTTAGGTTACGTTAGGTTGGGTTAGGTTAGGTTAGGTTTTTAATTTTTTCGAATTCCGCGCGTTTTATTCAACGAAAAATAACAATTTTAAGCAAGTTATTAGTAAATTTATGGGTAAGGTTAGGTTAGCTTACGTTAGGTTATGTTAGGTTAGGTAAGGTTATGTTAGGTTAGGTTAGGTTAGGTTTTTAAGTTTTTCGAATTCCGTGAGTTTTATTCAACTAAAAATTACAATTTTAATAAAGTTATAAGCAAATTTATAGGTTAGGTTAGGTAGGGTTAGATTTTTAATTTTTTCGAATTTTTTCGAGTTTTTTCGAATTTTTTCGAATTTTGAAATGTGTGTTTTATTTAACGAAAAATATCAATTTTTGGGAATGTTAGTAGCAAATTTATAGGTTAGGTTAGGTTAGCTTACGTTAGGTTGGGTTAGGTTAGTTTAGGTTAGGTTAGGTTAGGTTAGGTTAGGTTAGGTTAGGTTTTTAAGTTTTTCGAAGTTTGTGAGTTTTGTTCAACGAAAAATAACAATTTTAAGAAAGTTAGTAGCAAATTTATAGGTAAGGTTAGGTTAGCTTTCGTTAGGTTGGGTTAGGTTAGGTAAGGTTAGGTTAGGTTTTTAATTTTTTCGAATTTCGTGTGTTTTATTTAACGAAAAATACCAATTTTAGGAAAGTTATAAGCAAATTTATAGGTTAGGTTAGGTTAGCTTACGTTAGGTTGAGTTAGGTTAGGTTAGGTTTTTAATTTTTTCGAATTCCGCGCGTTTTATTCAACGAAAAATAACAATTTTAAGCAAGTTATTAGTAAATTTATGGGTAAGGTTAGGTTAGCTTACGTTAGGTTATGTTAGGTTAGGTAAGGTTATGTTAGGTTAGGTTAGGTTAGGTTTTTAAGTTTTTCGAATTCCGTGAGTTTTATTCAACGAAAAATTACAATTTTAATAAAGTTATAAGCAAATTTATAGGTTAGGTTAGGTAAGGTTAGATTTTTAATTTTTTCGAATTTATTCGAGTTTTTTCGAATTTTTTCGAATTTTGAAATGTGTGTTTTATTTAACGAAAAATATCAATTTTTGGGAATGTTAGTAGCAAATTTATAGGTTAGGTTAGGTTAGCTTACGTTAGGTTGGGTTAGGTTAGTTTAGGTTAGGTTAGGTTAGGTTAGGTTAGGTTAGGTTAGGTTAGGTTTTTTGTTTTTCGAAGTTCGTGAGTTTTATTCAACGAAAAATAACAATTTTAAGAAAGTTAGTAGCAAATTTATAGGTAAGGTTAGGTTAGCTTTCGTTAGGTTGGGTTAGGTTAGGTTAGGTTAGTTTAGGTAGGTTAGGTTAGGTTAGGTTAGGTTTTTAATTTTTTCGAATTTCGTGTGTTTTATTTAACGAATAATACCAATTTTAGGAAAGTTATAAGCAAATTTATAGGTTAGGTTAGGTTAGCTTACGTTAGGTTGGGTTAGATTAGGTTAGGTTAGGTTTTTAATTTTTTCGAATTCCGCGCGTTTTATTCAACGAAAAATAACAATTTTAAGAAAGTTATTAGTAAATTTATGGGTAAGGTTAGGTTAGCTTACGTTAGGTTAGGTAAGGTTATGTTAGGTTAGGTTAGGTTAGGTTTTTAAGTTTTTCGAATTCCGTGAGTTTTATTCAACGAAAAATTACAATTTTAAGAAAGTTATAAGCAAATTTATAGGTTATGTTAGGTTTTTCGAATTTTTTCGAGTTTTTTCGAATTTTTTCGAATCTTGAAAAGTGTGTTTTATTTAACGAAAAATATCAATTTTTGGGAAAGTTAGTAGCAAATTTATAGGTTAGGTTAGGTTAGCTTACGTTAGGTTGGGTTATGTTAGGTTAGGTTAGGTTAGGTTAAGTTAGGTTAGGTTAGGTTAGGTTTTTAAGTTTTTCGAATTCCGTGAGATTTATTCAACGAAAAATTACAATTTTAATAAAGTTATAAGCAAATTTATAGGTTAGGTTAGGTAGGGTTAGATTTTTAATTGTTTTCGAATTTTTTCGAGTTTTTTCGAATTTTTTCGAATTTTGAAATGTGTGTTTTATTTAACGAAAAATATCAATTTTTGGGAATGTTAGTAGCAAATTTATAGGTTAGGTTAGGTTAGCTTACGTTAGGTTATGTTAGGTTGGGTAAGGTTATGTTAGGTTAGGTTAGGTTAGGTTTGGTTAGGTTAGGTTAGGTTTTTTAGTTTTTCGAATTCCGTGAGTTTTATTCAACGAAAAATTACAATTTTAAGAAAGTTATAAGCAAATTTATAGGTTAGGTTGGGTTAGGTTAGATTTTTAATTTTTTCCAATTTTTTCGAATTTTTTCGAATTTTTTCGAGTTTTTTCGAATTTTTTCGAATTTTGAAAAGTGTGTTTTTTTTAACGAAAAATATCAATTTTTGGGAAAGTTAGTAGCAAATTTATAGGTTAGGTCAGGTTAGCTTACGTTAGGTTGGGTTAGGTTAGTTTAGGTTAGGTTAGGTTAGGTTAGGTTAGGTTAGGTTAGGTTTTTAAGTTTTTCGAAGTTCGTGAGTTTTATTCAACGAAAAATAACAATTTTAAGAAAGTTAGTAGCAAATTTATAGGTTAGGTTAGGTTAGCTTACGTTAGGTTAGGTTAGGTTTTTAATTTTTTCGAATTCCGCGCGTTTTATTCAACGAAAAATAACAATTTTAAGAAAGTTATTAGTAAATTTATGGGTAAGGTTAGGTTAGCTTACGTTAGGTTATGTTAGGTTGGGTAGGGTTAGGTTAGGTTAAGTTAGGTTAGGTTAGGTTAGGTTAGGTTTTTAAGTTTTTCGAATTGCGTGAGTTTTATTCAACGAAAAATTACAATTTTAATAAAGTTATAAGCAAATTTATAGGTTAGGTTAGGTAAGGTTAGATTTTTAATTTTTTCGAATTTTTTCGAGTTTTTTCGAATTTTTTCGAATTTTGAAATGTGTGTTTTATTTAACGAAAAATATCAATTTTTGGGAATGTTAGTAGCAAATTTATAGGTTAGGTCAGGTTTTTTTTTTTTTTTTTTTTTTCCAATAAGTTTACTCTACAGACTCGAAGTCCGTACCTTTTTTTGCTTTACTTTATTTTATTAACTTTTAAAATACTGTTATAAATGTACTCCTTACACTACTTACATTACTTAAATATTTAAACCTAAGCAGTGAGTTCACATATATATATATATATATATATATATATATATATATATATATATATATATATATATATATATATATATATATATATATATATATATATATTTTTTCTATTGTCTTTCTTACATTCTTAAGATCTACAAACAGATATGCTTACATGCGACATGCACTTACACGCTATGTTTTTTTTTTTTTTTTACACTTTTTTTGTATTATTATTTTTTTTTTTTCTATTGTCTTCATTCTTAAGATATACAAATTGATATGCTTACATGCGACATGCACTTACACGCTATATTTATTTTTATTTTTTTTCCTTTTTTTTTTCGATCGATTTTATTTATCTTTTTTTTTTTTGTTAATTAAACATAATAATTGTCGACCCACTTTGTGTTTTTATATATTTTTTTTTCTTTTTTTTTTGTCTTTTTTTTTTTTTTTTTTTCTTATGTGGTTATCAACATAATCTACATACTTAATGTATATGGCCTTACATGCTATGTTAATTAATTATATTACCAGTTTTTTTTTTTTCCCTTTTCCTTGTACTTAATGTCGTGGAGAGTGCTCCATCTTTAACTGTTTGTGATATCTGTTGACAAGGCTTCCACAATAGCTTCGTCTCTGTTTCTAATTGCCATTTTCAGATTATATTCTTTGATTATTTTCGTTGTCGCAGCCATTGCGCTCTCAATCAGCCTCCCAGTTGCATCGTCGCAATCGTCCTTGTAATAAACACAGCTTTCTGTGTGCCTGGACACTGCCACTACCGCGTGTTGGACGCTGTCATAAATTTTGAGCTTCTCTGTTGTTGTCCTCATTATGACCACTCTCCCGTATGTATGTATGCACATACGGTTAGGTCAGGTTAGCTTAAGTTAGGTTGGGTTAGGTTAGTTTAGGTTAGGTTAGGTTAGGTTAGGTTAGGTTAGGTTAGGTTTTTAAGTTTTTCGAAGTTCGTGAGTTTTATTCAACGAAAAATAACAATTTTAAGAAAGTTAGTAGCAAATTTATAGGTAAGGTTAGGTTTTTTTTTTTTTTTTTTTATTACAATAAGTTTACTCTACAGACTCGAAGTCCGTACCTTTTTTTGCTTTACTTTATTTTATTAACTTTTAAATACTGTTATAAATATACTCCTTACACTACTTACATTACTTAAATATTTAAGCCTAAGCAGTGTGTTCACATATATATATTTTTTTTTGGATTTTTTTTTGTATTTTTTTGTATTTTTTTTTTTTATATTTCTATTATCTTACACACTTAAGGTCTGCAAACTAATATGCTTACATGCGACATGCACTTAATCGCTATATTTTTTTTTATAATATTTTTTTCATTATTATTTTTGTTTTGTTTTTTTTTTTTTGGTTTTTTTTTTTTTTTTTTGTGGGCATCGTTGTTACTTATCTTTTTTTTTTGATGTTTAAACATAATAATTGTCGACCCACTTTGTGTTTTATGTTTTTTTTTTCTTTTTTTTTTTTTTTTTCCCCTTATGTAGTCATCAACATAATCTACGTGCTTAATGTACATAGCCTTACATGCTATGTAAATTTTTATATTACCAGATTTTTTTTTTTTCCTTTTCCTTGTACTTAATATCGTGGAGAGTGCTCCATCTTTAACTGTTTGTGATATCTGTTGACAGGGCTTCCACAATCGCTTCGTCTCTGTTTCTAATTGCCATTTTCAGATTATATTCTTTGATTCTTTTCGTTGTCGCAGCCATTGCGCTCTCAACCAGCCTTCCAGTTGCATCGTCGCAATCGTCCGTGTAATAAACACAGCTTTCTGTGTGCCTGGACACTGCCACTACTGCATGTTGGACGCTTTCATAAATTTTGAGCTTCTCTGTTGTTGTCCTCATTATGACCACTCTCCCGTATGTGAGACCTTGGGCCTCATGTACGGTTAAAATTCGCGACCCGGGACCCGAACCATATCCCTGGCTGGTAAGGGACTCCTTTTCTGCTTGCGTAAATACAAGATATAAGGTGTCGGGCACGGTACCTGGTATGACGGCTCCCGTGTACCTCTTCCTTTCTAGTGAGTGCACCTGAGATCTGGATGAATAAATGCCACTGTAGATTTCATTCAGGGCATATGCCACATCCATCGGATTCCGGTGCGTACACAGGAGCTCTTGGCTGATAGTGGTTACGAGGCTTGGGCGAGTATATTGCATCGCAAAGAGGTTTTCCCTGTCGATATAAGGGAGTTGATTGATGTCACCAAAAAGCAGTATTTTTTCGGCTCCACTTAGCCGCATTGCCATTACTATGGCCCCGAAATGGTTCATGAGAGCTTCGTCGACTAAAAGTCGAGTACATCTTCCCTTTTGCCTTCTCATACCATTTACTAAAACTGAGGCCATAGTGCGCACTTTTGTTTTTGCGTCAGTGGCTATGCGGTTGGCTAACTTTTCTCTAAGATCTTTAGCTGCTTCTGTTGTTGTTGTGACAATAAAATCATCTTCCGCATCGAATTGGTTTATAACCCAAGTTGTTTTGCCACATCCCGGGACTCCATTGACCCAATTTATCGTCGGCACCGTCCAGTTTTCCCAAGGATCTCCCAATGCACAGGCTCCCGAGATGGTTTCCGCCATTTTCAGGATCCTGTCCTCTAGCATCACCCTGGTACAACGGGCGGTGACCACAATAGGGTCGTTGGGTGGGGTTTTGAATACTAATCTTCCCTGTCGTTCTGTCTCCTCCTCATCCAAGGCTACGAAGCCCGCGGACCCGCTATAAGCCGCCATGTGATGACCCATTTTACCTTTTATGACAGTAGATGTTTTGTTGTCATAAATTGCGGCCTCTGCTTCCTCGAGCTGCACTCCAAGGAACTCATGACTACCGAGGTGGAAACTTTGTAAGATATTCTTGCAAGTAGTTTGGTTCACCTCAAGAGTTGCTTTTATGAGGGCCTTAAACTCTAGGAAAGCGTTGATTATGTGGTCTTTAGGCTCGACCGCCGGTAGAAGTCTTGGAGGGCTGACACGTCCCGAGCAGGGTCTAGTGTGGGTGGGTTTGGATTTCTTGAGTACTCTTGGAGGCTCTCTTATTAAGTTATCGGCTTGTCTTAACTTACTCAACTTTCGCATTGCTCTTCCTGGAATACTCTGGGCCGCTGCACCGATGGTTTTAATTAGTGCACTTACCCCGCTTTGTGACTCAGAACTTTTGCTAAGTTTTTCCCTGGCTGCGGCCTTTTCTTTGGCCGTTTTCAGTTGCAGGCGTTCTGAGCCACTAAGTGTCTCTGAATTTGCTACAAGATGTTGGGTTGCCTTTGTCGAGTCATGATGTTTGAGGAAGCTCAGGTTTTCACCCCTATCCTCATACACGACTATTTCATGTTTGTTTGAGGCTTTTATGCAACCAATGTGGTCCATGACTTCACCTTTCTCATATAGGACCACCATGGCATCCACACTTATGATGCGGGGTATGACAGCTGTCTCCTCCTCACCGAGTCTCGTTAGCAGTGAGCATGCCTGGGCGAATGGGGTTTTTTCTTCGCTCCATGTGAACAGCAAGATCGTTTTGTTTTTCGATCTTACTATTCGACATCGTTGCTTTGCAACCTCTATTTCAACTAGCGCCTCATATGTTTTGCGCTTCATGCTCGTTTTGAGAGTACTGCCGTTTAGTAAGCTTGCGAGACCGGGAGATATTTTGACATAGTTTCGGCCAGTTGTTAAGCAAAAACTTAAGCCGAAACGCTCTGTGTTGTTATCCATGAAGAGAGCTACTCCTCGAATTCTCAGGCCTGGGTTACCTCTTTCAGCGCATGCTAATAGCTGATGTTCTGCTTTATTGGCTGGGATGCTCTTCTCTTTTACGGAGACCTCTGCGAATTCGGTTTGCTGCTGCCTGGGGAATGGATAGTTTGTGGCGTTACGCTTTGCAGCAGCGCGAAAGATGGACTCTACAAATGCCAGAAATTTGGGCCTTTTGTCTTCGTCTTCGATGATTCTGTGTAGGTCAGACTTGTCAAGATTGGTGTTAATGCAAAACTCGAGATCCAGACGTGCCGCCTGATAGCGGGGACACTCCAGAATCACATGCCACACTGACTCACTGACATTGGGATCGCACTCGCACCCTGGTGTATCCTTAAGCTTAAAGCGGTGCAAGTACTCCGCAATTCCACCATGTCCTGTTAACACTTGTACATGTGTGGGTGTCAACTTCGTTTTTCTCACTATCCGGTATGCAATTGCAACATCCGGTAGGAATATTTTGGTGACTTGCCCAGTGGTCGAGGTCTCGTATCTGTCCTGCCAGATTTGAACGGTTTCCTCTCTGATTTTCTTTTTAACGTAGGACATGGGGATTTTGTCGTAGTCTAGAGTGGCTGTCTCCCGGAGTGCCGCCGCCTTGGCGAGCTCATCAGCTCTCTCATTTCCAGACGTGCCTACATGAGCCCTCAACCAAAACAGCCGTATCACTCTTCCCTCTTTTCTCATCTTCCCTATGCTTTCTTGGATGGCCTTTGATAGGGGATGGCTTGCTTTAGGGTTCGCCAGCAGATCGAGCGAAGATCTCGAGTCGCTCATGATGTTTATGACAGGTTCAGTGCTCGATTCTGCTAGTTTGGTCGCCCTGAGCAAGGCATAGAGCTCCGATTGGAAAACTGTACAGGATGGATCCAGTCTAAAGGTGGAACTACTGATCTCCCTGCCATCTTCCCACCACGTTAAAGCTGCTCCGACCCTCCCTTCTATCTTACTTCCATCGGTGTATATGTGAGGGCCGGTTAGTTGGTGGAGGTTTGTGTTTTCGATTGTTTCCAGTAGCTCATATTCCAATTTGACGAGTTTAGAGGGATGAGGTTGATCCAAGTGATTTACACGGTTTTCAAGCTCTCTTCCTGGCGGTAAATAGTCCAGTGTGCCTTGTTTCCTGGTTTGGTACAAGTTGGACGCTTCTTTTATTCTCAGGTCTAACGGAAGCAGACCCGAGATGGCAAGTGCGGAAGTGAGCGATACCGTGCGGTACGCTTTACAGATCTTCTGCGCGAAGCCCCTTTGCAACGTGTTGAGTTGGTCTTTGATCATCTGAAGTTCTGTTGCTGAGGACCACGCGCACGAAGCGTACATCACTATGGGTTCGACGACTGCAACGTATATTGTCCTTACAATCTCACCATTGAGACCCCAGGTCACCTTGGCCGCGCATGCAAGCTGTTTGTATATGTCAGCCGCTTTTTTGCATACGGCTGCTACATGTGGCTTAAAGGTGAGTCCACGGTCAATGATGAGACCGAGTACTTTAATTTCCTCTACGAGGTTTACTCTGCTGCCGGACATTTGCAGGTTGGGGTGGTCAAATTTAAGTTTTTTAGTGACAAGCATTGCATTTGTTTTATGCGCTGCAAACTTTAACTTGTTCTGGGTTCCCCACTTCTTTACTCTTTTTAAAGTGTCATTGGCCTGTTGCTCCAGGGCACTCGTTGAGTGACTCGAGAACACCAAGACAACGTCATCTGCAAATGCCTGACAATACACCCCTTCGTTCGTAAGTTGGTGCAGCAGTGAGTCTAGGATAACATTCCAAAAGGTTGGTCCACCGATAGATCCTTGAACACAGCCCTTTGTAGTTCCCCTCTCACTCGTTGTTCTGGCATAGTTAATTACGATTTTTCGATCTTGAAGGTAAGAGCCAACCATATCGTAGAGGTTTTTGGGACATTTCTTTTTGGCTAGTTGCAGTTTTAATGCTGGCCACCATGCGTTGTCAAAGGCTCCCTCTATATCTAATGAAACAACAAGGACGATCTTCTTATTCCTCACTTCGTTATTGATATATTTCAATAGATCATAGAGGGCGTCCCCAGTACCACGTTGAGGCATGAACCCATACTGGTTTTTATTAAGAGTTGGGAGGATGTACCACTGGAGTCGGCCCACCATCAACTTCTCGACTATTTTTCCGAGTACTGACAGAAGACCTATTGGTCGGTATGACTTTGGATGTGTATAGTCATCCTTTCCTGGCTTACGGATGATGACCACGTGTGCAGTTTTCCACTGCTTGGGAAAGTACGCCAATTTCAAGCACTTGTTGGCTATCGCTAAGAATACCTTCCTGTTGCAGTTTATTGCAGCGGAGCAGATGTCAGCTGTTAGCCCGTCTGGTCCAGGGGCTTTTTTGGGGTTTAGTGTTTGTAACACTGATTCAAGCTCCGCTTCTGCAAAAGGTGGGTCATCTTCTGACAAACCTAGGTCTTTGTTGATTTCCGTCAGCTCTCGTATTTTGGTGTGGTATGGCTGATCTGTTTCCACACAGTCGTCAGGGTAAAATGTTTGGGCCAAGAGTTCTGCCGACTCTTCTGGTGTCAGAGTTTCCCCTTGGATGTTTCTTAGGAGCATGTCCTCATATCTTCTTGAGGATTTCCGGATAACTCTGTAAATTTTATCCCACATGCTCTCCCTTTCCTGTGTCGTGCAGAATTCCTTCCAGCTTTCGGTTTGCGCCTCCTCAACTTTTATGATGTATTGTTGTTTAAAACTTATGTATTCGTCTATTACGTGTTGTCTTCTGCTTGGTGCCGCATTTCTAATACGTCTTTTTTTCCTATGGACTTCTTTTTTGAGTTGGTTGAGGGATTTTGACCACCATGGGGGCGTTGCATTCACCCCCCTCATGCCCATTTTCGGAATAGTCTCATCACAAGATTCCTGGATTGCTTTTGTGTAGGCTATTGTGATGGATTCCAGATCCTCATGGATTTCCGCCTCCTCAATTAGTGTGGGAGTTATGGCTCTTTCTTTTAGAAGGGGTCTAAAGCGTGTTGAGAAGTCCGACCAGTTTGCCTTTCTGGTGTTGTATTTGCGCGTTGTACAGGGCCGTAATTGTGTCAAGACTGCTTTGGTGCGCAGTGTAAACATAATCGCGTTGTGGTCTGATGTAATTAGGCTTCTCTCCACTCTCCAGTCCTCCACATTGCCCAGAAGTGACGAACTGCAAGCAGTGACGTCTACTATGCTCGAACAAATTCTCCCCCTTCTGTATGTTTCGAAGGTAGGCGTGTCACCCGTGTTCAGAATATGGAGATCCATTTCATTGAGGAAGGTGTTATATGCCGCGCCTCTTTCATCTTCGGAATTACTTCCCCACCATTGGCTCCAAGCATTTATGTCTCCAGCCACTATGATGTTGTTTGTGTGTAGTTTTGCGCAAGCTGCTTGGATTCGCCTAAGGTAGGGATTTAAATCTTGCTCTCCCTCGAGGTAAACTGACACGACTCCCAGTTTTAAATTTCCTGCAACGAGAAGTACTGCCGCTTCTGTTTCGGTAACCAGCTGTGGATCATGGATGATCTCCAGCTGGTCTCCGAAAATCAGCACTGCGGCTTTTACTGGTTTTTGTCTATTCAGGCTGCATTGAACTACTCGCGTGCCGGGATGTTCTTTAATAACGCCATTTTTTCCCACATAGGGTTCCTGTACTATGGCAATCGACACTTCTTTATTCGATGCAACCTGAAGTAGTTCCGCCGTTGCTACCCTGGAGCGTTGCAAGTTCACCTGAATGATTTTGAGGTCTGACCTACTAATGTTGGAGTTAATATTATTATGGTTGCCCTTAGCAGTAAGATATGCGGGACCGTGCTATTGCATCCCACTTCTGCTTTTCCCGGCAATCAAAGCTAAAAGCATTGTGTGCCAGGTCCGTATCGGCGCCGTGCGCTTTGAGGCAATTTTTACATCGGGGGGGTCTCCCCTCCAGTCTGATCGGGCATTTGTCCCATGAGTGAGTATCTCCGCAGTGACTGCAGAGTTCCTCCTTTTCATGGCACACTGCTTTTGTGTGGCCAAAACCGGTAAGGTTAGGTTAGCTTTCGTCAGGTTGGGTTAGGTTAGGTTAGGTTAGGTTAGGTAGGTTAGGTTAGGTAAGGTTAGGTTTTTAATTTTTTCGAATTTCGTGTGTTTTATTTAACGAATAATACCAATTTTAGGAAAGTTATAAGCAAATTTATAGGTTAGGTTAGGTTAGCTTACGTTAGGTTGGGTTAGATTAGGTTAGATTAGGTTTTTAATTTTTTTGAATTCCGCGCGTTTTATTCAACGAAAAATAACAATTTTAAGAAAGTTATTAGTAAATTTGTGGGTAAGGTTAGGTTAGCTTACGTTAGGTTATGTTAGGTTAGGTAAGGTTATGTTAGGTTAGGTTAGGTTAGGTTAGGTTAGGTTTTTAAGTTTTTCGAATTCCGTGAGTTTTATTCAACGAAAAATTACAATTTTAAGAAAGTTATGAGCAAATTTATAGGTTAGGTTAGGTTAGGTAAAATTTTTAATTTTTTCGAATTTTTTCGAATTTTTTCGAGTTTTTTCGAATTTTTTCGAATTTTGAAAAGTGTGTTTTAGTAAACAAAAAATATCAATTTTTGGGAAAGTTAGTAGCAAATTTATAGGTTAGGTTAGGTTAGCTTACGTTAGGTTGGGTTAGGTTAGGTTAGGTTAGGTTAGGTTAGGTTTTTAAGTTTTTCGAATTCCGTGAGTTTTATTCAACGAAAAATAACAATTTTAAGAAAGTTAGTAGCAAATTTATAGGTAAGGTTAGGTTAGCTTTCGTTAGGTTGGGTTAGGTTAGGTTAGGTTAGGTTAGTATTTTAATTTTTTCGAATTTCGTGTGTTTTATTTAACGAAAAATACCAATTTTAGGAAAGTTATAAGCAAATTTATAGGTTAGGTTAGGTTAGGTTACGTTAGGTTGGGTTAGGTTAGGTTAGGTTTTTAATTTTTTCGAATTCCGCGCGTTTTATTCAACGAAAAATAACAATTTTAAGCAAGTTATTAGTAAATTTATGGGTAAGGTTAGGTTAGCTTACGTTAGGTTATGATAGGTTAGGTAAGGTTATGTTAGGTTAGGTTAGGTTAGGTTAAGTTAGGTTAGGTTAGGTTAGGTTTTTAAGTTTTTCGAATTCCGTGAGTTTTATTCAACGAAAAACTACAATTTTAATAAAGTTATAAGCAAATTTATAGGTTAGGTTAGGTAGGGTTAGATTTTTAATTGTTTTCGAATTTTTTCGAGTTTTTTCGAATTTTTTCGAATTTTGAAATGGGTGTTTTATTTAACGAAAAATATCAATTTTTGGGAATGTTAGTAGCAAATTTATAGGTTAGGTTAGGTTAGCTTACGTTAGGTTGGGTTAGGTTAGTTTAGGTTAGGTTAGGTTAGGTTAGGTTTTTTAAGTTTTTCGAAGTTCGTGAGTTTTATTCAACGAAAAATAACAATTTTAAGAAAGTTAGTAGCAAATTTATAGGTTAGGTTAGGTTAGCTTACGTTAGGTTAGGTTAGGTTTTTAATTTTTTCGAAATCCGCGCGTTTTATTCAACGAAAAATAACAATTTTAAGAAAGTTATTAGTAAATTTATGGGTAAGGTTAGGTTAGCTTATGTTAGGTTATGTTAGGTTAGGTAAGGTTATGTTAGGTTAGGTTAGGTTAGGTTAGGTTTTTTTTTTTTTTTATTACAATAAGTTTACTCTACAGACTCGAAGTCCGTACCTTTTTTTGCTTTACTTTATTTTATTAACTTTTAAAATACTGTTATAAATATACTCCTTACACTACTTACATTACTTAAATATTTAAGCCTAAGCAGTGAGTTCACATATATATATATTTTTTTGGATTTTTTTTTTGTATTTTTTTGTATTTTTTTTTTTTTTTTTTTATATTTCTATTATCTTACATACTTAAGGTCTGCAAACTAATATGCTTACATGCGACATGCACTTAATCGCTATATTTTTTTATAATATTTTTTTTTCATTATTATTTTTGTTTTGTTTTTTTTTTTTTTTGGTTTTTTTTTTTTTTTTGTGGACATCGTTGTTACTTATCTTTTTTTTTGATGTTTAAACATAATAATTGTCGACCCACTTTGTGTTTTATGTTTTTTTTTTTTTTTTTTTTTTTTTTTTTCCCCTTATGTAGTCATCAACATAATCTACGTGCTTAATGTACATGGCCTTACATGCTATGTAAATTTTTATGTTACCAGATTTTTTTTTTTTTTCCTTTTCCTTGTACTTAATATCGTGGAGAGTGTTAGGTTTAGGTTAGGTTAGGTTAGATTAGGTTAGGTTTTTAAGTTTTTCGAATTCCGTGAGTTTTATTCAACGAAAAATTACAATTTTAATAAAGTTATAAGCAAATTTATAGGTTAGGTTAGGTAAGGTTAGATTTTTAATTTTTTCGAATTTTTTCGAGTTTTTTCGAATTTTTTAGAATTTTGAAATGTGTGTTTTATTTAACGAAAAATATCAATTTTTGGGAATGTTAGTAGCAAATTTATAGGTTAGGTCAGGTTAGCTTACGTTAGGTTGGGTTAGGTTAGTTTAGGTTAGGTTAGGTTAGGTTAGGTTTTTAAGTTTTTCGAAGTTCGTGAGTTTTATTCAACGAAAAATAACAATTTTAAGAAAGTTAGTAGCAAATTTATAGGTTAGGTTAGGTTAGCTTACGTTAGGTTAGGTTAGGTTTTTAATTTTTTCGAATTCCGCGCGTTTTATTCAACGAAAAATAACAATTTTAAGAAAGTTATTAGTAAATTTATGGGTAAGGTTAGGTTAGCTTACGTTAGGTTATGTTAGGTTAGGTAAGGTTAGGTTAGGTTAAGTTAGGTTAGGTTAGGTTAGGTTTTTAAGTTTTTCGAATTCCGTGAGTTTTATTCAACGAAAAATTACAATTTTAATAAAGTTATAAGCAAATTTATAGGTTAGGTTAGGTAAGGTTAGATTTTTAATTTTTTCGAATTTTTTCGAGTTTTTTCGAATTTTTTCGAATTTTGAAATGTGTGTTTTATTTAACGAAAAATATCAATTTTTGGGAATGTTAGTAGCAAATTTATAGGTTAGGTCAGGTTAGCTTACGTTAGGTTGGGTTAGGTTAGTTTAGGTTAGGTTAGGTTAGGTTAGGTTAGGTTAGGTTTTTAAGTTTTTCGAAGTTCGTGAGTTTTATTCAACGAAAAATAACAATTTTAAGAAAGTTAGTAGCAAATTTATAGGTAAGGTTAGGTTAGCTTTCGTCAGGTTGGGTTAGGTTAGGTTAGGTTAGGTTAGGTAGGTTAGGTTAGGTAAGGTTAGGTTTTTAATTTTTTCGAATTTCGTGTGTTTTATTTGACGAATAATACCAATTTTAGGAAAGTTATAAGCAAATTTATAGGTTAGGTTAGGTTAGCTTACGTTAGGTTGGGTTAGATTAGGTTAGATTAGGTTTTTAATTTTTTTGAATTCCGCGCGTTTTATTCAACGAAAAATAACAATTTTAAGAAAGTTATTAGTAAATTTGTGGGTAAGGTTAGGTTAGCTTACGTTAGGTTATGTTAGGTTAGGTAAGGTTATGTTAGGTTAGGTTAGGTTAGGTTAGGTTAGGTTTTTAAGTTTTTCGAATTCCGTGAGTTTTATTCAACGAAAAATTACAATTTTAAGAAAGTTATGAGCAAATTTATAGGTTAGGTTAGGTTAGGTAAAATTTTTAATTTTTTCGAATTTTTTCGAATTTTTTCGAGTTTTTTCGAATTTTTTCGAATTTTGAAAAGTGTGTTTTAGTAAACAAAAAATATCAATTTTTGGGAAAGTTAGTAGCAAATTTATAGGTTAGGTTAGGTTAGCTTACGTTAGGTTGGGTTAGGTTAGGTTAGGTTAGGTTAGGTTAGGTTTTTAAGTTTTTCGAATTCCGTGAGTTTTATTCAACGAAAAATAACAATTTTAAGAAAGTTAGTAGCAAATTTATAGGTAAGGTTAGGTTAGCTTTCGTTAGGTTGGGTTAGGTTAGGTTAGGTTAGGTTAGGTTTTTAATTTTTTCGAATTTCGTGTGTTTTATTTAACGAAAAATACCAATTTTAGGAAAGTTATAAGCAAATTTATAGGTTAGGTTAGGTTAGGTTACGTTAGGTTGGGTTAGGTTAGGTTAGGTTTTTAATTTTTTCGAATTCCGCGCGTTTTATTCAACGAAAAATAACAATTTTAAGCAAGTTATTAGTAAATTTATGGGTAAGGTTAGGTTAGCTTACGTTAGGTTATGTTAGGTTAGGTAAGGTTATGTTAGGTTAGGTTAGGTTAGGTTTTTAAGTTTTTCGAATTCCGTGAGTTTTATTCAACTAAAAATTACAATTTTAATAAAGTAATAAGCAAATTTATAGGTTAGGTTAGGTAGGGTTAGATTTTTAATTTTTTCGAATTTTTTCGAGTTTTTTCGAATTTTTTCGAATTTTGAAATGTGTGTTTTATTTAACGAAAAATATCAATTTTTGGGAATGTTAGTAGCAAATTTATAGGTTAGGTTAGGTTAGCTTACGTTAGGTTGGGTTAGGTTAGTTTAGGTTAGGTTAGGTTAGGTTAGGTTAGGTTAGGTTAGGTTTTTAAGTTTTTCGAAGTTTGTGAGTTTTGTTCAACGAAAAATAACAATTTTAAGAAAGTTAGTAGCAAATTTATAGGTAAGGTTAGGTTAGCTTTCGTTAGGTTGGGTTAGGTTAGGTAAGGTTAGGTTAGGTTTTTAATTTTTTCGAATTTCGTGTGTTTTATTTAACGAAAAATACCAATTTTAGGAAAGTTATAAGCAAATTTATAGGTTAGGTTAGGTTAGCTTACGTTAGGTTGAGTTAGGTTAGGTTAGGTTTTTAATTTTTTCGAATTCCGCGCGTTTTATTCAACGAAAAATAACAATTTTAAGCAAGTTATTAGTAAATTTATGGGTAAGGTTAGGTTAGCTTACGTTAGGTTATGTTAGGTTAGGTAAGGTTATGTTAGGTTAGGTTAGGTTAGGTTTTTAAGTTTTTCGAATTCCGTGAGTTTTATTCAACGAAAAATTACAATTTTAATAAAGTTATAAGCAAATTTATAGGTTAGGTTAGGTAAGGTTAGATTTTTAATTTTTTCGAATTTATTCGAGTTTTTTCGAATTTTTTCGAATTTTGAAATGTGTGTTTTATTTAACGAAAAATATCAATTTTTGGGAATGTTAGTAGCAAATTTATAGGTTAGGTTAGGTTAGCTTACGTTAGGTTGGGTTAGGTTAGTTTAGGTTAGGTTAGGTTAGGTTAGGTTAGGTTAGGTTAGGTTAGGTTTTTTGTTTTTCGAAGTTCGTGAGTTTTATTCAACGAAAAATAACAATTTTAAGAAAGTTAGTAGCAAATTTATAGGTAAGGTTAGGTTAGCTTTCGTTAGGTTGGGTTAGGTTAGGTTAGGTTAGTTTAGGTAGGTTAGGTTAGGTTAGGTTAGGTTTTTAATTTTTTCGAATTTCGTGTGTTTTATTTAACGAATAATACCAATTTTAGGAAAGTTATAAGCAAATTTATAGGTTAGGTTAGGTTAGCTTACGTTAGGTTGGGTTAGATTAGGTTAGGTTAGGTTTTTAATTTTTTCGAATTCCGCGCGTTTTATTCAACGAAAAATAACAATTTTAAGAAAGTTATTAGTAAATTTATGGGTAAGGTTAGGTTAGCTTACGTTAGGTTAGGTAAGGTTATGTTAGGTTAGGTTAGGTTAGGTTTTTAAGTTTTTCGAATTCCGTGAGTTTTATTCAACGAAAAATTACAATTTTAAGAAAGTTATAAGCAAATTTATAGGTTATGTTAGGTTTTTCGAATTTTTTCGAGTTTTTTCGAATTTTTTCGAATCTTGAAAAGTGTGTTTTATTTAACGAAAAATATCAATTTTTGGGAAAGTTAGTAGCAAATTTATAGGTTAGGTTAGGTTAGCTTACGTTAGGTTGGGTTAGGTTAGGTTAGGTTAGGTTAGGTTAGGTTAGGTTTTTAAGTTTTTCGAATTCCGTGAGTTTTATTCAACGAAAAATAACAATTTTAAGAAAGTTAGTAGCAAATTTATAGGTTAGCTTAGGTTAGCTTTCGTTAGGTTGGTTTAGGTTAGGTTAGGTTAGGTTAGGTTCCCCCCCGATCGGGTTCCCGCCTTGTCGTGGCGGGGGGGCTTAGTAGCCGTGGCTTGGTCTCCCGCGGTGAACAAAGAGGAACTCAAATGGCTGGTCCGAGGCGGAGGGCCGGCCCGAGGTGGCCACTCCGAGTGGGCTTGGGAAGCCCGCGTCGGATGTGTGTTGGTGGACTGCGGTGAGAGGTGTGTCTTCCCCACCTACCGCTGCAGCCGAGGTGGAGTCGCGGAGCAAGAGGAGTGTTGGTATGGCGATGCGCCACTCGCCCTATCCTCCGCGACTCAAACGGGGCCGCACCGTTGATGCGGTGGTGGTGGGGCTGCGGGGGGAGAGGATTGTCGGTATTGCGAGGCGCCGCTCTCCCTACCCTCCGCAGCCGAATCTTGGTTGGCGGCGGAGCCATAAACCAGATCCGCCGCTGGGGTCGGGGAGGCTAGTACTTCTAAGTGCTCGTTTTTCCTGGCCCCATGGCCTTTGTGCATCGGACGCGGGGGCGTCTGTTGCACAGACGTAATTGGAGGCCGTGGAGGAAGGCGCGCCATGTGTTCTGGTGCGCTTTACCTGTGAAGGAGAACGGAGAGGAATTTTCCTCTCCCGAGGAGGTGCTGCCATGGGGCGGCAGGCGCTAGCAGGGCCGCGGATGTGTGCGAAAGCGTTCCCGTAGCCCTGCCAATATGCGACAAAGGTGGAACACCATGGGGTTTTAGTCGGTGCGAGTCCGACATAACCCGTCCTTGCCCCCGCGAGGCGGGTATGCGTAGGCATTTCCCCATGTACAAAAAAAAAAAAAAAAGGTTAGGTTAGGTTAGGTTAGGTTTTAAATTTTTTCTAATTTCGTGTGTTTCATTTAAAGAAAAATACCAATTTTAGGAAAGTTATAAGCAAATTTATAGGTTAGGTTAGGTTAGCTTACGTTAGGTTGGGTTAGGTTAGGTTAGGTTAGGTTTTTAATTTTTTCGAATTCCGCGCGTTTTATTTAACGGAAAATAACAATTTTAAGAAAGTTATAAGTAAATTTATGGGTAAGGTTAGGTTAGCTTACGTTAGGTTATGTTAGGTTAGGTAAGGTTATGTTAGGTTAGGTTAGGTTAGGTTAGGTTTTTTAGTTTTTCGAATTCCGTGAGTTTTATTCAACGAAAAATTACAATTTTAAGAAAGTTAGTAGCAAATTTATAGGTTAGGTTAGGTTAGCTTACGTTAGGTTGGGTAAGGTTAGGTTAGGTTAGGTTAGGTTAGGTTAGGTTAGGTTAGGTTTTTAAGTTTTTCGAATTCCGTGAGTTTTATTCAACGAAAAATAACAATTTTAAGAAAGTTAGTAGCAAATTTATAGGTTAGGTTAGGTTAGCTTACGTTAGGTTGGGTAAGGTTAGGTTAGGTTAGGTTAGGTTAGGTTAGGTTAGGTTAGGTTTTTAAGTTTTTCGAATTCCGTGAGTTTTATTCAACGAAAAATAACAATTTTAAGAAAGTTAGTAGCATATTTATAGGTTAGGTTAGGTTAGCTTACGTTAGGTTGGGTTAGGTTAGGTTAGGTTAGGTTAGGTTAGGTTAGGTTAGGTTTTTAAGGTTTTTGAATTCCGTGAGTTTTATTCAACGAAAAATAACAATTTTAAGAAAGTTAGTAGCAAATTTAAAGGTTAGGTTAGGTTAGCTTTTGTTAGGTTGGGTTAGGTTAGGTTAGGTTAGGTTAAGTTAGGTTAGGTTAGGTTAGGTTAGGTTTTTAAGTTTTTCGAATTCCGTGAGTTTTATTCAACGAAAAATAACAATTTTAAGAAAGTTTGTAGCAAATTTATAGGTTAGCTTAGGTTAGCTTTCGTTAGGTTGGTTTAGGTTAGGTTTTTTTTTTTTTTTTTTCCAATAAGTTTACTCTACAGACTCTAAGTCCGTACCTTTTTTTGCTTTACTTTATTTTATTAACTTTTAAAATACTGTTATAAATGTACTCCTTACACTACTTACATTACTTAAATATTTAAACCTAAGCAGTGAGTTCACATATATATTTTTTTTTTCTTATTTCTATTGTCTTTCTTACATTCTTAAGATCTACAAACAGATATGCTTACGTGCGACATGCACTTACACGCTATGTTTTTTTTTTTTTTTTTACACTTTTTTTGTATTATTATTTTTTTTTTTTTATTTCTATTGTCTTACATTCTTAAGATATACAAATTGATATGCTTACATGCGACATTCACTTACACGCTATATTTATTTTTATTTTTTTTTTCCCTTTTTTTTTTGGCATCAATTTTATTTATCTTTTTTTTTTTTTTGTTAATTAAACATAATAATTGTCGACCCACTTTGTGTTTTTATATATTTTTTTTTCTTTTTTTTTTTTTCTTATGTGGTTATCAACATAATCTACATACTTAATGTATATGGCCTTACATGCTATGTTAATTTATTATATTACCAGTTTTTTTTTTCCCTTTTCCTTGTACTTAATGTCGTGGAGAGTGCTCCATCTTTAACTGTTTGTGATATCTGTTGACAAGGCTTCCACAATAGCTTCGTCTCTGTTTCTAATTGCCATTTTCAGATTATATTCTTTGATTCTTTTCATTGTCGCAGCCATTGCGCTCTCAATCAGCCTCCCAGTTGCATCGTCGCAATCGTCCGTGTAATAAACACAGCTTTCTGTGTGCCTGGACACTGCCACTACCGCGTGTTGGACGCTGTCATAAATTTTGAGCTTCTCTGTTGTTGTCCTCATTATGACCACTCTCCCGTATGTGAGACCTTGGGCCTCATGTACGGTTAAAATTCGCGACCCAGGACCCGAACCATATCCCTGGCTGGTAAGGGACTCCTTTTCTGCTTGCGTAAATACAAGATATAAGGTGTCGGGCAGGGTACCTGGTATGACGACTCCCGTGTACCTCTTCCTTTCTAGTGAGTGCACCTGAGATCTGGATGAATAAATGCCACTGTAGATTTCATTCAGGGCATATGCCACATCCATCGGATTCCGGTGCGTACACAGGAGCTCTTGGCTGATAGTGGTCACGAGGCTTGGGCGAGTATATTGCATCGCAAAGAGGTTTTCCCTGTCGATATAAGGGAGTTGATTGATGTCACCAAAAAGCAGTATTTTTTCCGCTCCACTTAGCCGCATTGCCATTACTATGGCCCCGAAATGGTTCATGAGAGCTTCGTCGACTAAAAGTCGAGTACATCTTCCCTTTTGCCTTCTCATACCATTTACTAAAACTGAGGCCATAGTGCGCACTTTTGTTTTTGCGTCAGTAGCTATGCGGTTGGCTAACTTTTCTCTAAGATCTTTAGCTGCTTCTGTTGTTGTTGTGACAATCAAATCATCCTCCGCATCGAATTGGTTTATAACCCAAGTTGTTTTGCCACATCCCGGGACTCCATTGACCCAATTTATCGTCGGCACCGTCCAGTTTTCCCAAGGATCTCCCAATGCACAGGCTCCCGAGATGGTTTCCGCCATTTTCAGGATCCTGTCCTCTAGCATCACCCTGGTACAACGGGCGGTGACCACAATAGGGTCGTTGGGGGGGGTTTTGAATACTAATCTTCCCTGTCGTTCTGTCTCCTCCTCATCCAAGGCTACGAAGCCCGCTGACCCGCTATAAGCCGCCATGTGATGACCCATTTTACCTTTTATGACAGTAGATGTTTTGTTGTCATAAATTGCGGCCTCTGCTTCCTCGAGCTGCGCCCCAAGGAACTCACTACCGAGGTGGAAACTTTGTAAGATATTCTTGCAAGTAGTTTGGTTCACCTCAAGAGTTGCTTTTATGAGGGCCTTAAACTCTAAGAAAGCGTTGATTATGTGGTCTTTAGGCTCGACCGCTGGTAGAAGTCTTGGAGGGCTGACACGTCCCGAACAGGGTCTAGTGTGGGTGGGTTTGGATTTCTTGAGTACTCTTGGAGGCTCTCTTATTAAGTTATCGGCTCGTCTTAACTTGCTCAACTTTCGCATTGCTCTTCCTGGAATGCTCTGGGCCGCTGCACTGATGGTTTTGATTAGTGCACTTACCCCGCTCTGTGACTCAGAACTTTTGCTAAGTTTTTCCCTGGCTGCAGCCTTTTCTTTGGCCGTTTTCAGTTGCAGGCGTTCTGAGCCACTAAGTGTCTCTGGATTTGCTACAAGATGTTGGGTTGCCTTTGTTGAGTCGTGATGTTTGAGGAAGCTCAGGTTTTCGCCCCTATCCTCATACACGACTATTTCGTGTTTGTTTGAGGCTTTTATACAACCAAAGTGGTCCATGACTTCACCTTTCTCATATAGGACCACCATGGCATCCACACTTATGATGCGGGGTATGACAGATGTCTCTTCCTCACCGAATCTCGTTAGCAGTGAGCATGCCTGGGCGAATGGGGTTTTTTCTTCGCTCCATGTGAACAGCAAGATCGTTTTGTTTTTCGATCTTACTATTCGACATCGTTGCTTTGCAACCTCTATTTCAACTAGCGCCTCATATGTTTTGCGCTTCATGCTCGTTTTGAGAGTACTGCCGTTTAGTAAGCTTGCGAGACCGGGAGATATTTTGACATAGTTTCGGCCAGTTGTTAAGCAAAAACTTAAGCCGAAACGCTCTGTGTTGTTATCCATGAAGAGAGCTACTCCTCGAATTCTCAGGCCTGGGTTACCTCTTTCAGCGCATGCAAATAGCTGATGGTCTGCTTTATTGGCTGGGATGCTCTTCTTCTTTACGGAGACCTCTGCGAATTCCACAACAGTTTGCTGCTGTCTGGGGAATGGATAGTTCGTGGCGTTACGCTTTGCAGCAGCGCGAAAGATGGACTCCACGAATGCCAGAAATTTGGGCCTTTTTTCTTCGTCTTCGATGATTTTGTGTAGGTCAGACTTGTCAAGATTGGTGTTTATGCAAAACTCGAGATCCAGACGTGCCGCCTGATAGCGGGGACACTCCAGAATCACATGCCACACTGACTCACTGACATTGGGATCGCACTCGCACCCTGGTGTATCCTTGAGCTTAAAGCGGTGCAAGTACTCCGCAATTCCACCATGTCCTGTTAACACTTGTACCTGTGTGGGTGTCAACTTCGTCTTCCTCACTATCCGGTATGCTATTGCAACATCCGGTAGGAATATTTTGGTGACTTGGCCAGTGGTCGAGGTCTCGTATCTGTCCTGCCAGATTCGAACGGTTTCCTCTCTGATTTTCTTTTTGACGTAGGACATGGGGATTCTGTCGTAGTCTAGAGTGGCTGTCTCCCGGAGTGCCGCCGCCTTGGCAAGCTCATCAGCTCTCTCATTTCCAGACGTGCCTACATGAGCCCTCAACCAAAACAGCCGTATCACTCTTCCCTCTTTTCTCATCTTCCCTATGCTTTCTTGAATGGCCTTTGATAGGGGGTGGCTTGCTTTAGGGTTTGCCAGCAGATCGAGCGAAGATCTTGAGTCACTCATGATGTTAACGACAGGTTCAGTGCTCGATTCAGCTAGTTTGGTCGCCCTGAGCAAGGCATAGAGCTCGGATTGGAAGACTGTACAGGATGGATCCAGTCTAAAGGTGGAACTACTGATCTCCCTACCATCTTCCCACCACGTTAAAGCTGCTCCGACCCTCCCTTCTATCTTACTTCCATCGGTGTATATGTGAGGGCCGGTTAGTTGGTGGAGGTTTGTGTTTCCGATTGTTTCCAGTAGCTCATATTCCAATTTGACGAGTTTAGAGGGATGAGGTTGATCCAAGTGATTTACACGGTTTTCAAGCTCTCTTCCTGGTGGTAAATAGTCCAGTGTGCCTTGTTTCCTGGTTTGGTACAAGCTGGACGCTTCTTTTATTCTCAGGTCTAACGGAAGCAGACCCGAGATGGCAAGCGCGGAAGTGAGCGATACCGTGCGGTACGCTTTGCAGATCTTCTGCGCGAAGCCCCTTTGCAACGTGTTTAGTTGGTCTTTGATCATCTGAAGTTCTGTTGCTGAGGACCACGCGCTCGAAGCGTACATCACTATAGGTTCGACGACTGCAACGTATATTGTTCTTACAATCTCACCATTGAGACCCCAGGTCACCTTGGCCGCGCATGCAAGCTGTTTGTATATGTCAGCCGCTTTTTTGCATACGGCTGCTACATGCGGTTTAAAGGTGAGTCCACGGTCAATGATGAGACCGAGTACTTTAATTTCCTCTACGAGGTTTACTCTGCTGCCGGACATTTGCAGGTTGGGGAGGTCAAATTTAAGTTTTTTGGTGACAAGCATTGCATTTGTTTTATGCGCTGCAAACTTTAACTTGTTCTGGGTTCCCCACTTCTTTACTCTTTTTAAAGTGTCATTGGCCTGTTGCTCCAGGACACTCGTTGAGTGACTCGAGAACACCAAGACGACGTCATCTGCAAATGCCTGACAATACACCCCTTCGTTCGTAAGTTGGTGCAGCAGTGAGTCTAGGATAACATTCCAAAAGGTTGGTCCACCGATAGATCCTTGAACACAGCCCTTCGTAGTTCCCCTCTCACTCGTTGCTCTGGCATAGTTGATTACGATTTTTCGATCTTGAAGGTAAGAGCCAACCATATCGTAGAGGTTTTTGGGACATTTCTTTTTGGCTAGTTGCAGTTTTAATGCTGGCCACCATGCGTTGTCAAAGGCTCCCTCTATATCTAATGAAACAACAAGGACGATCTTTCTTGTTCCTCACTTCGTTTTTGATGTATTTCAATAGATCATAGAGGGCGTCCTCTGTACCACGTTGAGGCATGAACCCATACTGGTTTTTATTAAGAGTTGGGAGGATGTACCACTGGAGTCGGCCCACCATCAACTTCTCGACTATTTTTCCGAGTACTGACAGGAGACCTATTGGTCGGTATGACTTTGGATGTGTATAGTCATCCTTTCCTGGCTTACGGATGATGACCACATGTGCAGTTTTCCACTGCTTGGGAAAGTACGCCAATTTCAAGCACTTGTTGGCTATCGCTAAGAATACCTTCCTGTTGCAGTTTATTGCAGCGGAGCAGATGTCAGCTGTTAGCCCGTCTGGTCCAGGGGCCTTTTTGGGGTTTAGTGTTTGTAACACTGATTCAAGCTCCGCTTCTACAAAAGGTGGGTCATCTTCTGACAAACCTAGGTCTTTGTTAATTTCCGTCAGCTCTCGTATTTTGGTGTGGTATGGCTGATCTGTTTCCACACAGTCGTCAGGGTAAAATGTTTGGGCCAAGAGTTCTGCCGACTCTTTTGGTGTCAGAGTTTCCCCTTGGATGTTTCTTAGGAGCATGTCCTCATATCTTCTTGAGGATTTCCGGATAACTCTGTAAATTTTATCCCACATGCTCTCCCTTTCCTGTGTCGTGCAGAATTCCTTCCAGCTTTCGGTTTGCGCCTCCTCAACTTTTATGGTGTATTGTTGTTTAAAACTTATGTATTCGTCTATTACGTGTTGTCTTCGACTTGGTGCCGCATTTCTAATACGTCTTTTTTTCCTATGGACTTCTTTTTTGAGTTGGTTGAGGGATTTTGACCACCATGGGGGCGTTGCATTCACCCCCCTCATGCCCATTTTCGGAATAGTCTCATCACAAGATTCCTGGATTGCTTTTGTGTAGGCTATTGTGATGGATTCCAGATCGTCATGGATTTCCGCCTCCTCAATTAGTGTGGGAGTTATGGCTCTTTCTTTTAGAAGGGATCTAAAGCGTGTTGAGAAGTCCGACCAGTTTGCCTTTCTGGTGTTGTATTTGCGCGTTGTGCAGGGCCGTAATTGTGTCAAGACCGCTTTGGTGCGCAGTGTAAACACAATCGCGTTGTGGTCTGATGTAATTAGGCTTCTCTCCACTCTCCAGTCCTCCACATTGCCGAGAAGTGACGAACTGCAAGCAGTGACGTCTACTATGCTCGAACAAATTCTCCCCCTTCTGTATGTTTCGAAGGTAGGCGTGTCACCCGTGTTCAGAATATGGAGATCCATTTCATTGAGGAAGGTGTTATATGCCGCGCCTCTTTCATCTTCGGAATTACTTCCCCACCATTGGCTCCAAGCATTTATGTCTCCAGCCACTATGATGTTGTTTGTGTGAAGTTTTGCGCAAGCTGCTTGGATTCGCCTAAGGTAGGGATTTATATCTTGCTCTCCCTCGAGGTAAACTGACACGACTCCCAGTTTTAAATTTCCTGCAACGAGAAGTACTGCCGCTTCTGTTTCGGTAACCAGCTGTGGATCATGGATAATCTCCAGCTGATCTCCGAAGATCAGCACTGCGGCTTTTACTGGTTTTTGTCTATTCAGGCTGCATTGAACTACTCGCGTGCCGGGATGTTTATTTTATTTTATTTTTATTTTTTTTTTTTTTTTATTTTTTCAAGGGAAACATACATAATTTAAGTCTAATACATAACACATATTAATCTTACAATTAACAATAAAGTTTCCACAGATAAGTAACTCATCGACAACAAGCAAACATCATAACCTACTTAGGTGTGTAGAACTAAAATTAAGTTATGGCAAAATATAATATTAATGTGAAATATCAATTTTACCCATTACAGTTTCAATTTCTTTTTTAAACTGTCTATATGACAGAGAAAATACATCAACACCTGAAAAAATGTTATTATAAGAATTACATGCACGAGTTATAAAATTGTTCCTGCCGTATTTAGTGCGCATTGTAGAGGTACAAAATAAAAGTTTCTTTCTAGCACTTATCCTTTGGCATCTAAAATTTATTTCACTTAGAAGTGGTATGGAGTCGACCCTATTATGAATGATTTTATATAAAAACATCTGATCCCTGACAGTACGACGAGATTTTAGGTTAGAGGCTAATCTACACAAAACAGAGGCATCACCGGCTGATCTAAATTGTATATGCTTCAGAAATTTATTGTGAATTTTTTCAATTGACTCTATATAAATATTATATTGAGGATTCCAAACTGTTGAGCAGTATTCTAATATTGAGCGGACCAATGAGTTATACAAAATAATTAGAGTTGAGGGTTTTTTAAAGTCTTTAGTAATTCGTAAGACAAATCCAAGCATCTTATAGGACTTGTTAACGATTTTATCAATATGAGATTTAAATATTAATTTTTGATCCAAATATACGCCCAGGTCCCGCAACTCAGTTACTCGATCTATCGGTTCATTATTTATTTTATAATCAAATTTTATAGTTTTGTTTTTCCTGCTGAATGTAATAACATTACATTTTTTTATATTTAAGAATAATAGATTATTTGAACAATATGAGTATAATCTATTAATATCTTCTTGTAGTAGCTCACAGTCATGTTCATTTTTAATAACTTTAAAAATTTTTTTATCATCAGCAAATAGAAGTATGTTAGAATGTTGGAATTGCAAAAGAACGTCATTTATATAAATATTGAACAAAAGAGGACCGAGATGCGAGCCCTGGGGAACACCCGAAGATATTGGTAAAAACGAAGAGCAGTACCCCTTAACTGCTACCGCTTGAGTACGATTACGCAAGTAAGATGCTAGCCAGCGCAGGAGGTCACCGTGCACACCGATTTGGTCTAGTTTTTTGATAAGGATTTCATGACATATTTTATCAAAGGCTTTGGAATAATCGGTGTACACGGCATCCACCTGTAGCCCTGCATCCATTGCTTTGTGAACAATATTAAGATATTCGCATAAATTACTCTCTGTAGATTTTCTAGTCATGAAACCATGCTGCTGGGTCAACAAGGCGGGTCTGATGGTAGGGTATATAGCATCATACACTATTTTCTCAAAAAGCTTGGGGATAGTACTAAGTTTGGATATCGGACGATAATTTTCTATATCTTGTTTATTACCAGACTTAAATACAGGTGTAACAAAGGACTGTTTCCAGGCATATGGCATCACTCCCGTTTTCAATGAATGATTAAACAATCTAAAAAGCGGCTCGGATAATTGCTTGTAGCAGTTCTTCAATAAAATTGGAGGAAGCCCGTCAGGACCAGCGCCTTTATTAGTATTAATGTTTTTGAGGTATGATTCAATTTTTGCTTTATCTATAAAAATGTGGTTGAGATTAATCAGGTTATTTCCTTGGTTGACATCGATATGATCATGATCAGATTGACTATGAGATTCAAATACCGAGTTAAAATACTGATTAAACAAACCACATATGTTCTCGCCGCTAGACGACCTAACATCTCCAATAAACATTGAGTCGGATAAATCATTCATATTTATCCTTTTTGATTTAACATATGCCCAAAAGTGTTTACTATTGTGAGAGATCTTAGATTCAGCATCAGATATAAAATTATTAAAACACTCATCCTGCAACACTTTCTGCCTTTCTCTAAGTAGTCTAAATGTATTATAATCAGTTACACGGCCATATATTTTCCACTTCCGATGATATTTTAATTTTTCCTTAATTGTTTTTATTAGTACTCGATTAAACCATATAGGGTATTTATTTTTAGTGTGAATGACTTTGACTGGAACAAACTTAATTATAATATCATTAATTATATTATAAAAAGTTTTAATATTATCATTAATATCATTCGAAGTGAAACATTCATTCCAATCTATGTTAGAAAGAGCATGATTTATGCTATCATAATTGGCTGACTTAAACGACGTAAGGGACTTGGTGTTTTGGCTGAGTGACTTCTGCTTACAAATCCAGACATCACAACAAAAAGCTGGGTGATGTTTATCCTCAGGTACAAGAGGCTCAGAAGCTGATACACTACAATCCACGTTAGCAATAACTAAATCAAGCACTCGGTTATTACCATTATAAATTAAATTAAATTGTTTAAAGTCATTCATGGAAATAAAATTAGATAAATCATTTACGTAGTCGACATTAAAATTTCCAGAAAGGATGGAAAATGAAACATTTTTAACAGGCAACCACTCAGCACAAGGGATATTAAAGTCACCAAAAATAACATAATATTCGCCCTGATATTGGATTGCCTTTTTAGTTATATATTCATAAAAGTTACTTAAAACTTCTTTTTGAACATTGCAATGCGGAAAATAGCACGAGTATAAGTTATAAATGTTTTTTGAGGTTCCATTGAGCGATATGGCGACTGATATAATTTCAGCTGCCGAATTTACAACAGGAACAGTTATACAATTACGTACATTAAATTTTCGATGTACAGCTATTAAAACCCCACCCCCCATCTTATCGCCCCTGATTGTATGGTTTCGATCGCATCTATATACATTATATCGAGAGTCAAACAATTCCAAATCATATATACTAGGTAGTAGCCATGTTTCTGTAATACAAATTACGTCATATTCATTTAAAACAATATTCTTATAGAACATGCTAGTTTTAGTACGCAACCCTCTGACGTTTTGGTAATAAATTCGCAATTTATTATCTATCTTTAAACACTATAATATGATAATTCAGATACATAACTCCGATAATAATATAATAATGCCGTATACTATCATTATATAACTTTAAATTGTTAAGGTTACAAAAGGAATCAATAGAAGCGATACCACTACTGTAAAGAACAACAAAGCCCGCCAATACGCAAAAACGAAAACAAAGTATCAATGTACGTTGACTCCATCCCAAACAAGGATAAGAATATGCAAGTCTTTGTATTTTTTTATTATACTGAGAATAAAAATAAATAATAGTTCTTATTTTATTTTGAATAAATCATTTGTCGAGTTAATATGTAACACAGGACTACTGTTACTTTGACGCACCATAATAGTACAGTTTTTTACCCACACAAATTTGTAATTACAGTCTTTAGCTTTAGCTTTTGCCTTTTGAAGCAGTAGTTTATTTGATGTAGTTAAATGATCGTTGAAGAAGACATAAGAGTTGTTACCTGAAAACCCGATGTCGCTAGCTTTCAAATTTTTCAGCTGACGCACCTTGCACAGAAACTCATCCTTATAGTAACGAGACATGAAACGCACAATTATACGTTTGGGCTTTTTAATATCTTTCGATAAGGATGCAACACGGGTTACGAAATCCATATCAGTGGGGGCGTTAAATGATATATCAGCTTTTTTTGCCAAGTTTTCTATAATTGTAATCAAGTTCTCATTTTTCTTTTCAGGAACTCCACAAATTTCAATATTTGAACGTCTGGCCCACTGATCTCTTGTATTATTCTCACTCTCCAGTTTATTAAATGTAGTCTTCAATTGGGTCACATCAGCCGATATAACATCCATGGATTTTAAAGATTTTTCTTGGTTGACCAACTGAGTCTTGATTTCATCATATTTATTGTTTATAAACGAGACTGATTTCTTGACTTCCTCCATTTCATCTTCTATTTTCTTAAATTTCGCATTTAATAGGTGCTCAAAGCTGGCTTCCAAACCTTTCTGTAATTCTATAATTTCCCGTCTAATTTCCTGCCTAATTATTTCACGCAATTCAAGCGAAGAAACTGTAATTTGACTAACTGTATCACTGGTTTGAGCCTTTGATGAAGGTTCTGAAACCGTTTTTATCTTTTTGAGGCGTTGGGTAACGTTATCATTTGCCACTGCCTGCGATGCTCCCAATCGTATGGGAGTATTGTCACCTTTAATCGCCTTTGGCTTCTTGGCTGTACAAGTGGGACAGGTCCAGTTGTTTGTATCGATAGTTGAAAAATCGTAGCTGTTTGCCGGGTCCATACAACTGTGATGAAACGCTCCACCACAATGGGTGCATACTATAGTTGATTCATCGTCCGTCGATCCCTCACAGCAGGAGTACATTGTTATACAAAATCAATACTAAAATCTTGCAAAAAGCTCAAACTTTCAGTGAATAAACCTTTACTAAATAACTTTCATACGTCGTAGTCTCTCAGCGACAACTCGTATATATGCGCATATCCGATTAATAATCTTTAATAATCTTTGACGGGTAGCACTGCGCATGCGCGATGACGTACGGTCGGCGTGCGGTCAATGGGCGCACGAGAATATGATCACTGTGCGTTGCGCTTAGCACTGTTTATTACCTGATGCACTGCTTTGCCCGACGAACCAACCGTTATGGCGGCCGACTGATTTTTGCATAGTAATTGAACTGTTCGGGTCGTTAAATCACTGTATTTTCTTTGGTTATGTTTGATTTCACAACATAGGTAAACCGAACTGACAATCGTTTTTATCGTAATACGGGTTTTATCTAGAATTGTACGATAAGTATACACTTTTCAATAATAAACCGGGAGCTCGCTTGTTAACATTGTTTGCCCTTTGACGAGGCGGCAAAGACTGTTCTTTAATAACGCCATTTTTTCCCACATAGGGTTCCTGTACTATGGCAATCGACACTCCTTTATTCGATGCAACCTGAAGTAGTTCCGCCGTTGCTACCCTGGAGCGTTGCAAGTTCACCTGAATGATTTTGAGGTCTGACCTACTAATGTTGGAGTTTATATTATTTTGGTTGCCCTTAGCAGTAAGATATGCGGGACCGTGCTATTGCATCCCACTTCTGCTTTTCCCGGCAATCAAAGCTAAAAGCATTGTGTGCCAGGTCCGTATCGGCACCGTGCGCTTTGAGGCAATTTTTACATCGGGGGGTCTCCCCTCCAGTCTAATCGGGCATTTGTCCCATGAATGGGTCTCTCCGCAGTGACTGCAGAGTTCCTCCTTTTCATGGCACACTGCTTTTGTGTGGCCAAAACCAAGGCATTTTGTGCATTGCACAAGGGGAGAGTGATCCATTATTGGTCTTCTTTGGAGGCCGATGTAAATTTTACCCGCATCAATGAAGCGCCTGTGCACTTTTGGAGAGAGCTCAAGTACAGGATGGCACTCTTGTGGATTCCTCGCCTTTTTCCTGTATCGAACTCTGACTGTTCGCTCTTTCTCATCGACGTCATGCAGAAGGTGTTTGTTCTGCGCCAGTATGTTTTCCACGATTTCGACGTCTGTGTGATACGATAGCACGTCCCTGATTATCGCCAAGGGATTGTTTGTTCTGGCAACCTCTACTTTTAAACTTTTATTTGTCTTAACTCTATTTTGGACAAGGTTAAGATCCTCCTTGGTGTTGCAACTGAGGACGACTTTTTGGTTTTTCGCCTTCCTTACCCTATCTACTTTGGCTCCAGTCTTTTTTGTGTCTAGAGCCTCCCTGATTCTCTCAATGATGTTTTCGGCTGTGTTTTTCGAGTCAGTTGATGTAATAATGAGAGTGTGATTGGGTTTAGGGAGGGGAGGGCTTGCAGCCACTCTGGCGTATGTCTTTTTTGGCTTTGTTGCTGCTTCGCCAGTTTGTGCAAGCTCTGTTGCTAGACTTGGGGCTGTAGGTGATGGGGCCCGTTTCTTCTGCTCTCTCATCGTCCTCAGCTCGGATGACATTGCACCTAAGTGTTCTTCTATTGGTTGAAGATGTTCCCTTATGCTGGTTTGGAATATTTTACAGGAGTCCGCTGAAGGTAAGATTGAAAGTCCAGATCTGATACTTGTATCTATCTCCTTCAGCGAACTCTTCATTCCATTCAGCTCATGTTCCAACGTTTTACTTATTTCCTCTGAGGGGTGGGATGGTGGTGACTCCAGGCGTAGCAGGGTTTTTTGGCCGGTCTCCAGAACCTTCTTGGTGTTGTTTTCGGACTTTTCGATGACTCTACGCATTTCATCCAATTGAAGTTTGAGTGTTTCCACACTAGATTTTACTCCAGTAAGGTCCACTCTTAGGTGAGATAAGATGTTGTCTGCACCTTCTTGCTTCTGCTGACTCAAGTTCGACTGGATCACACCTATGCGCTTGTCTATGTCCGTCACAGCTTTGAGTAGGTCACTCGTTTTGCGGAAGGGCTCTTGGGTTTCAAAGTTCAACCAACCCCGTATCGCCTTGGATTCCTGGAGGGTATTTTTTATATCTGTCCTGGCATGGCCTAGTTCGGAAGCCATTTCCTTCATAAGCTGGGTGATGATCTTGTTATGGGCGCGCTCCACTCGCATTAGTTCTTGAGCGTTGCGTGAGCGTTCCCTTTCTAGATTATGCTTATGTCTAGATCTGGAATCTGACAGCGCCAGGACCATCTCGTAGAGGGACTGCAGACTCTCTAAAGCTGTTAACTTACACTCCCTCTTCATATTCCCTGCCATTTCTAGCGCTTCCTTCCCTCTCAGAAGCATTTCGTTCGCTTCTTTTGTTGCCATATCCATTTCCACCCCCAAGCGCCTGTTGGAGTTTAAAAGCAGGCTGGGTCTTCCTTTTTCCGGTGCCTCCGATAGTGGTGATTCCGGCGCAGATGTGATTGAAAGTTCTTCGTCGGATAAAACTGGAAGTGGATGAATTTCTTCCTGCTTCCAGTTGGCTACTTTGTCGATAGCCGCATCTACCGGGTCACAAACGGAGGATCGAATCGAGCTGTCGCTTTTAATTGAAGTTTGCGACATTTTAGTTCGTAGAGTGGGGGTGTGCGAAGAGGCATTTTTGCTTGTTTTAGATGCGTCTGTCGGAGCAGAGTCCGCTGGACGTTTTTCTGTTGCAAGATGAGATGATGGCTGCGACAACTTCTCGCTAGGTGTTGCTTTTGTTAAACTGGATTTTGTCAGGACTTTTTCCCGCAGCGATCGTGGAGGTCTAGGTGGAGCAACAGAAAGGTTTTGGGAAGACTTGTTTGAAGAAGCAGTCTCCACATCCGACAAGATTACTTTATTTCCTGACATAATTACAAAAATTTAAAGATTCTCTAATTATAAGTTGCCTTAGTAGCTATAAATATAAGTAATGCCTTATAAGATATTATACAGTATTATATATATATATATATATATATATATATATATATATATATATATATATATATATATATATATATATATATATATATATATTTATATTTATACGTTTTTTTAATATTTAATGATATTTATTATATTTTTTTTTTTTTGTGAACTCACTGCTGGTGTTCTTCGATGGTTGAATTGCAGTGAGGAGTACGATGGACGCGAAGAAAGAGCCCGTTGTGGGATCTCCGGTTGATATGCTGTGAGTCCTGGAGTATGCTTGAGGTGTTATTGTCCGGGTTGGTATCGGACTATGGTGGAAAATCAAGTTCTGTAAGGGCCAGAAGGTAGAGCTCTTTTTCCTGATTCAAATGAGCCCTTACACGGGGGGTCTAGCTCCTCTGGTAAACAAGTTATGGCTCGCGGGGGTGAGGTAAGCCTCGAGGGGGGAGGGGAGGGGGGGTAAATTCACGAGAAGCTAATATGTGGTATAATAAAAAAATGAGGGGTGTAGGTAGTTGTGGGGTGGGGGGGGTTGGGGGGTAATTCGTAAGGAGCGTATATCTGGTGTAAAATTAAAAATTTTAGGGATTAGGAGGGTAGGAAGGGTGAAAGAGGGTGTTAAAGGTGGGGGGGTCAAGGATAGGGGTTGTTATAAGGGGGGGGGGAGGTGATATGTGTGGTGGGGTCTTGAGAAACTGACTTAAATGAGTCCAAGCTCGGGTAGTCAGGACTAAGGGGTCTAGGAGTTCCCTCGGGGTTTACCTGATGGCCGTTGAAAGTGTCTCCAGCTGCGGCGATTGTATGCTTGAAGGATTCCTCGGTCCGTCTTCGAAGGCTCCACTGAAGTCTGCACCGTCGCCGGACGCCTCGTGTTCACTGACTCGCTTTAACCTCAACGTCTGAAAGCACGTTGCAACCACGTGGTTTGAGGTTAAGTTGTTAATTTTAAGGAGTCAATAACTTCTGCGTTTGTGGGCCGATTTCCTTGATTTTTTCGCCGTTTTACTGATCTTTATAGCGACTCTCAAATACTGATGTGTACTTGGCAATTTTGCTGATGGTTTCGACACTATTTATTCCCAAAGTTAAGGGGCTACTGCTCCTAAACCAGCCAATGCACAGAGTTCTCCCCAATTACACTGATGAACTGCACACTCAAAAACTTTTTCACAGCACTTCCACTCGCGTAGCTCAAAAATTGCTATTTTTTAAGCAATTTCTCCGTGGAGCTTATGTTGAATATGTCACGTTCCGATGTGTACTGGTTTAGGTTAGGTTAGGTTAGGTTAGGTTAGGTTAGGTTAGGTTAGGTTAGGTTTTAAATTTTTTCTAATTTCGTGTGTTTCATTTAACGAAAAATACCAATTTTAGGAAAGTTATAAGCAAATTTATAGGTTAGGTTAGGTTAGCTTACGTTAGGTTGGGTTAGGTTAGGTTAGGTTAGGTTTTTAATTTTTTCGAATTCCGCGCGTTTTATTTAACGGAAAATAACAATTTTAAGAAAGTTATAAGTAAATTTATGGGTAAGGTTAGGTTAGCTTACGTTAGGTTATGTTAGGTTAGGTAAGGTTATGTTTTTTTTTTTTTTTTTTAATAAGTTTACTCTACAGACTCGAAGTCCGTACCTTTTTTTGCTTTACTTTATTTTATTAACTTTTAAAATACTGTTATAAGTATACTCCCTACACTACTTACATTACTTAAATATTTAAGCCTAAGCAGTGAGTTCACTTATATATATATTTTTTTTTGTATTTTTTGTATTTTTTTTGTATTTTTTTTTATATTTCAATTGTCTTACATACTTAAGATCTACAAACTAATATGCTTACATGCGACATGCACTTAAACGCTATATTTTTTTTTTCATTATTATATTTTTTTTTTTTTTTTTGTGGGCATCGTTGTTACTTATCTTTTTTTTTTTTGTTGTTTAAACATAATAATTGTCGACCCAGTTTGTGTTTTATGTTTTTTTTTTGTTTTTTTTTTTCGTTTTTTTTTTTTTGCCCTTTTTTCCCCTTATGTAGTCATCAACATAATCTACGTGCTTACTGTGCATGGCCTTACATGCTATGTAAATTTTTTATATTACCAGATTTTTTTTTTCCTTTTCCTTGTACTTAATATCGTGGAGAGTGCTCCATCTTTAACTGTTTGTGATATCTGTTGACAGGGCTTCCACAATAGCTTCGTCTCTGTTTCTAATTGCCATTTTCAGATTATATTCTTTGATTCTTTTCGTTGTCGCAGCCATTGCGCTCTCAACCAGCCTTCCAGTTGCATCGTCGCAATCGTCCGTGTAATAAACACAGCTTTCTGTGTGCCTGGACACTGCCACTACTGCGTGTTGGACGCTTTCATAAATTTTGAGCTTCTCTGTTGTTGTCCTCATTATGACCACTCTCCCGTATGTGAGACCTTGGGCCTCATGTACGGTTAAAATTCGCGACCCGGGACCCGAACCATATCCCTGGCTGGTAAGGGACTCCTTTTCTGCTTGCGTAAATACAAGATATAAGGTGTCGGGCACGGTACCTGGTATGACGACTCCCGTGTACCTCTTCCTTTCTAGTGAGTGCACCTGAGATCTGGATGAATAAATGCCACTGTAGATTTCATTCAGGGCATATGCCACATCCATCGGATTCCGGTGCGTACACAGGAGCTCTTGGCTGATAGTGGTTACGAGGCTTGGGCGAGTATATTGCATCGCAAAGAGGTTTTCCCTGTCGATATAAGGGAGTTGATTGATGTCACCAAAAAGCAGTATTTTTTCGGCTCCACTTAGCCGCATTGCCATTACTATGGCCCCGAAATGGTTCATGAGAGCCTCGTCGACTAAAAGTCGAGTACATCTTCCCTTTTGCTTTCTCATACCATTTACTAAAACTGAGGCTATAGTGCGCACTTTTGTTTTTGCGTCAGTGGCTATGCGGTTGGCTAACTTTTCTCTAAGATCTTTAGCTGCTTCTGTTGTTGTTGTGACAATCAAATCATCCTCCGCGTCGAATTGGTTTATAACCCAAGTTGTTTTGCCACATCCCGGGACTCCATTGACCCAATTTATCGTCGGCACCGTCCAGTTTTCCCAAGGATCTCACAATGCACAGGCTCCCGAGATGGTTTCCGCCATTTTCAGGATCCTATCCTCTAGCATCACCCTGGTACAACGGGCGGTGACCACAATAGGGTCGTTGGGGGGGGTTTTGAATACTAATCTTCCCTGTCGTTCTGTCTCCTCCTCATCCAAGGCTACGAAGCCCGCCGACCCGCTATAAGCCGCCATGTGATGACCCATTTTACCTTTTATGACAGTAGATGTTTTGTTGTCATAAATTGCGGCCTCTGCTTCCTCGAGCTGCACTCCAAGGAACTCATGACTACCGAGGTGGAAACTTTGTAAGATATTCTTGCAAGTAGTTTGGTGTACCTCAAGAGTTGCTTTTATGAGGGCCTTAAACTCTAGGAAAGCGTTGATTATGTGGTCTTTAGGCTCGACCGCCGGTAGAAGTCTTGGAGGGCTGACACGTCCCGAGCAGGGTCTAGTGTGGGTGGGTTTGGATTTCTTGAGTACTCTTGGAGGCTCTCTTATTAAGTTATCGGCTTGTCTTAACTTACTCAACTTTCGCATTGCTCTTCCTGGAATGCTCTGGGCCGCTGCACCGATGGTTTTAATTAGTGCACTTACCCCGCTTTGTGACTCAGAACTTTTGCTAAGTTTTTCCCTGGCTGCGGCCTTTTCTTTGGCCGTTTTCAGTTGCAGGCGTTCTGAGCCACTAAGTGTCTCTGGATTTGCTACAAGATGTTGGGTTGCCTTTGTTGAGTCATGATGTTTGAGGAAGCTCAGGTTTTCGCCCCTATCCTCATACACGACTATTTCATGTTTGTTTGAGGCTTTTATGCAACCAATGTGGTCCATGACTTCACCTTTCTCATATGGGACCACCATGGCATCCACACTTATGATGCGGGGTATGACAGCTGTCTCCTCCTCACCGAGTCTCGTTAGCAGTGAGCATGCCTGGGCGAATGGGGTTTTTTCTTCGCTCCATGTGAACAGCAAGATCGTTTTGTTTTTCGATCTTACTATTCGACATCGTTGCTTTGCAACCTCTATTTCAACTAGCGCCTCATATGTTTTGCGCTTCTTGCTCGTTTTGAGAGTACTGCCGTTTAGTAAGCTTGCGAGACCGGGAGATATTTTGACATAGTTTCGGCCAGTTGTTAAGCAAAAACTTAAGCCAAAACGCTCTGTGTTGTTATCCATGAAGAGAGCTACTCCTCGAATTCTCAGGCCTGGGTTACCTCTTTCAGCGCATGCTAATAGCTGATGTTCTGCTTTATTGGCTGGGATGCTCTTCTCTTTTACGGAGACCTCTGCGAATTCCGCAACGGTTTGCTGCTGCCTGGGGAATGGATAGTTCGTGGCGTTACGCTTTGCAGCAGCGCGAAAGATGGACTCTACGAATGCCAGAAATTTGGGCCTTTTGTCTTCGTCTTCGATGATTTTGTGTAGGTCAGACTTGTCAAGATTGGTGTTAATGCAAAACTCGAGATCCAGACGTGCCGCCTGATAGCGGGAACACTCCAGAATCACATGCCACACTGACTCACTGACATTTGGATCGCACTCGCACCCTGGTGTATCCTTAAGCTTAAAGCGGTGCAAGTACTCCGCAATTCCACCATGTCCTGTTAACACTTGTACCTGTGTGGGTGTCAACTTCGTCTTTCTCACTATCCGGTATGCAATTGCAACATCCGGTAGGAATATTTTGGTGACTTGCCCAGTGGTCGAGGTCTCGTATCTGTCCTGCCAGATTCGAACGGTTTCCTCTCTGATTTTCTTTTTAACGTAGGACATGGGGATTTTGTCGTAGTCTAGAGTGGCTGTCTCCCGGAGTGCCGCCGCCTTGGCGAGCTCATCAGCTTTCTCATTTCCAGACGTGCCTACATGAGCCCTCAACCAAAAAAGCCGTATCACTCTTCCCTCTTTTCTCATCTTCCCTATGCTTTCTTGAATGGCCTTTGATAGGGGGTGGCTTGCTTTAGGGTTCGCCAGCAGATCGAGCGAAGATCTCGAGTCGCTCATGATGTTTACGACAGGTTCAGTGCTCGATTCTGCTAGTTTGGTCGCCCTGAGCAAGGCATAGAGCTCGGATTGGAAAACTGTACAGGATGGATCCAGTCTAAAGGTGGAACTACTGATCTCCCTGCCATCTTCCCACCACGTTAAAGCTGCTCCGACCCTCCCTTCTATCTTACTTCCATCGATGTATATGTGAGGGCCGGTTAGTTGGTGGAGGTTTGTGTTTTCGATTGTTTCCAGTAGCTCATATTCCAATTTGACGAGTTTAGAGGGATGAGGTTGATCCAAGTGATTTACACGGTTTTCAAGCTATTTTCCTGGCGGTAAATAGTCCAGTGTGCCTTGTTTCCTGGTTTGGTACAAGTTGGACGCTTCTTTTATTCTCAGGTCTAACGGAAGCAGACCCGAGATGGCAAGCGCGGAAGTGAGCGATACCGTGCGGTACGCTTTACAGATCTTCTGCGCGAAGCCCCTTTGCAACGTGTTGAGTTGGTCTTTGATCATCTGAAGTTCTGTTGCTGAGGACCACGCGCTCGAAGCGTACATCACTATGGGTTCGACGACTGCAACGTATATTGTCCTTACAATCTCACCATTGAGACCCCAGGTCACCTTGGCCGCGCATGCAAGCTGTTTGTTTATGTCAGCCGCTTTTTTGCATACGGCTGCTACATGTGGCTTAAAGGTGAGTCCACGGTCAATGATGAGACCGAGTACTTTAATTTCCTCTACGAGGTTTACTCTGCTGCCGGACATTTGCAGGTTGGGGTGGTCAAATTTAAGTTTTTTAGTGACAAGCATTGCATTTGTTTTATGCGCTGCAAACTTTAACTTGTTCTGGGTTCCCCACTTCTTTACTCTTTTTAAAGTGTCATTGGCCTGTTGCTCCAGGGCACTCGTTGAGTGACTCGAGAACACCAAGACAACGTCATCTGCAAATGCCTGAAAATACACCCCTTCGTTCGTAAGTTGGTGCAGCAGTGAGTCTAGGATAACATTCCAAAAGGTTGGTCCACCGATAGATCCTTGAACACAGCCCTTTGTAGTTCCCCTCTCACACGTTGTTCTGGCATAGTTAATTACGATTTTTCGATCTTGGAGGTAAGAGCCAACCATATCGTAGAGGTTTTTGGGACATTTCTTTTTGGCTAGTTGCAGTTTTAATGCTGGCCACCATGCGTTGTCAAAGGCTCCCTCTATATCTAATGAAACAACAAGGACGATCTTCTTATTCCTCACTTCGTTATTGATATATTTCAATAGATCATAGAGGGCGTCCTCAGTACCACGTTGAGGCCCATACTGGTTTTTATTAAGAGTTGGGAGGATGTACCACTGGAGTCGGCCCACCATCAACTTCTCGACTATTTTTCCGAGTACTGACAGAAGACCTATTGGTCGGTATGACTTTGGATGTGTATAGTCATCCTTTCCTGGCTTACGGATGATGACCACGTGTGCAGTTTTCCACTGCTTGGGAAAGTACGCCAATTTCAAGCACTTATTGGCTATCGCTAAGAATACCTTCCTGTTGCAGTTTATTGCAGCGGAGCAGATGTCAGCTGTTAGCCCGTCTGGTCCAGGGGCCTTTTTGGGGTTTAGTGTTTGTAACACTGATTCAAGCTCCGCTTCTGCAAAAGGTGGGTCATCTTCTGACAAACCTAGGTCTTTGTTGATTTCCGTCAGCTCTCGTATTTTGGTGTGGTATGGCTGATCTGTTTCCACACAGTCGTCAGGGTAAAATGTTTGGGCCAAGAGTTCTGCCGACTCTTCTGGTGTCAGAGTTTCCCCTTGGATGTTTCTTAGGAGCATGTCCTCATATCTTCTTGAGGATTTCCGGATAACTCTGTAAATTTTATCCCACATGCTCTCCCTTTCCTGTGTCGTGCAGAATTCCTTCCAGCTTTCGGTTTGCGCCTCCTCAACTTTTATGATGTATTGTTGTTTAAAACTTATGTATTCGTCTATTACGTGTTGTCTTCTACTTGGTGCCGCATTTCTAATACGTCTTTTTTTCCTATGGACTTCTTTTTTGAGTTGGTTGAGGGATTTTGACCACCATGGGGGCGTTGCATTCACCCCCCTCATGCCCATTTTCGGAATAGTCTCATCACAAGATTCCTGGATTGCTTTTGTGTAGGCTATTGTGATGGATTCCAGATCCTCATGGATTTCCGCCTCCTCAATTAGTGTGGGAGTTATGGCTCTTTCTTTTAGAAGGGATCTAAAGCGTGTTGAGAAGTCCGACCAGTTTGCCTTTCTGGTGTTGTATTTGCGCGTTGTACAGGGCCGTAATTGTGTCAAGACCGCTTTGGTGCGCAGTGTAAACATAATCGCGTTGTGGTCTGATGTAATTAGGCTTCTCTCCACTCTCCAGTCCTCCACATTGCCCAGAAGTGACGAACTGCAAGCAGTGACGTCTACTATGCTCGAACAAATGCCTCAAAGCGCACGGTGCCGATACGGACCTGGCACACAATGCTTTTAGCTTTGATTGCCGGGAAAAGCAGAAGTGGGATGCAATAGCACGGTCCCGCATATCTTACTGCTAAGGGCAACCATAATAATATTAACTCCAACATTAGTAGGTCAGACCTCAAAATCATTCAGGTGAACTTGCAACGCTCCAGGGTAGCAACGGCGGAACTACTTCAGGTTGCATCGGATAAAGGAGTGTCGATTGCCATAGTACAGGAACCCTATGTGGGAAAAAATGGCGTTACTAAAGAACATCCCGGCACGCGAGTAGTTCAATGCAGCCTGAATAGACAAAAACCAGTAAAAGCCGCAGTGCTGATTTTCGGAGACCAGCTGGAGATCATTCATGATCCACAGCTGGTTACCGAAACAGAAGCGGCAGTACTTCTCGTTGCAGGAAATTTAAAACTGGGAGTCGTGTCAGTTTACCTCGAGGGAGAGCAAGATATAAATCCCTACCTTAGGCGAATCCAAGCAGCTTGCGCAAAACTACACACAAACAACATCATAGTGGCTGGAGACGTAAATGCTTGGAGCCATTGGTGGGGAAGTAATTCCGAAGATGAAAGAGGCGTTGCATATAACACCTTCCTCAATGAAATGGATCTCCATATTCTGAACACGGGTGACACGCCTACCTTCGAAACATACAGAAGGGGGAGAATTTGTTCAAGGTAAGGTTATGTTAGGTTAGGTTAGGTTAGGTTAGGTTAGGTTTTTTTAGTTTTTCGAATTCCGTGAGTTTTATTCAACGAAAAATTACAATTTTAAGAAAGTTAGTAGCAAATTTATAGGTTAGGTAAGGTTAGCTTACGTTAGGTTGGGTAAGGTTAGGTTAGGTTAGGTTAGGTTAGGTTAGGTTTTTTTTTTTTTTTTTTTTTTTTTTTTTTTTTTTTTTTTTTTTTTTTTTTAAGTTTTTCGAATTCCGTGAGTTTTATTCAACGAAAAATAACAATTTTAAGAAAGTTAGTAGCAAATTTATAGGTTAGGTTAGGTTAGCTTACGTTAGGTTGGGTTAGGTTAGGTTAGGTAAGGTTAGTTTAGGTTAGGTTAGGTTAGGTTTTTAAGTTTTTCGAATTCCGTGAGATTTATTCAACGAAAAATTACAATTTTAAGAAAGTTATAAGCAAAGGGGGATGCCCATATTAGGCCATGTAACGCCCAACAATGTGCATTTGTTAAAAAAATATATCTTTATTTATGGTTATTAATCGCGGTATTCATTTATCCTAAAACAATGGGAATATTTTTGCACAAATTAAAAGTACCGAAAAGATAAAAATAAAATTAGGTAAATACGTATTCATTAGTCTGTGAATAAAATAAAAAATGTTGCCAATCACAAAAATCATTAAAAAATCGATTCCCCTTTTCGATCGATTACTTATGGTGTCATTATTACCATGCATATATGATCTTTCGATAACTATTACGATGTTATGATATAGGTTTAAAATAACCGTTGACAATGGATATTTATCCAAAGCAGTCGATACGCAACCGTTATAACCAAATGTTTACCGACTACAGACGAAAAAGGATGGTTATGTTTTTACTGTGTGTGCGGATTAGGCTATGTTGAATCGTTTTTTGCTATGGTGCTTAAAACGTAGGATGCATTTTATTATTGAGGGAGCTACTATCAAAGAATATTTTATTCGCTTAACTCGTAAAGTACTTGACCAACTTTAAGAATTCTTTCACCACTAGATTGTTATGTATAATTTTAGATATCTAATATAGGGTTAATTTTATTATAGAGGGCGCTACTTTCAATGAATACGTTTTTTGGCTAATCTCAAAAATTACTAGACCGATTTTGAAAATTCTTTCACCATTACATTGCTAATGAGGGCGTTAGCTGTGTGATAAATTATATTATTACAATAAATAATTGTGAGATTAATATTTTCTTAATAAATAAAACTAAATACCTACCTAAGATGTTCAAATCCAATTATTATTTTTACAATTTAAGAATCGTATTTACACACTTTACTTACTCATTGATTATTGTAGATAAAGAGGTAATAAACCTAAAGTAAAAGAGCTCCGCTTAAACGAAAAAACTATTTATTAGAATAAAACTAAATGTTGAAAAAAAGTGGTTCAGTGCGAGTCGGACTCGCAGGCCCATGAAGAGTTCAGTAGTAACAAGCATATATTTTAAATCGAGTCAAAATACCACTATCATTATCGCCAGCAACAAATTATTTTGTTTTTCATAGTGTTTGTATAAATAACAAAGTTGTTTTTGCGGTTCCTTAAAATGTGCTACTTGTATCAAAAAAAGGACTATTATACATTAAAGGGGTTTCTGTGGTTTATTCATTACCAAAGAGAAAAAACTTATTGCGCAAAATAGGTTTTTATTAATTTCAAGTCATCAAAAGCGGCAGTCAACCATTAAAAACTAAAACAACCGTTGTTATAGGCTCGGTTGAATTCATTGACAACCTTCACATTTATAGTTATGATAATTAAACAAGCGAATTACTAGCTGATTTACCAAGAATTCTTTAGAGTATAACAAAACGCTACTGCACAAGTTAACTGTTATTCTTATCTGTTTTTAACATAACATTTAAAATGGAATCATGTTATGATAATTCAAGAAGTTAATTTCCAGCTGATTTACCACGAATTCTCTAAAGCATAACAAAACAATACAGCACAAGCTAACTGTTCTTAAAAATACATTTGAAATAGAGTTTCAATAAATAAAGGAAATTATATTTTAAAAAGCGTGCAGAACTTAAAACGCGTCAAAGATTATTCTTTTTATGATATTATTAATCGAATAAAAATCGATATCATTCCATAGATTTTATGACCGTTAAGTGGCAACATCGTATCCGACAGGTAGGCCGCTGTCACTGTTATGTCACAAGAATTAAATTACGTGTTGTTATCGTGTTATTGTTCTGTTGTAAAAGTAAAATGCAATTGTTGATCTCTCAACAATTGGTTCGAACACAGCAGGTAAATAGTTGGTACATATCACGATGTGGTATGTCTTCCTCTAAGAAATGCTTTATAACTGAGTTTACTTGAATAATATCAATATAATAATTGTAGCTTCTTTATTAGGTACAAGTTTCGAGTACAGTGAACGTGTAGTGTGGCACTCGCAAAATGCACCAATAGTTCGTCTTGAACATCTATACATCAGCTGTGGCACTGACACTTATGAGAATAAGATCACACACATTGTTTGTCTTCGATTTTCCACGTGAGGAATTATTTGCGCTACGTGAGGTAAGTGTTTAACATGTTTAACATTTCAATTTATTAAATGTGATCCATATATCTGATAATTATACATGTTTTTACACTGATTGTATAACAACTCAAGAACTTGTTTTATTTTTTCACATCTGCCCTAGCTATATCTGACAAACATACTAGCTTATTTATGAGATTGACCAGTTTTATCAACTACCAAGAAAGGAGACAGTTGATTTTTCATTGTTTTTGGACTGCTGGTAGTCTGTCAGGCCTTAATTATTAAATAATATAGGGCATTAAATCCGTCCTTGTGCAGTAACATTTAACTTGATAAATATTTTATTTATATTTGAGTTTGAAATAAATCTATTTTATTTTTATTTTTTCACTTTGACTTCATTTTTTGTATTTTACATTATTTCAGTTGTCATGCCGTGTCTATCATAATTGCTGGCAATGAACTGATAGAACAGCATCATGTTCAACTGCAGAACGGGAACCATCTGAATCATCTAGTCCGGCCTCGTTGCAATCTGAAGTGAGTAATGTATTGCACCCAGAACAACAAAGCTTAGATCATACATCACACAGTGTACTGCTAACTAATTATATAAAAGCACAATGTTTTTTACCAGGTTGTAACAGTTCCATCTGCATTGCAAGTATGTCTCTTTTGTGATTAACTACATTTTGCGATAACAAACATACATAGTGACAAGTACTATGTATATGTGTTATACTTGGTAGAGCCATGCTGCAGTTATATTAGAAGTATAGTTGTAGCATGAATGGGTCGGCTCGACCGGGGAAGGAGCACCCTCTCACAGAATACCAGCGTGAAATAGTAGCTTAATGCTGCTGTGTTTTGTATGGTGAGTGTAGAGAACCGGAGACCCTTTTTACTGGAAACGAGAAAATGATCTTAGTCCTCACGGGTGACAACGCATCTGCATTTTGATTTGTAATCGAGGATAGATGTGGATGTCTAAGGGTCGCAGAAATGTCTCCAGCAGATGGTGAATCTCAGTTAATGACAAGATATGCTAATAAATCCAGAGCCGTGACTATGTGTCGATATGGGTAGTAGAGGTGGTGAATGGCATTTTTAAAACTGAATTTAAAATATTTCATCAAAATTACTTTAACAGGGCTTCTACACATTTGATGATAGACTGCTGTGGCTTCTGCTATAGTTAATAAATTGCACACAAAAATAAGGGACAGGGATGATGCGGCTCAAATACTTGAAATAGTTCATCAAAATATGGAGACAAATAATGATTTTTCTGAGTATGCTAGGGAAAACAATCTAAATAGAGCTAGGGCAGGCAGACTTTAGAAATATAAATGTAGACTTTAAAATGTTAGGGAATTTCCTGTTTTAACTTACAGCGACTTAATATTAATTGCTTGCGTCACATACCAATTAAAGCAAGCTCGCTACTATTATGGTGAGCATATAAGATTTAATGGTTGCTACCGGATAGAACTCTGTAATAACCAGAGGAGCAGCATTATGGAAGGAATAAAGTTAAGCCCTAGCTGATCTTTACTTAGGGCTAGAATTGCAAGTCATCACTATTAGTCGTAAAGTGTATTTTATTATATTAATTCTATATAATATCTAATATATAAATTCTTTTTTAGGAAGGATGCTTGGTACTACCACCTGCTTAGGACCCTGTAATTAATGAAATTAAAAACTCAAGCATACCACTGCAAGACTTCTAGACACAGTAAGTTCATTCTGTAGATCGGACAATAAATAAAAATTAAAAATCTGAAGGTACTCCGGGTTAACGCTGACATTGGGACGTCGGTCACCTCAGTCTGCCGTAACCATGGGTGCTGGAAAGCACCCGAAATGTCTGGAATTAAAAATCAAAGAAATAAAACGCGATAAAATCGATAAAAATAGTTGTTAAAAAAACTGCATTTGTGAAAATAAAAACTTCAAATATTTTCAAAACCCCGACTTTTTTTAAAGCAATTCCTTTACCATTTCATTGTTTTAATTGCATATTATCATATCTATATGCTTTTATATGTGGGCACTCATGGCCGAAGTGTCTATGAAGACTGGGCATTGCCCTTTATAGGTTAGGTTAGGTTAGCTTACGTTAGGATGGGTTAGGTTAGGTTAGGTTAGGTTAGGTTAGGTTAGGTTTTTAATTTTTTCGAATTCCGTGAGTTTTATTCAACGAAAAATAACAATTTTAAGAAAGTTAGTAGCAACTTTATAGGTTAGGTTAGGTTAGCTTTCGTTAGGTTGGGTTAGGTTAGGTTAGGTTAGGTTAAGTTAGGTTAGGTTAGGTTAGGATAGGTTTTTAAGTTTTTCGAATTCCGTGAGTTTTATTTAACGAAAAATTACAATTTTAAGAAATTTATAAGCAAATTTATAGGTTAGGTTAGGTTAGATTTTTAATTTTTTCGAATTTTTTCGAGTTTTTTCGAATTTTTTCGAATTTTGAGGGGTGTGTTTTATTTAACGAAAAATATCAATTTTTGGTAAAGTTAGTAGCAAATTTATAGGTTAGGTTAGGTTAGCTTACGTTAGGTTATGTAAGGTTAGGTAAGGTTATGTTAGGTAAGGTTAGGTTTGGTTAGGTTAGGTTAGGTTTTTTAGTTTTTCGAATTCCGTGAGTTTTATTCAACGAAAACTTACAATTTTAGGAAAGTTATAAGCAAATTTATAGGTTAGGTTAGGTTAGCTTACGTTAGGTTGGGTAAGGTTAGGTTAGGTTAGGTTAAGTTTTTAAGTTTTTCGAATTCCGTGAGTTTTATTCAACGAAAAATAATAATTTTAAGAAAGTTAGTAGCAAATTTATAGTTTAGGTTAGGTTAGCTTACGTTAGGTTGGGTTGGGTTAGGTTAGGTTAGGTTTTTTTTTTTTTTTTTTTTTTATTTTTCTTCTATGTTAACTACTACTATTCTGCAGTACCTTTCTTACTTTTATGTTATGCTAAGTATAATTTTAACTAAGTTTTTTTTTTTTTTTTTTTTTTCGCTTGCGCTTTCATTCCTACTTCAATTGTTTACGTACTATCTATTTTCTTTAGGAAGCATAATTACACTGCAATATTTACATACTTTATAACGCTCACACTTACTATACTATATTATATATATACATATATATATACTATTATATATATATATATATATATATACTATATGTTTCTTTTTATTTATTTATATTCATATATTATTCAGTTTGACGCTTTTAACTTCTATGGCCATGGTTTGTTAGTAACATTATTTTCAATGATATCTTACATACAAGTGTTTCTTTTTAATGGTAGATTTACATGTTTTTTTTTCTACTTGCTCTTTTCTTTTCCATTTTTTTTTCTTTATATTTTTTTTTTCACTTAAGCTTTTTTTTTTTTTTTCTTTTATGCGTTTACAGCAGTTGTGTCTTATAATGAACTATGTTTTGACTTGTATACAGTTTAACTTAATCAAATAGGGTACATCTTAATTTGCATGTTTACATCTTAATCACTGTGTTACTTAATACTAAGTCATGTGTAGGGTCTATATATATTATATAGTATTATAATATAGTACAATAATAAGGGCTAAGGGCTAATACTGTATAATAATAAGGCTTAATACTAAGTCAAGTCATGTGTCCTTATATTATTTATACAGTTTTTTTTTTAATTTTATTATAATATATCTAATGTATCTTAATTTTATTATTTTATTGATCTAATATATCTTATCATTATATTGTTTTGTTTTGTTTAACTTATTATTTTACTCCCGTTTTCTGCATTTACGATTTTTAACACTTTTAGCGCAAATTCCATAAAGATCGATCGGCAATTATTGTCCTCCATTATGCTAGACAGTGTTGTTTTGCTTACAGTCATTCCCATTTTGCACTCGCATTCGTATCGCATTCTTCCGAAACGCGGGCATTCAATTATTAAATGTTCGATCGATTGTTCTACCGTTCCGTCACAAGTGCAGCTTGGGGATGACGACAATTTAAAACGGTACAAATATGCTTTATTTCCTCCATGACCAGTAAATAATTGCGTTATTAAGTTTGTTATTTTGATTGACCTAAGTACTTTATATGCTGCGATAATATTTGGAAAAAACGCCTTTGTGATGTTGCTTGTCGGAGTTTCTTCATATTTTCGTTGCCATATTTGCAGGGTAGATTGTCTGGTGAGGTGCTTTGCATAAGACAATGGGAAAAGGTCATACTCTGGTCTTTGCTTGTTGTTGGCTGCTGCACGTTTTGCCAGTTCGTCGGCTCTTTCATTACCGGCAATCCCGCTGTGTGCTTTAATCCAGTATAATTGGATGTTGCCCTCTTGATTCTTATTATCTTTTATATCGTTCCGGATTTCTACCGCTATTGGGTGTTTTGAGGTCGGATCGCAGATGCACTCCAAAGCTGATCTTGAGTCGCTTAATATGTTTACTTTGCGATAATTTTTAGATGTTGCATATCTTATTGCTTTCAATATAGCTGCCAATTCCGCTTGAAAAACACTACAGTAACTTTCTAGTCTAAACATTTTTTTGTATATTTCTGTTCCATTGGTCCATACTGTTATTGCCGCTCCCACTTTATTGTTGATTTTGCTTCCATCGGTAAAAATTTTGGGCCAGTCGTTATCCATTGTTTCTATATCTTCTTGGATGTTGATGAGCTGATATTTTAATGTTTCTCTCTCTGAGGGGTGTGGTAGGTCAAACGGACTTATTTTTATTTCGAGTTGCCTTCCTGGTAAATGATCTAAGGGCTTTCCTCGCTTTACTTCATATAAGTGGGCCTTTTCTTTGGCTCTTAGTGCTAAGGGAATGATTTGTGCAAGTAGTGTGCTCGAAATGAGTGAATTCGTTTTGTGACCTTTACTAATGCGTATACTAAAGAGTCGTGTCAACCTATTTAAGATGCGTTCTATGTACCGTCTGTCAGTTGTTTCTGCCCAGCAGTTGGCGGCATATAGTACAGTCGGCTCCACAACTGCCAGGTAGATAAGTCTTACTATCTCTGAGTTCAGACCCCATTGTGCTCTCGTTGCACGAGATATTGTTTTATATAGATTTATTGCTTTCCTGCTGACTTCATTGATATGCGGTTTGAAGTTTAGGTTGCGATCTATAATTAAGCCTAATATTTTAAGTTGGTGTGAGAATTGTAGTTCGACGCCTTCCAGTTTGATTACGGGGTGATGATATTTTAGTTTCTTTGTTATCAGTATTGCCTGTGTTTTGTGCGGTGCGAATTTCATTTTGTGCCTCTTACCCCATTCTGAAATTATCTTTAATGTATTATTTAATTCTTTTTCTATTGTCTCCCCATTTTTGTTCGTCGCTATTATTAGTATATCGTCTGCAAATGCTTGAACATTTATTAGCATAAGTTTCTTGTATCTCTATTAACTGCTTGTTATGTGCCCGTTCAATCCTCACTATTTCTTTGGCTGCACGACATCGTTCTTGTTCGAGAGCTAAACGGTGACGTGAACGGGAATCAGATAGAGATAGTGCATTTTCATATAGACCTTGAAGGCACTCGTGTACCTCAGTCTTACATTCCCTTTTCATGTTGCCAGCCTTTTCCAAGGCTTCCTTACCGGAAAGTAGGAATTCGTTGGCCCTCTGGGTAGCAAGATCCATGGATATACCGGCTCGTTTATACGCTGGGGGTAGTATACTCGATCGCTTGCTCTTGTCACTAAGTATACTGTCAGCATCAGACCATTCGTCGTCTGTGCGTGCATGCTTACATTTACCCAGGATTTCTAGTTCCGTCTCCATGTCTTGTGTCACTGAACTGTTTTCGTCGGAATCGACTTCTTTTAATGACGGGTTTTCCTGTTTGTTGTATACACTAGCCGTCTCATTCGATTCTTCAGTGTGAGTGCTAGATGCGTTAGAGCTGGTTGGCTTAATGATTGACATCATACTTGCCTCTGGTACAGTGCCCTTGGTTTCATCTTCGGTTGCTTTACTAGAAGAGGCCGCATTTTGTAGTAAGACCTTCCTTCGTAGGGCTGCGCTAGCGACGGGACTCACTCCCTTGCTGATCTTTGCGGCAAGCTTAGGCTTGGTATGTAAAGTGCCAGAGGCAACCGATTTTCCAGACATTTTTTTTAAGGAAATAGGTTTCGCTATATATGTGTTTGATAGAACGGAATTTGCTATTAAGTTTACTGAAAACCGCGACTCTCTACGACCAACCGTTCCAAAGTTATTGCAGTTTGAAAATAAGCAATATGGCGGAGCAAGATGGCTGACGTTAACTTAAACTTGTTTTTCTGACGTCCTAATGCACCTAGAATAGTCGAGTTTGGTATCAATCTACTCAGCTCGAAGTTAGCTATCTAATAATGGTCACCGTTTTGTTGGGTTAAAATGGGTGTTTTCTGTGGCTTCTAATGTTAAGGATGTTGCAACATTATGTATATTGAAAACCCCAATGTTGTACGACCAATGGTTGCTGAGATATCACCAGTTGAAGTTTTGGTGGTTTTTTCAATATGGCGTCCAATATACAGTTTTCGTCGTAACTCAGTAACGGTTAAAGATAAACCTGTCGACCTTGGTATCGTTGAAAAGGTCTCGAAGAGCTTTATACAAATAAATTACTTGTTTATGTATTTTTTTAATGATTATTAAAATAAATGCCAAAAACAGAAAAAATTCAATATCTTTTAAATTTACTATCGGATTTTTTTGAAACAAAAACCATAATTTGTCTCACTTCCTTCTAAACACTTTAAAAGCTTGGGAGATAGCTAGAACAGTGGCCACGTGGCACACACTTTTACTGAAATTTCTCCTTGGGTGATAAAAATCTGAAAATTTTTGTATACCTATCTTACATTAACCTTAACACTATTTAATAATAAAAACTAGGGGTCTTCGCTTTAGGTTTTAAAATATAAAATTTTAAAAATTTCACTAAATTTAAAAGTTCAATTACTTCGCAGCCACTTAACTTATCAAAATTCTGAAATTTGCTCCCGGCTGCTCTCCACGCTGGCTACGAGATTGCGACTCCAAAAATAGCCGCACGATTTTCCTTCTCGAAACACGTGCCCACGTGACACTTGTTTTTTTGCCTTTTTCTCGGAGACTATCGCTCAGAAAATTCCCAAATTTTGCACCTATGTAGAATCCGTGAATAGCTTCAAGGCCACACTTTAAAAAATAAGGGTAACCGTGCTTAATCACTCAGCGTTTCACTTTTAAGATTTGCAATTTTCCAAATTTCACTTTTTTCACTTTAACTTTTTCACTTTCACTCCGATTTAAAATCAAATTGCACGACTTTATGCCGCAAGTTAAGCCGCGTCTTTTGGTGTATAACACACAAAAATCGGACGTAAAAAACCTATTTTAGCGAATTTTTGAGCGCGGAGCAACTCAGAAACGTGGCGTTCGGGACGGCAGTTGACACCGGACTTTTTTTATTTTTAGTTGAATATGTAATGGTTAGATTTTTAATTTTTTCGAATTTTTTCGAATTTTTTCGAATTTTTTCGAGTTTTTTCGAATTTTTTCGAATTTTGAAATGTGTGTTTTATTTAACGAAAAATATCAATTTTGGGAATGTTAGTAGCAAATTTATAGGTTAGGTCAGGTTAGCTTACGTTAGGTTGGGTTAGGTTAGTTTAGGTTAGGTTAGGTTAGGTTAGGTTAGGTTAGGTTAGGTTTTTAAGTTTTTCGAAGTTCGTGAGTTTTATTCAACGAAAAATAACAATTTTAAGAAAGTTAGTAGCAAATTTATAGGTTAGGTTAGGTTAGCTTACGTTAGGTTAGGTTAGGTTTTTAATTTTTTCGAATTCCGCGCGTTTTATTCAACGAAAAATAACAATTTTAAGAAAGTTATTAGTAAATTTATGGGTAAGGTTAGGTTAGCTTACGTTAGGTTATGTTAGGTTAGGTAAGGTTATGTTAGGTTAGGTTAGGTTAGGTTAGGTTAGGTTTTTAAGTTTTTCGAATTTCGTGTGTTTTATTTAACGAATAATACCAATTTTAGGAAAGTTATAAGCAAATTTATAGGTTAGGTTAGGTTAGCTTACGTTAGGTTGGGTTAGATTAGGTTAGATTAGGTTTTTAATTTTTTTGAATTCCGCGCGTTTTATTCAATGAAAAATAACAATTTTAAGAAAGTTATTAGTAAAGGGGGATGCCCATATTAGGCCATCGAACGCCCAACAATGTGCATTTGTTAAAAAAATATATCTTTATTTATGGTTATTAATCGCGGTATTCATTTATCCTAAAACAATGGGAATATTTTTGCACAAATTAAAAGTACCGAAAAGATAAAAATAAAATTAGGTAAATACGTAATTCATTAGTCTGTGAATAAAATAAAAAATGTTGCCAATCACAAAAATCATTAAAAAATCGATTCCCCTTTTCGATCGATTACTTATGGTGTCATTATTACAATGCTTATATGATCTTTCGATAATTATTACGATGTTATGATATAGGTTTAAAATAACCGTTGACAATGGATATTTATCCAAAGCAGTCGATACGCAACCGTTATTAACCAAATGTTTACCGACTACAGACGAAAAAGGATGGTTATGTTTTTACTGTGTGTGCGGATTAGGCTATGTTGAATCGTTTTTTGCTATGGTGCTTAAAACGTAGGATGCATTTTATTATTGAGGGAGCTACTATCAAAGAATATTTTATTCGCTTAACTCGTAAAATACTTGACCAACTTTAAGAATTCTTTCACCACTAGATTGTTATGTATAATTTTAGATATCTAATATAGGGTTAATTTTATTATAGAGGGCGCCACTTTCAATGAATACGTTTTTTGGCTAATCTCAAAAATTACTAGACCGATTTTGAAAATTCTTTCACCATTAGATTGCTAATGAGGGCGTTAGCTGTGTGATAAATTATATTATTACAATAAATAATTGTGAGATTAATATTTTCTAAATAAATAAAACTAAATACCTACCTAAGATGTTCAAATCCAATTATTATTTTTACAATTTAAGAATCGTATTTACACACTTTACTTACTCAGATTGATTATTATAGATAAAGAGGTAATAAACCTAAAGTAAAAGAGCTCCGCTTAAACGAAAAAACTATTTATTAGAATAAAACTAAATGTTGAAAAAAAGTGGTTCAGTGCGAGTCGGACTCGCAGGCCCATGAAGAGTTCAGTAGTAACAAGCATATATTTTAAATCGAGTCAAAATACCACTATCATTATTGCCAGCAACAAATTATTTTGTTTTTCATAGTGTTTGTATAAATAACAAAGTTGTTTTTGCGGTTCCTTAAAATGTGCTACTTGTATCAAAAAAAAAGGACTATTATACATTAAAGGGGTTTCTGTGGTTTATTCATTACCAAAGAGAAAAAACTTATTGCGCAAAATAGGTTTTTATTAATTTCAAGTCATCAAAAGCGGCAGTCAACCGTTAAAAACTAAAACAACCGTTGTTATAGGCTCGGTTGAATTCATTGACAACCTTCACATTTATAGTTATGATAATTAAACAAGCGAATTACTAGCTGATTTACCAAGAATTCTTTAGAGTATAACAAAACGCTACTGCACAAGTTAACTGTTATTCTTATCTGTTTTTAACATAACATTTAAAATGGAATCATGTTATGATAATTCAAGAAGTTAATTTCCAGCTGATTTACCACGAATTCTCTAAAGCATAACAAAACAATACAGCACAAGCTAACTGTTCTTAAAAATACATTTGAAATAGAGTTTCAATAAATAAAGGAAATTATATTTTAAAAAGCGTGCAGAACTTAAAACGCGTCAAAGATTATTCTTTTTATGATATTATTAATCGAATAAAAATCGATATCATTCCATAGATTTTATGACAGTTAAGTGGCAACATCGTATCCGACAGGTAGGCCGCTGTCACTGTTATGTCACAAGAATTAAATTACGTGTTATCGTGTTATTTCTCTAGTATATAGTCAGTAATCTATGGTGTTATTGTTTTGTTGTAAAAGTAAAATGCAATTGTTGATCTCTCAACAATTGGTTCGAACACAGCAGGTAAATAGTTGGTACATATCACGATGTGGTATGTCTTCCTCTAAGAAATGCTTTATAACTGAGTTTACTTGAATAATATCAATATAATAATTGTAGCTTCTTTATTAGGTACAAGTTTCGAGTACAGTGAACGTGTAGTGTGGCACTCGCAAAATGCACCAATAGTTCGTCTTGAACATCTATACATCAGCTGTGGCACTGACACTTATGAGAATAAGATCACACACATTGTTTGTCTTCGATTTTCCACGTGAGGAATTATTTGCGCTACGTGAGGTAAGTGTTTAACATGTTTAACATTTCAATTTATTAAATGTGATCCATATATCTGATAATTATACATGTTTTTACACTGATTGTATAACAACTCAAGAACTTGTTTTATTTTTTCACATCTGCCCTAGCTATATCTGACAAACATACTAGCTTATTTATGAGATTGACCAGTTTTATCAACTACCAAGAAAGGAGACAGTTGATTTTTCATTGTTTTTGGACTGCTGGTAGTCTGTCAGGCCTTAATTATTAAATAATATAGGGCATTAAATCCGTCCTTGTGCAGTAACATTTAACTTGATAAATATTTTATTTATATTTGAGTTTGAAATAAATCTATTTTATTTTTATTTTTTCACTTTGACTTCATTTTTTGTATTTTACATTATTTCAGTTGTCATGCCGTGTATATCATAATTGCTGGCAATGAACTGATAGAACAGCATCATGTTCAACTGCAGAACGGGAACCATCTGAATCATCTAGTCCGGCCTCGTTGCAATCTGAAGTGAGTAATGTATTGCACCCAGAACAACAAAGCTTAGATCATACATCACACAGTGTACTGCTAACTAATTATATAAAAGCACAATGTTTTTTACCAGGTTGTAACAGTTCCATCTGCATTGCAAGTATGTCTCTTTTGTGATTAACTACATTTTGCGATAACAAACATACATAGTGACAAGTACTATGTATATGTGTTATACTTGGTAGAGCCGTGCTGCAGTTATATTAGAAGTATAGTTGTAGCATGAATGGGTCGGCTCGACCGGGGAAGGAGCACCCTCTCACAGAATACCAGCGTGAAATAGTAGCTTAATGCTGCTGTGTTTTGTATGGTGAGTGTAGAGAACCGGAGACCCTTTTTACTGGAAACGAGAAAATGATCTTAGTCCTCACGGGTGACAACGCATCTGCATTTTGATTTGTAATCGAGGATAGATGTGGATGTCTAAGGGTCGCAGAAATGTCTCCAGCAGATGGTGAATCTCAGTTAATGACAAGATATGCTAATAAATCCAGAGCCGTGACTATGTGTCGATATGGGTAGTAGAGGTGGTGAATGGCATTTTTAAAACTGAATTTAAAATATTTCATCAAAATTACTTTAACAGGGCTTCTACACATTTGATGATAGACTGCTGTGGCTTCTGCTATAGTTAATAAATTGCACACAAAAATAAGGGACAGGGATGATGCGGCTCAAATACTTGAAATAGTTCATCAAAATATGGAGACAAATAATGATTTTTCTGAGTATGCTAGGGAAAACAATCTAAATAGAGCTAGGGCAGGCAGACTTTAGAAATATAAATGTAGACTTTAAAATGTTAGGGAATTTCCTGTTTTAACTTACAGCGACTTAATATTAATTGCTTGTGTCACATACCAATTAAAGCAAGCTCGCTACTATTATGGTGAGCATATAAGATTTAATGGTTGCTACCGGATAGAACTCTGTAATAACCAGAGGAGCAGCATTATGGAAGGAATAAAGTTAAGCCCTAGCTGATCTTTACTTAGGGCTAGAATTGCAAGTCATCACTATTAGTCGTAAAGTGTATTTTATTATATAAATTCTATATAATATCTAATATATAAATTCTTTTTTAGGAAGGAGGCTTGGTACTACCACCTGCTTAGGACCCTGTAATTAATGAAATTAAAAACCCAAGCATACCACTGCAAGACTTCTAGACACAGTAAGTTCATTCTGTAGATCGGACAATAAATAAAAATTAAAAATCTGAAGGTACTCCGGGTTAACACTGACATTGGGACGTCGGTCACCTCAGTCTGCCGTAACCATGGGTGCTGGAAAGCACCCGAAATGTCTGGAATTAAAAATCAAAGAAATAAAACGCGATAAAATCGATAAAAATAGTTGTTAAAAAAACTGCATTTGTGAAAATAAAAACTTCAAATATTTTCAAAACCCCGACTTTTTTTAAAGCAATTCCTTTAACATTTCATTGTTTTAATTGCATATTATCATATCTATATGCTTTTATATGTGGGCACTCATGGCCGAAGTGTCTATGAAGACTGGGCATTCCCCTTTGTGGGTAAGGTTAGGTTAGCTTACGTTAGGTTATGTTAGGTTAGGTAAGGTTAGGTAGGTAATAGGTTAGGTTAGGTAAGGTTAGATTTTTAATTTTTTCGAATTTTTTCGAGTTTTTTCGAATTTTTTCGAATTTTGAAATGTGTGTTTTATTTAACGAAAAATATCAATTTTTGGGAATGTTAGTAGCAAATTTATAGGTTAGGTCAGGTTAGCTTACGTTAGGTTGGGTTAGGTTAGTTTAGGTTAGGTTAGGTTAGGTTAGGTTAGGTTAGGTTAGGTTTTTAAGTTTTTCGAAGTTCGTGAGTTTTATTCAACGAAAAATAACAATTTTAAGAAAGTTAGTAGCAAATTTATAGGTTAGGTTAGGTTAGCTTACGTTAGGTTAGGTTAGGTTTTTAATTTTTTCGAATTCCGCGCGTTTTATTCAACGAAAAATAACAATTTTAAGAAAGTTATTAGTAAATTTATGGGTAAGGTTAGGTTAGCTTACGTTAGGTTATGTTAGGTTATGTAAGGTTATGTTAGGTTAGGTTAGGTTAGGTTAGGTTAGGTTTTTAAGTTTTTCGAATTTCGTGTGTTTTATTTAACGAATAATACCAATTTTAGGAAAGTTATAAGCAAATTTATAGGTTAGGTTAGGTTAGCTTACGTTAGGTTGGGTTAGATTAGGTTAGATTAGGTTTTTAATTTTTTTGAATTCCGCGCGTTTTATTCAATGAAAAATAACAATTTTAAGAAAGTTATTAGTAAATTTGTGGGTAAGGTTAGGTTAGCTTACGTTAGGTTATGTTAGGTTAGGTAAGGTTAGGTAGGTAATAGGTTAGGTTAGGTAAGGTTAGATTTTTAATTTTTTCGAATTTTTTCGAGTTTTTTTCGAATTTTTTCGAATTTTGAAATGTGTGTTTTATTTAACGAAAAATATCAATTTTTGGGAATGTTAGTAGCAAATTTATAGGTTAGGTCAGGTTAGCTTACGTTAGGTTGGGTTAGGTTAGTTTAGGTTAGGTTAGGTTAGGTTAGGTTAGGTTTTTAAGTTTTTCGAAGTTCGTGAGTTTTATTCAACGAAAAATAACAATTTTAAGAAAGTTAGTAGCAAATTTATAGGTAAGGTTAGGTTAGCTTTCGTCAGGTTGGGTTAGGTTAGGTTAGGTTAGGTTAGGTAGGTTAGGTTAGGTTAGGTTAGGTTTTTAATTTTTTCGAATTTCGTGTGTTTTATTTAACGAATAATACCAATTTTAGGAAAGTTATAAGCAAATTTATAGGTTAGGTTAGGTTAGCTTACGTTAGGTTGGGTTAGATTAGGTTAGATTAGGTTTTTAATTTTTTTGAATTCCGCGCGTTTTATTCAACGAAAAATAACAATTTTAAGAAAGTTATTAGTAAATTTGTGGGTAAGGTTAGGTTAGCTTACGTTAGGTTATGTTAGGTTAGGTAAGGTTATGTTAGGTTAGGTTAGGTTAGGTTAGGTTTTTACGTTTTTCGAATTCCGTGAGTTTTATTCAACGAAAAATTACAATTTTAAGAAAGTTATGAGCAAATTTATAGGTTAGGTTAGGTTAGGTAAAATTTTTAATTTTTTCGAATTTTTTCGAATTTTTTCGAGTTTTTTCGAATTTTTTCGAATTTTGAAAAGTGTGTTTTAGTAAACGAAAAATATCAATTTTTTGGAAAGTTAGTCGCAAATTTATAGGTTAGGTTAGGTTTTTTTTTTTTTTTTTTTATTTTTTATTACAATAAGTTTACTCTACAGACTCGAAGTCCGTACCTTTTTTTGCTTTACTTTATTTTATTAACTTTTAAAATACTGTTATAAATATACTCCTTACACTACTTACATTACTTAAATATTTAAGCCTAAGCAGTGAGTTGACATATATATATTTTTTTTTTGGATTTTTTTTTTTTGTATATTTTTGTATTTTTTTTTTTTTTATATTTCTATTATCTTACATACTTAAGGTCTGCAAACTAATATGCTTACATGCGACATGCACTTAATCGCTATATTTTTTTTTATAATATTTTTTTTCATTATTATTTTTGTTTTGTTTTGTTTTTTTTTTTTTTGTTTTTTTTTTTTGTTTTTTTTTTTTGTGGGCATCGTTGTTACTTATCTTTTTTTTTGATGTTTAAACATAATAATTGTCGACCCACTTTGTGTTTTATGTTTTTTTTTTCTTTTTTTTTTCCCCTTATGTAGTCATCAACATAATCTACGTGCTTAATGTACATGGCCTTACATGCTATGTAAATTTTTATATTACCAGATTTTTTTTTTCCTTTTCCTTGTACTTAATATCGTGGAGAGTGCTCCATCTTTAACTGTTTGTGATATCTGTTGACAGGGCTTCCACAATCGCTTCGTCTCTGTTTCTAATTGCCATTTTCAGATTATATTCTTTGATTCTTTTCGTTGTCGCAGCCATTGCGCTCTCAACCAGCCTTCCAGTTGCATCGTCGCAATCGTCCGTGTAATAAACACAGCTTTCTGTGTGCCTGGACACTGCCACTACTGCATGTTGGACGCTTTCATAAATTTTGAGCTTCTCTGTTGTTGTCCTCATTATGACCACTCTCCCGTATGTGAGACCTTGGGCCTCATGTACGGTTAAAATTCGCGACCCGGGACCCGAACCATATCCCTGGCTGGTAAGGGACTCCTTTTCTGCTTGCGTAAATACAAGATATAAGGTGTCGGGCACGGTACCTGGTATGACGGCTCCCGTGTACCTCTTCCTTTCTAGTGAGTGCACCTGAGATCTGGATGAATAAATGCCACTGTAGATTTCATTCAGGGCATATGCCACATCCATCGGATTCCGGTGCGTACACAGGAGCTCTTGGCTGATAGTGGTTACGAGGCTTGGGCGAGTATATTGCATCGCAAAGAGGTTTTCCCTGTCGATATAAGGGAGTTGATTGATGTCACCAAAAAGCAGTATTTTTTCGGCTCCACTTAGCCGCATTGCCATTACTATGGCCCCGAAATGGTTCATGAGAGCTTCGTCGACTAAAAGTCGAGTACATCTTCCCTTTTGCCTTCTCATACCATTTACTAAAACTGAGGCCATAGTGCGCACTTTTGTTTTTGCGTCAGTGGCTATGCGGTTGGCTAACTTTTCTCTAAGATCTTTAGCTGCTTCTGTTGTTGTTGTGACAATAAAATCATCTTCCGCATCGAATTGGTTTATAACCCAAGTTGTTTTGCCACATCCCGGGACTCCATTGACCCAATTTATCGTCGGCACCGTCCAGTTTTCCCAAGGATCTCCCAATGCACAGGCTCCCGAGATGGTTTCCGCCATTTTCAGGATCCTGTCCTCTAGCATCACCCTGGTACAACGGGCGGTGACCACAATAGGGTCGTTGGGTGGGGTTTTGAATACTAATCTTCCCTGTCGTTCTGTTTCCTCCTCATCCAAGGCTACGAAGCCCGCCGACCCGCTATAAGCCGCCATGTGATGACCCATTTTACCTTTTATGACAGTAGATGTTTTGTTGTCATAAATTGCGGCCTCTGCTTCCTCGAGCTGCACTCCAAGGAACTCATGACTACCGAGGTGGAAACTTTGTAAGATATTCTTGCAAGTAGTTTGGTTCACCTCAAGAGTTGCTTTTATGAGGGCCTTAAACTCTAGGAAAGCGTTGATTATGTGGTCTTTAGGCTCGACCGCCGGTAGAAGTCTTGGAGGGCTGACACGTCCCGAGCAGGGTCTAGTGTGGGTGGGTTTGGATTTCTTGAGTACTCTTGGAGGCTCTCTTATTAAGTTATCGGCTTGTCTTAACTTACTCAACTTTCGCATTGCTCTTCCTGGAATACTCTGGGCCGCTGCACCGATGGTTTTAATTAGTGCACTTACCCCGCTTTGTGACTCAGAACTTTTGCTAAGTTTTTCCCTGGCTGCGGCCTTTTCTTTGGCCGTTTTCAGTTGCAGGCGTTCTGAGCCACTAAGTGTCTCTGAATTTGCTACAAGATGTTGGGTTGCCTTTGTCGAGTCATGATGTTTGAGGAAGCTCAGGTTTTCACCCCTATCCTCATACACGACTATTTCATGTTTGTTTGAGGCTTTTATGCAACCAATGTGGTCCATGACTTCACCTTTCTCATATAGGACCACCATGGCATCCACACTTATGATGCGGGGTATGACAGCTGTCTCCTCCTCACCGAGTCTCGTTAGCAGTGAGCATGCCTGGGGGTTAGGTTAGGTTAGCTTACGTTAGGTTGGGTTAGGTTAGGTTAGGTTAGGTTAGGTTTTTAAGTTTTTCGAATTCCGTGAGTTTTATTCAACGAAAAATAACAATTTTAAGAAAGTTAGTAGCAAATTTATAGGTAAGGTTAGGTTAGCTTTCGTTAGGTTGGGTTAGGTTAGGTTAGGTTAGGTTAGGTTAGGTTAGGTTTTTAATTTTTTCGAATTTCGTGTGTTTTATTTAACGAAAAATACCAATTTTAGGAAAGTTATAAGCAAATTTATAGGTTAGGATAGGTTAGCTTACGTTAGGTTGGGTTAGGTTAGGTTAGGTTTTTAATTTTTTCGAATTCCGCGCGTTTTATTCAACGAAAAATAACAATTTTAAGCAAGTTATTAGTAAATTTATGGGTAAGGTTAGGTTAGCTTACGTTAGGTTATGTTAGGTTAGGTAAGGTTATGTTAGGTTAGGTTAGGTTAGGTTAGGTTAGGTTAGGTTAGGTTAGGTTAGGTTTTTAAGTTTTTCGAATTCCGTGAGTTTTATTCAACGAAAAATTACAATTTTAATAAAGTTATAAGCAAATTTATAGGTTAGGTTAGGTAGGGTTAGATTTTTAATTTTTTAGAGTTTTTTCGAATTTTTTCGAATTTTGAAATGTGTGTTTTATTTAACGAAAAATATCAATTTTTGGGAATGTTAGTAGCAAATTTATAGGTTAGGTTAGGTTAGCTTACGTTAGGTTTTTTTTTTGGGTATTTGTTGTGATCCAAATTGAAATTGCGAACGGTATACAATTCCAAAGTGGAGAATTCAGTGGGAGTGGTTCTTAACACTTAGACCATATCATTACAATTCTAGCTACTGGATTGGGTTTTATTAAATTATTTTAAAGAATTTATTATACTTTGGACAAGAGTTATAAAAGATGTAGTTGTACTTTCTTTTGATATAATTTCTATAATATTATACGGATCTATTTTATGCATACTAGACATTATTTCATGATTCTGTCTTATTGTTCCATATTTTGGGCACTTCTTAATAAGATGTTCTATTGATTGAATAGAGGAATTATCACAGGGGCAGCGGTCATTACTTACTATTTTGAATCTGTACAAATATTCTTTATGAAATCCATGATTTGTTAAGATTTGAGTCAATTGAAAGTTTATTTTCAGGCACTTTATTACTTTTTGTAGGATTTCGAATGTGGGACACCATTTCTTAGTGTATCTGCAATTATTTGTTTCCATATATAAATCATTCGCGGCTTGTTGACTAATTGTTTGACATTTCGTCTTTATATGACTGAGGGGAAACCTTGAATATTCTATTTTGTTATGACTCATTGCTGCAGATTTTGCCGCTACATCCGCTTTTTCATTTCCTAATATGCCTGCATGTCCTTTGACCCAAATGAAATCTATGACGTAATTTAAGGATTTAGCTTTATATATTATTTCCTGAATTTCAGTTGCAAGTCTGTTTCTACTGTAGCGATTGTTTAGCTCCATTAATCCCGATTGACTGTCTGATAAAATAACTGTTTTACTTATTTTATTAGAGATGATCCAATGGCAAGCCTTATTTATTGCTAATAATTCTGCTTGAAATACTGAGCAACACTTGTGTAATTTAAATTTTTTAACTACTTTTCTCTGTTGCGGGCCATATACTACAAATGCTGCTCCAACATTTCCGTCTGTTTTGCTGCCGTCAGTATATATTTGGTAACTGTCTGGAGGTACGTGTTCTGCTATATGTTCCTGTTCTGAAGCTATATTGAAATTTATTTTAACTCTATTCGCTGGATGAAGAATTGTTGAAGGTTGCACTGGTCCGTCAAGTGTGATATCTTGTGGCAAAAATTTTGATGTTCCTGTTATTCTTGTGTTTTCAATTTCAGCAGTTTCTAAAATTTTTGCAGGCAAGGGTGTTAGGTTAGCTAGTGAAATGGATGCTGCTGTACTAAGAGTTCGGAAACCACGAACTATTTTTATGGCAAAACCTCTTTGTAACGACAAGAGTTTTTTCCGGACACATTCAAATTTTATTGCATCATGCCATATGCTAGATGCATAACAGATGATCGGTTCAATTACTTGTTTGTATATTATTGTTATATTATCTCCATGTATACCCCACGTAGGTCTGACGAATCTAATGAGTTTTTGATATATATTTTGTGCTTTATCAATAATGGATTTTACGTGCTGTGTGAAATTCAGTTTTTTATCAATGGTGATGCCAAGGAGCTTGATTGTATTTTTAAAGTGTATTTGTTGATTATTCATTTTTAATACGCATTTCTCAGCTTTGTTAGTGAACGCTATTGCCTGTGTCTTTTGAGGTCCGAACGTTAATTTTGCATTAAATCTCCATTGGGTGATCATCTCTAAAGCTTGATTGGTTTTATTCTGTAAAAGTTCTAAATTTCTATCATAAACAATAAGTGTCACATCATCTGCGAATGCTTGTATATGACACCCTTCTGGGAGTTTAAACTCTAAAAGTTCATCCAAAATCAAATTCCAACAAGTTGGTCCACACACTGATCCTTGGATGCAACCGCGTGTGAGTGTCTTTGTGGCTGAGCTATCTGCAAAATCAATCTGCGCTTTCCTATCTTGAACATAGCTGCGCATTATATCATATAAATTTTGAGGACATTTGATCTTGTGCAGTCTTTTGAAGATTAATGGCCACCAAGCATTATTGAAAGCTGCTTGTATGTCCAACGAAATGGCTATTACATGTTCATTGTTTGATTTGGATTGTTTGACTGTATCTATTACTTTTTTTAAGGCACGTACGGTGCTAGTTTGTTCTTTAAATCCATATTGGTTATTGCATGCAAGTTTATTACTGGTGATGTGGTGTGTGATTCTTTGAATTATTAGTTTTTCTAATAGCTTTCCAAAACATTTATTAATCCTATAGGTCGGTATGCAGCAGTATCGAAATAATCTGATTTGTTAGGTTTAGGTATTATTTTGATGTATGCTTCCTTCCATATTTTCGGAAAATATTTTAGCTCCAAACATCTGTTCATAATTGAAGAGACCGTTGAAGGATACCATTTCGCAAACATTAGACAAATGTCTGACGTTAGATGGTCGGGCCCTGGTGACTTGTTTGGATTCATAGTTTTGAGGCAGTCCAAGATCTCTTCAGTGGTGAATGATGGGTCAGGAGTGGTCTTTGGAGAAATGTCCATGAGTGATCTTGCTTCACGCTGCTGTTCTGTCACATCAGGTGTGTCATCGGGGAAGTATTCGTTTAGAAATACGTTTGCCGCCTCGGTACTATTTACAGTATAGTAACCGTTTCTTAATTTGACAGTCGATGGTGGTTGAGTAAGAGGTTTGGTTTTAAGTAATTTATTGGTCAATGACCAGACATCATCTTTTCCCTGTTTATTGCAGAATTCTTTGAAGTTTAAGATTGATGCATTTTTTAATGCTTCAGAATATTCCGCTTTCAATTTATTACGCTCATCTATAGCTTCCGTTAGCGGTAGGCTTCGACGTTTAAGTTGATGAATTTTGTGGTGTTTCTTTATGAGCTCCTTTTTCATATTTTCTAGTTCTGTCGACCACCAAGGATTTTGTGATGTTTTGCTTAAAGCCCGAGGCAAAGTTATATTGCATGCATTTTGTATTGGTTAGGTTAGGTTTGGTTAGATTTTTAATTTTTTCGAATTTTTTCGAATTTTGAAAAGTGTGTTTTATTTAACGAAAAATATCAATTTTTGGGAAAGTTAGTAGCAAATTTATAGGTAAGGTTAGGTTAGCTTACGTTAGGTTGGGTTAGTTAGGTTAGGTTAGGTTAGGTTAGGTTAGGTTAGTTTAGGTTAGGTTAGGTTAGGTTAGGTTAGGTTTTTAATTTTTTCGAATTTCGTGTGTTTTATTTAACGAAAAATACCAATTTTAGGAAAGTTATAAGCAAATTTATAGGTTAGGTTAGGTTAGCTTACGTTAGGTTGGGTTAGGTTAGGTTAGGTTTTTAATTTTTTCGAATTCCGCGCGTTTTATTCAACGAAAAATAACAATTTTAAGAAAGTTATTAGTAAATTTATGGATAAGGTTAGGTTAGCTTACGTTAGGTTATGTTAGGTTAGGTAAGGTTATGTTAGGTTAGGTTAGGTTAGGTTAGGTTAGGTTTTTAAGTTTTTCGAATTCCGTGAGTTTTATTCAACGAAAAATTACAATTTTAATAAAGTTATAAGCAAATTTATAGGTTAGGTTAGGTAAGGTTAGATTTTTAATTTTTTCGAATTTTTTCGAGTTTTTTCGAATTTTTTCGAATTTTGAAATGTGTTTTTTATTTAACGAAAAATATCAATTTTTGGGAATGTTAGTAGCAAATTTATAGGTTAGGTTAGGTTAGCTTACGTTAGGTTGGGTTAGGTTAGTTTAGGTTAGGTTAGGTTAGGTTAGGTTAGGTTAGGTTTTTAAGTTTTTCGAAGTTCGTGAGTTTTATTCAACGAAAAATAACAATTTTAAGAAAGTTAGTAGCAAATTTATAGGTAAGGTTAGGTTAGCTTTCGTTAGGTTGGGTTAGGTTAGGTTAGGTTAGGTTAGGTAGGTTAGGTTAGGTTAGGTTAGGTTTTTAATTTTTTCGAATTTCGTGTGTTTTATTTAACGAATAATACCAATTTTAGGAAAGTTATAAGCAAATTTATAGGTTAGGTTAGGTTAGCTTACGTTAGGTTGGGTTAGATTAGGTTAGGTTAGGTTTTTAATTTTTTCGAATTCCGCGCGTTTTATTCAACGAAAAATAACAATTTTAAGAAAGTTATTAGTAAATTTATGGGTAAGGTTAGGTTAGCTTACGTTAGGTTATGTTAGGTTAGGTAAGGTTATGTTAGGTTAGGTTAGGTTAGGTTAGGTTTTTAAGTTTTTCGAATTCCGTGAGTTTTATTCAACGAAAAATTACAATTTTAAGAAAGTTATAAGCAAATTTATAGGTTATGTTAGGTTAGGTAAAATTTTTAATTTTTTCGAATTTTTTCGAATTTTTTCGAGTTTTTTCGAATTTTTTCGAATTTTGAAAAGTGTGTTTTAGTAAACGAAAAATATCAATTTTTGGGAAAGTTAGTAGCAAATTTGTAGTTGTTAGGTTAGCTTACGTTAGGTTGGGTTAGGATAGGTTAGGTTAGGTTAGGTTAGGTTAGGTAAGGTTTTTAAGTTTTTCGAATTCCGTGAGTTTTATTCAACGAAAAATAACAATTTTAAGAAAGTTAGTAGCAAATTTATAGGTAAGGTTAAGTTAGCTTTCGTTAGGTTGGGTTAGGTTAGGTTAGGTTAGGTTAGGTAGGTTAGGTTAGGTTAGGTTAGGTTTTTAATTTTTTCGAATTTCGTGGGTTTTATTTAACGAATAATACCAATTTTAGGAAAGTTATAAGCAAATTTATAGGTTAGGTTAGGTTAGCTTACGTTAGGTTGGGTTAGATTAGGTTAGGTTAGGTTTTTAATTTTTTCGAATTCCGCGCGTTTTATTCAACGAAAAATAACAATTTTAAGAAAGTTATTAGTAAATTTATGGGTAAGGTTAGGTTAGCTTACGTTAGGTTATGTTAGGTTAGGTAAGGTTATGTTAGGTTAGGTTCGGTTAGGTTAGGTTAGGTTAGGTTTTTAAGTTTTTCGAATTCCGTGACTTTTATTCAACGAAAAATTACAATTTTAAGAAAGTTAGAAGCAAATTTATAGGTTAGGTTAGGTTAGGTTAGATTTTTAATTTTTTCGAATTTTTTCGAATTTTGAAAAGTGTGTTTTATTTAACGAAAAATATCAATTTTTGGAAAGTTAGTAGCAAATTTATAGGTTAGGTTAAGTTTAGATTACGTTAGGTTGGGTTAGGTTAGGTTAGGTTAGGTTAGGTTAGGTTAGGTTAGGTTAGGTTTTTAAGTTTTTCGAAATCCGTGAGTTTTATTCAACGAAAAATAACAATTTTAAGAACGTTGGTAGCAAATTTATAAGTTAGGTTAGGTTAGCTTTCGTTAGGTTGGGTTAGGTTAGGTTAGGTTGAGTTAGGTTAGGTTAGGTTAGGTTAGGTTTTTAATTTTTTCGAATTTCGTGTGTTTTATTTAACGAAAAATACCAATTTTAGGAAAGTTATAAGCAAATTTATAGGTTAGGTTAGGTTAGCTTACGTAAGGTTGGGTTAGGTTAGGTTAGATTAGGTTTAATTTTTTCGTATTCCGCGCGTTTTATTTAACGAAAAAGAACAATTTTAAGAAAGTTATTAGTAAAGTTATGGGTAAGGTTAGGTTAGCTTACGTTAGGTTATGTTAGGTTAGGTAAAGTTATGTTAGGTTAGGTTAGGTAAGGTTAGGTTAGGTTAGGTTAGGTTAGGTTTTTATGGTTTTTGAATTCCGTGAGTTTTATTCAACGAAAATTTACAATTTTAAGAAAGTTATAAGCAAATTTATAGGTTAGGTTAGGTTAGGTTTTTAATTTTTTCGAATTTCGTGTGTTTTATTTAACGAAAAATACCAATTTTAGGAAATTTATAAGCGAATTTATAGGTTAGGTTAGGTTAGCTTACGTTAGGTTGGGTTAGGTTAGGTTAGGTTTTTAATTTTTTCGAATTGTGCGCGTTTTATTTAACGAAAAATAACAATTTTAAGAAAGTTATTAGTAAATTTATGGGTAAGGTTAGGTTAGCTTACGTTAGGTTATGTTATGTTAGGTAAGGTTATATTAGATTAGGTTAGGTTTTTAAGTTTTTCGAATTCCGTGAGTTTTATTCAACGAAAAATTACAATTTTAAGAAAGTTATAAGCAAATTTATAGGTTAGGTTAAGTTTAGATTACGTTAGGTTGGGTTAGGTTAGGTTATGTTAGGTTAGGTTAGGTTTTTAATTTTTTCGAATTTCGTGTGATTTAACGAAAAATACCAATTTTAGGAAAGTTATAAGCAAAGGGCATTGCCCACTCTTCATAGACATTTCGGCCATGGGTGCCCACATATAAAAGCATATAGATATGATAATATACAATTAAAAGAATGAAATGGTTAAGAAATTGGTTTAAAAAAAGTCGGGAATTTTAAGATATAAAAGTTTTTATTTTCGCAAATACAGTTTTTTAACAACTAATTTTACCGATTTTATCGCGTTTAATTTCTTTGATTTTTAATTCCCGACGTTTCGGGTGCTTTTCAGCACACATGGTCATGGTGGATTGAGGTGACTGGTGTACCGAAATCAGTGTTAACTTGGAGTAACTTCAGCTTTTTAATAACTATTTATGGTCCGATATACGCAGAATGAACTTACTGTCTTGAAGTCTTGCGTGGTATGCTTTGGTTTAGTTTTAATTTTATTAATTACAGGGTCCCAAACAGGTGGGAGTACCCAGCTTCCTTCTCTATTGAAATTAGAATGTTTTTAATTTCAATAGCCTCACATATCATCCTTGGCAGGAATCGATGTTCTTTCGCGAGGATTTGTGGTCTATCAAATCTGATATTATATGTATCTTCTTCAGCGGCTTGTAGAATGTTCTAATAGGAGCTCGCTTCAAGATGTAGCCAATCTTGTCCGTAACACCTCTGAAATATGGTAGTACAGCAGGCACATGCTCGACTGTGCCCGACTTCACTCGGTCACTGTGACATAGGTGCGGCACCCGAAGCTTGTTTTCGTGCAGAACTTGCTTGACGTGCTGAAGCTCGGCAGCCAGGTGTTTGCGCTCACAGATCCCTTGTGCTCTCTGTAACAAAGTGTTGCCAGGGTCTCTGGTTCTCTACGCTCCCTATCCGAAACACAGCAGCATTAAGCTACTATTTTACGCCGGTTCTCTGTGAGAGCGTGGTCCTTCCCTGGTAGAGCCGACCCATTCATGCTACAACTATAACTGCAGCATGACCCTACCACGTACGAAGAATCTTATCTTATATATACAATCTTATACAACATTTGTATCATACACAATCAATACATTATCCAGGAATTGAGCAGGAGGCGAAATATTAGACTGATGCCGTGCCCAACCCAAATACCAAATTACTGTCATAACATGGGCACAGCATCCTACCGTTCGACGGCCGACAATACAATTGCAACAATGCTTTTTGATTGCACTTCTACCAGAATCATTGCCACTAATTAAAATATATATAAAATATACTTTACGACTGATGTGTCGACTTGCGATTCTAGCCCTAAGTAAAGAGCAGCTAGGGCTAAAGTTTATTCCTTCCGTAATGCTGCTCCTGTGGTTGTTACATAGTTCTATCCGATAGCAACCATTAAATCTAATATGCTCACCATAATAGGAGCGAGCTTGCTTTGGTATGTGCCACAAGCAATGAATATTAAATCATTGTAAGTTAAAACAGGAAATTCCCTAACATTTTCAGAGTCTACATTTATATTTCTAAAGTCTGCCCTAGCTCTATTTAGATTTCGTTCCCTAACATACTCGGACAAATCATTATTTGTCTCCATATTTTGGTGAACTATTTCAAGTATTTGAGCCGCATCATCCCTGTCCCTTATTTTAGTGTGGAATTTATTAATTAGAGCAGCAGTCACAGCAAAGTCTATCATCAAATGTTTCGAAGCCCTGTTAAAATAATTTTAGCGAAATATTTTAAATTGAGTTTCAAAAATGCCATTCACCACCTCGACTACCCATCGACACATAGTCACGGCTCTGGACTTATTAGCTTCTCTAGTCGTTAACTGAGATTCACCATCGGGTGGAGACAAAGGTACATGAACCTGATAACCATAATGTTCTAAAAGAGGCAATGAATCCCTAAAGCCTCTATCTAGGATGAATACATCTCCAGATTCAAAATATTGCCTTAATGAACTGGATTCATTACCAAATTCATTTTTTATGATATCCGCATCTGAGGTTGTTGCAGGATAAGGGCCTAAAATATCTATGATGTAACCATCACTACACACAAAAAGGAAAGGCTTTATAAGATTGCTATATTTGTGTAATGAGTAAGTTTTTTTCTGATATAAATAATTGGAACTTTTTTCTATGTATATATATGTACCATCGGCAATTATGACAGGCCTCCTATTTTCTCCCCCATAAAGTCCATTTGGAATGAGAAGATTTCTTTGAGCTATTTCTGCTCGGGATATATGATTTATGCCCAAATTCATAGGAACAAAATCCTGATTAATTATTACGCGGGCCATATTTATAAGCCGCTCTAATGTGCTTCTTAGCACTTGCAATAATGCTGACATGCGTTCGTCACTAACAGTCACTAACTACAGTTAAGAATAGGAGATATTCTTAACTTCATTAAATATGCAGCAAGTGCAAAACAACCCCTATGTTTACTTGACAGTCTAGGAACTACAGAGAGAATTTGTTGGTATTGTGCCTTTGATAAGCCTAGATAATAATGTACAATGTGCTCAGGCATACTGTCAATATTTTCAAAGTCTATATGATTTTATTTTTCATATTATCTTTATTTTTTATTTTACATATTATCTTTCAATAATGTAGCAAAATCTTCAATTTGTGCTGCACTAAATGTTTTAATAGGATTATATATTGATTCTAAAAGTAAATCCCAAGAGTTACTATTTAAATGGTAGTTACAGATTCTACATTCTGAGGGTACATAGTAATTGTAATCGCAAAAAAGACGTACCCGCAACGCTGTTGGAACAATGAGTCGATTGGAGTCGTTACAACCAGGAAAAAAACATTGATTTTGTGTTAGTGGTGCTCTTACATAATTAGGCAGCATTATACTATGTGATATATGATCTAAGCTTTGTTGATCTGGGTGCAATACATTACCGACTTCAGATTGCAACGAGGATGAACTAGATGATTCAGATGGTTCCCGTTCTGCAGTTGAATGTGATGCTGCTCTATCAAACCTTCGCCAACAATTATGACACACACGAGATGACGATGGCAACTGAAATAATATTAAATACAAAAGTGAAAAAGTGAACTAAATAAAAATAAAATAGATTTGTTTCCTTTAAACTCAAATACATATAAAATATTTATCAAGTTAATTGTTACTGCACAAAAGCAGATTTAATGGCCTATATTATTTAATAATTAAGCACTTAAAAACTACCAGTAGTCCAAAAACAATGAAAAATCAATTGTCTCATTACTTGGTAGTTGGTAAAAACGGTAGCACTCTACCTGGTGGTGACAAGCTAATCTTATCGCCATGTTATAAATAAGCTTGTATGTTTGTCAGATATAGCTTGTGTGGATGTAATCAGAGTAAAAACATGTATCCCTATAAGATATGAGCACACACACTTAATAAATTAAAAAATGTTGAACACGTACCTCACGTGGTGCAATTTGATGGGCAATTTCATTCCTTATGAGTTCCTCACGTGGAGAATCAGACCCAAACAATGTGTGTGATCTTATTCTCAAAAGTGACTTGCCACAGCTGATACATACATGTCCATGACTAATAATTGGTGAATTCTCCTGTTCGCTAGTTGGATGTCGTATTTGATTCCAGGCTGCAGTCCAACATGCGTGGCATACTACACTATCACTCGAAACTTGTACCTAATAAAGAAGCCATAATTATTATATCTATTGATATATTTATAAGACAAATTAAGTTTTGTTAAACATACATTAGGCATGTCTTTATATTTGACATTGTTAGCTTTAAAAATCATTAAAATGTAATTTAATATAATATTATGTAAAAATAAATTAAATAAGCACATATAGTACACAAAATAAATTAGAAACTTTAAAAATGGTACTCGATATAATTTACCTAATAGACAATACAGTCTTTTATTGCATACTGAACATTCTACCTCTACATTTATTCTATGATAAAAAACCAACCGAGCATGCGCCACATTAATCTTTACTGCACGTGCGCGAAGACAGACTAGCGCACATTTTTTTGAAATAGCTCTTCTAATACACGTAAGGACATATTACTTAAATGCATTTACAGACACAAAATATTTACACTAATGACCATTAGCAGGATGTTGTTATGCCGGGTAGATTATTTGGCATTATAATACCAAAACCCTTTAATTAACAATGCTAGTCGTTTAAAGGCAATGTAAGGAGATAAAATTCGATGAAAAAATTTATGATACGAATGGTACTTAAAATAATTTATTTTTAGTTTGCATATAACCTGGTCTACAATCATTTACAAATTTATTTTTAGTTTTTCATTCTTCTCTTTAATAAGGAAGTCCACGTGACTAAAGCTAATGAAAAAAGTTTATTTTCCAAAACTAATAGGAATACGATAAAATAATTAACCCAGCGTTAATTATGTAATAACAGAGGATAAGTTACTGCAACTTGACCTCGTTTCGCTCCGACGATTAAACAACTTCTGTGGTAAAAAAAACAACACTTTGAATATTCCTACCAATTAGTGTTTATAAAATAATTAAAAGGAATTGAACATAATATTGCGCTAGTTTATATTTTTAAATATTGAGTATGTCAATTTTTTAAATCATATATTTATTTGTTCTAAAGCCGAATAAATCATTGTTAATATTGGAAAAAATTTCAGGATATATATATTAACTTTGAAGTATGTTTATATTTCGATCATGCAGGCATTCTTGTAATATTTTCTTTCATCGCTGAACCCGTGGTCAATTTGCATATAGATTGCAATTAATGATTCCTTTGATGCCAGCAGGAATTGAATCCTGGTTGCTTGAAACACAGGGCAACCGCTAAGCTCTAGAGCTACTACAGTGCATACATACTGAGCTCTTTCATGTCTTAAAATAAAACCTTTAGCGTACGCACCGCCTTCTCTACGAACACTTTTGAACAAGTTATCTTACATAATGCCCTCCTTACTGCACCTGTTACACCAAGGATCTACAAGCGGTACGTAGACGATACTTTCACAATTTTACCATCAGACAAAATAACTGCATTTTTAGAACATCTTAATTCCATAAACTCTAAAATTCAATTTACTATGGAGTTAGAGGCAAATAATTCCTTACCTTTCCTAGATGTGTTAGTCATCCGAAATCCTAATAACACCATTGGTCACACTGTGTATAGGGAAAAGACCCATATAAACCGATATTAAAACGTTGAATCTCATCACCATCCTTCACAGTTAGCTACCGTGGGCAGATCTTTGTCACAGAGAGCACGAGGGATCTGTGACAGCAAACACCTGGCCGCCGAGCTTCAGCACGTCAAGCAAGTTCTGCACGACAACAAGCTTCAGGTCCCGCGCCCACGTCACAGTGACCGAGTGAAGCCGGCCACAGTCGAGCGTGTGCCTGCTGTACTACCATATATCAGAGGTGTCACATCAGATTTGATAGACCACAAATCCTCGCGAAAGAACACCGATTCCTACCAAGGATGATGCGTGAGGCTATTGAAATTAAAAACATCCTAATTTCAATAGAGAAGGAGGCTGGGTACTACCACCTGCTTGGGATCCTATAATCAATAAAATTAAAACTAAACCCAAGCATACCACTGCAAGACCTCAGGACATAGTCAGTTCATTTTGCATAGATCGGACCATAAACAATAATCAAAAAAAGCTGAAGGTACTCCGGGTTTACAATGACATCCGGACGTTAGTCATCTCAGTCCCCCGTGATCATGGGTGCTGGAAAGCGCCCGAAACGTCGGGAATTAAAAAATAAAAGTAATTAAAAGTAAAAATAAACGCGATAAAATCCGTAAAAGTAGTTTTAATCATGAAGTTATCTTACGTTTTCAGCATATTATATACTACGAATATACTACGGATCCGCCGCTGCTCGTCTTTCTAAAGGGCCATTTATTATAATTCTCTTGAACACAGTTCGAGTTAATGAAGAATGTAAAAGAGATTTAGTATATTTAGAAACTGACGTTTTTAGTAACTTTTTATTGAATGATAGTAACAAAGGAGCTCACAGTACACCTGGTGATAATTGGATGTTGTGGCGCAATGACATATGCATCTATCCTTGATTAAGAATCAAAATGCAGATGCGTTGTCACTCCTGAAAACTAAGATGGAATGGCTCATTTTCTAGTAATAAGGATCTTGGGTTCTCTACACTCACCATATGTAACACCAAAGCATTGCACCAAACACGCTCGTATTCTATGAAATCGTGGTCATTTCCCTGTTGATCCGACGCATTTGTGTGAAAACCATAATATAGCTGCAACGTGAGGTGTGTCGTAAGGCGTGTTCGTATGGTATGTGAAGAGAACCAGAAACCCTTTTTACTGGAAGTGAGGCATTATATCTTAGTATACCAGAGTTGACAACGCATCTAGATTTCGATCCTTAATCAAGAATATATGTAGATGTCTATTGGTTACAGTATTCATTTAACATCAGGCGGACTTTGTACTAGTTTTTTTCACTAATTAGATATTACTAAGTACATCAGTATGCCAATAGCGATAAATTAAATTACCTTTTAGAATTTAGAAAACCACTTACGAACCCTTGTCATATTGATGTCAAGATGACACTATTCGCCGGAAGCGGCGCCGCGCGAATTTTGCCCATGAAATTAGCTGATTTTTCATAATGACGCGTAAAGAAAGGCGACACTGTTGATTCAAATAATTTTGTATTATTTTTAGATTCCATTCAATAAATGGAAATGAAAGACACAAAAGCAACGCAATCACTGGTGCCATGATGATCAAGATGCGGTACGTTTTTCGCCTCACGCACTATATTACACCATAAAGGATTGCGTCATGTGAAATTAAACGTAGTGCGCTTGCGCTGAGTCACTTTGATTTCACAGGCAAGCACAAGGAAGCCGGTTTAAATTTCGCCATATTAATGGAAGTATTAACATATCTAGGGCAAAAAACACAAATGGCGTAGGATCGCCGTCCATAAATATAAGCCTGTCCGGAACAAAAAAATGTACAGATTGTACAGGTGGTGCAGGACATAAGTAAGGCTTCGTACGTAAGGTACTTACCGCGTAATGACGGTGTACACTTCCCATGTCATCCCGTGGGTGTCGTAAGTGGCAACGGAGGGAAACAAATCAGGATATGGACAGCGGCGTCTTCTTATAACTAATAAAAAAAATCGGTTTCCAACGCGCTAACGATCGATGCATTAATTAATTAATTTATATATATGAATGTATTTATTTATAAAGATTGTAAAATAACGTTTTAGTTTGTTTATATAGATGAAAATTAGTAGTTGATTGTATTATAAAAACTTTGAATTTTTGCATGCTGTTGAACAGCTAACTAGGTTTTCTTAACCCAATAACAATATAACATCAAGAAAAAAAAATTGTACCTAAATAGGTTCAATTCAAATTCTTTATTTGCAACTAAATATGTAGTTGAAAATAAATAATTTGAATTGAATTAACCAAGTGTGGCAACTATGGTAAATATCCTACATATGAGGAAGTCTATGGGAGAGACCAAGGTTCTGCAGTCGATTTCAATAGGCTGTAACGGTAACGATAATGTAGGGTAATAGTAATAATAACCTCCTCCAGACCGAGTTTCGGTCACGGCGGCCAGCCTCAACGGAGACTAGCCATCGGCGCAGAACAGGATTATAGTGCCCAAGTGTATGCGCAAGCACAGGTGCACTCTCTATTCCCTCACTCTCATAATCCGATGGGACGGTAAACCGCCACGACCAGAGAGAGATCAGGCGCGGAACCAACGGCTTTACGTGCTTTCCGAGGCACAGGGTACTCAATATAAGAAGCTACTACTGTCGTCCTGACTGTGTTTTTACTATATCGCTTTATATTTTTAAAAGAAACGCTTTACCAACACAAGGATTTAGTCCTGTATTGTGATGGCCATTAACAAACATGATTCACACGAGGACAAATATCAAGATCTGGAACAAATATGTGTAGGTCATACAAAAGTTTGTTTCGTGCGGGATTTGAATAGTTTTAAAATTGTTTGACAAGCGAAATTTAATTTACTGCTATGCCTAAGAACAATTTAATATTACAGACCATTCAATTTAAATATTATAAATTTTATTATATAAGATATAAAAAACGTTACAATATACTAAATTCCATCGACGTCATTTCGATGATTGGCAATACCCAAACGTGAGCTTTCCTAGGGATTTTCTGCGACGCACGACCATTGTAGAGTTTACCGTCGTCAGCAGTTTTTCGGAACGATATGATTCAGGAATTTTGAAGAAAGAGCTTAATTTCCACAAGTCCTACAACGTGTCGTCTATGGTCTTAATTTATTTCTGTAGCTTTGAAAAATTAAACATATAGTACGCTTAAATTAAAAAAAGTTTTAAACTTAATAAAAATGCTAAACAATATAGCCAACGTTTTACTGACTTAAATTTAATCAAAGAGTCTTAGTGAGAATCGATTAGACCAGACGTTTTCTAATTAGAAACATCTGTAAAAAAAAAACAAAGCGTTTGTATTTCTTTTGTAGGTTCTCGGTTTTTAACTACTATTTATATTGTTTTATTCTTAAAAACAAACTTACTGTTTTTTACAAAAATAACATTATTTAAAACATATCATGATAGTCATTGGAATGTGGTGAATATGATTGACAAAAGAACACACAGTCCACCTGATGGTAAAGGTACAATGCCGTAGCCGACTGCAGACAGCAGCAGGCGACGTGTCGCAGAGACATGTTGTTACGACATGTCGCGGCGTCATGTCGCTGCAGTCATGATGCCGAACTCGACTGCAGGCGACAGCAGCCCGCGTCCAGTCTGTAGCGAGTGTTAAGTGGGGCGTGATGTTTGACGTGTTTGAAATTAGCGGTTACAGTGCGGGATATTGGGCCACCTGTTTTATCAGTTTGTCCTCCTCGGTATCGGTGAAACTCATTTTTAAGGAAAAATTCAACGTGTCGTCGCTAGGGCGTTGGCGGCACTCGCACCGACTGCGTTTTTTTTCCTTTGGAACTGGGAGAGGTTCGGGCAGAGGAATGTGTGGAGAGGAGTGCGAGATTCCATAAAAATTGCTATTGGATGTGTATGACAGTACATAATAAGATAACACAAGTAATTCAAGACTCAGTGAAAAGGCTTTTTATACTGTAAAGGAATATTTAAACCACGATACGTAATAGAAACTAGACTGATATAAATTTAATGGACCAATTGTGAAATATTTATTTAGTACCTATTACCTATTTACTGATTAATTGTTGACATTTTGTTATTTTAGACATTTTACTTATAAATATTATTATCTCAGTATTTTATATTTGTAAGAATTGCATGACATTAATAATGGCTCATTAAGCGGATGTTTAATCAATATGACCATCTTCAGTGTACCTTAACCAAACGCAAATAAATAAATATTTCAATGTCATCCCAGGGCTTCTGGCAGAGAGAGAGAGGGCCTCTTCCGCTTCTATCTCAGCTGCTATCAGATTTTGGTACCTCTTTCTTGCTATCCCACTAAGCTTATAAGGTCTAGTGAACTTTTTCTTTTCCCCTCCCTGGTTCGTTCCCGATTGTGGCTCGGCTGCAGACGTGCCCTCCACTTTATGGCTCGTCCTAGGTTGTACCGAAATCGCCCTGATCACGGGTAGGGACCATTTGCAACTGACTGGATTCCTCCAGCCACGCATCCATCGGCACGGTACGCTCGACACCTTGGATTGAGTTAGGATGGGAAAAAGAGGGTGGGATAAAAGATAAGAAAAAGAGGATCATCTGAGTGTTTCTGTTCTGTCTGTTTCCTATTGAACCAGACTAAATAACAGGCGGCAACTACGTGAAGGAGAACTCCTCAGACTTGCCCTGGGGATCAACACGACCTGCGCTCTCCCCCAGAGCCATTCGCCAAACTGCTCGCCAGATAGGAGAGCAGAATAGCAGCTAAAAGTCCTACTGATAATATCAAAAAGTTAGGATAAGATTTACCCCCGTCCGCGCTTTATGTTACTAGAGATAATGAACGTCACTAACAACAAACTTCGCTCATTGATCGTAAAGCCAATACTCTCCGCTGATTGCAAGCACCATCCAAGTATGCTTTGTGAACAGTGAATACCTTCACTGTTTCCCCATGTAGGTTCAATAGGTGCTACTTGCCCAGCATGTCGTAAAAGAAGATTATTGGGATATTAGGTTTTTGATTGTTTAGTTTCAATTTTATCGCGTTTAATCAACCTACCGATTAAATCGATATAAATAGTTTTATTTAATGTTGGTGTTCACATAAATATAAGAAATTATTATTTAGTTTTCAATTATCAATTGAAACCTATATTTTTTGGCTAAACGTGGTTATTTAAAATTAAACAAAAACGTGACGGCAAATTATTGGGTTACGCGGAAACGATTCAAGTATTTTAATTTTGTTCGAGGGTATATTTGCCATGTGTTTACCCATCCTTTGACCTAATATCCCTTCCGTACACACTCAAAGGGGAAAGGGGGGAGTCTAGAAGGTGAAGCGATTCTTTCGACTTGAGATGCGCGCCCGACCGAGGTGCTTTGGTGGAAAAGCCGAGGTAATAAAGGCTCGCATGCTGCCCTTGAGCGTTCTCTTGCCACGCGCCGCTAGTCTGAACCGTAACACCTGCAGCAGTCGTGCTCCAGAAGTAACCGCCTCACATAGTGTGAGATATCGCCGCGCTCCGCCTCTTCCTTCGTACCACTGGCCTGGATCGCATCTCTGGGGCGCCCTAGAAGAACCCACCTCACGTCGCATCACCGCAACGGAAGCGTCGTCTGCCGCATCAGAATCGCACCCTGGTAAGTGTGTTTCCCGTAATTTTGTTCCTACATGAGCAATTTGTTTATTAGTTAACCCGCCTCATTTTGTTTCTCCTAATGTGCTCAAATAGGATTCCCTCCTAACATTGCCAAGCAATAGATTTTGAAAGAGCGAGTGCATTGTCCAAGGTGCAGCGTGCCACATCTTGTTGAGGCATAAGAAGTCATCGCGTATACAGTCCACTTAGTATAACATCTCGTACAATAGGGTCGAGGCTCAACCTGGGAATCGAACTCGGGAACCCTGAAGCCCGCCGCCCAACCACTATTCATACTTTATTACCGCGTAGTGAAGTTATTATTGTTATCAAGTATCGTGTCACATGCAACCGCAACTTTTGATATAGTTCTCTTAACGTATATTTTGCATTGAATTCTTTACATATACACTCGTTATTAGGTCATAATGTACTAAAATGGAAATTAATTAATTCTGAAAGAAATATTTTTGCACATCATACAGTGGCACACAATTTAACGTATATATATATATATATATATATATATATATATATATATATATATATACATATATATATATATATATATATATATACATATATATATATATATATATACATATATATATATATATATGTGTTACATTGTGTGTAAAATGTGATTATAAAATAAAATAAATGGTTATTTCTTTCATAATAACGTGTAAAAAACATATTGTATCAAAATACTATTGGCAAACAATATATTTTAGTTTACACATGCCAGTTGAAGCATATTCTTGCGTCTTGCTACAACTATATTATAATATGTGATTTCATATCGATAAGTTGTTTTTATAATTCATGTCTTTGATTAATAAAGAACTTGTTCACGCTTAGCCGGATCACCCTAATTAACTGAGCAATTCCCTTTATTTGTATTAAAAGTTTGTTTTACTCTTCAAACTTAAACTACGTTAATGTACTACAAAAGCTCAATTTGCAAACATAATTTTTCCGGGAAAATTGGCTTCATATTTTATGTTCTACAGTGCAAAATTAGATCAATCGAAATGCGTATGGAGTTTTTCTTAGACTATTTGATATACGAGCAATAAGATTTGGCATAAATATAATAAGTTGCGGTTTATCAAATAAAAATGTTCTGAGGTTTAATTTTCGAATAACCTTGAGGTTGGTTTTAGATGATGAATTTTAATTTTTTTCGGAACATCTATAAATATTAAAGATAATATTGCATAGCTAGATTAAAAATTTTCAGCTATCGTTTTTAAATAAAATTTGAGTAAATTAGTCCCACCTACTAATTAGATTATTTTGGGTCCTTACATACGAAATCAGCGTTTTGTCGTACTAAACACTTTGATCTGAAATATCTCCTCTTTCGTTAAGAATTCCAAATTTAAATTTATAAATTAATTTAGGTGGTAAATTTGAAATATGAAAACAGTAATTCATTTGTTTTTTCCTCATTATTTTTTTCTTTGGCGTCGCTTATTACTGCACAATGGAAGTGGCACCAGTGCTGCAGAACTAGCTGGAAAGATTAATCATGTGTACGGCGATGCTGTCCCAAAAGTAAGCACAGTACGTTTTTGGCTTCAAAGTTTTCCTTCTGGAAATTTTGACCTTCAGAACCAACCCCGTGGACGGCCGGAGACCGAAGTGTAAAATGAAGAATTAAAGGCTATTGTGGAAGCGGATCCTTCACAAAGCACTTAGAAATAGCTGTAGGCTTCGGGGTAAATAATATAACTGTATTAATCCACTTGAAGCACATCGGGAAAGTAAAAAAAAAAACTTGAACGCTGGGTACCTCATGAATTGTGTGAATCGAACTTGCAAACACGCGTCGACTGCTGTGTTACTTTGCTCAACCGACACAAACATGAAGGGATTTTAAACCGAATCATTACTTGTGATGAAAAGTGGATACTGTACTATAATCGGAAGTGCGTGTCGCAATGGCTGAACCCTGAAGACCTAGCCAGATCCTGCTCTGAACGTAAAATGAATCATGAAAAGTTACTTGTGAGCTTTTGGTGGACTAGCACCGGTGTGGTTTACTACATCTTCTAAAATCTAGCCAAACGATTATAGCAGATATCTATTGTGAGTAACTGCAAACCATGAAGGAAGAACTAGCAGCTAAATAATCGAGATTGGTCAATCGCTCTAGGCCACTGCTGCTTCACGACAACGCAAGACCACACACTGCACAACAAACAACCACTAAGCTAGATGAGCTACGATTGGAATGTCTGCTACATCCACCGTACTCTCCGGACCTTGCCCTAACAGATTACCATTTTTTCCGGAATTTGGCCAACTTCTTACAAGGAAAAAAAAATTAGACTCCGATGCGACAGACTAAACCGCTTCAAAGAGTTTATTGATTCTCGTCCCGAATGAACTACCTATGACACGACAAAAGTGCATAGATAACAACGGTGAATACTTTGATTAAATAAATATATTTCACGAATAAAAATAACTTTATATTCCTCCCGTGCAAAACGCCAATTTCATATGTATTTTCCGTATGTAATTTCATATGGACCTATTATTAGTGTATTGATAGCACGCAGCATTGTGGAACACCAGCATTAACGGGCTTGTAATCGGAGTTTGCACCGTCTACATTGACCTTGATGCTCCGATCTGCAAGAAAGCTGGTGATCCAATCGCACAATTTCTTGGGAAGCCCATAGGAAGGGAGCTTCGAAAGAAGCGCTTTGTGCCAAACCCGATCGAAGGCCTTCACAGTGTCCAAACTAACGGCCATTGCCTCCCCCTTGGACTCTACTGCTTCCGCCCGTCTATGAGTTAGGTGAACCAGAAGATCACCAGCTGATCGACCACGGCGAAAACCGTATTGGCGGTCACTAATTAGCTGGTGATATCCAAGGTACCTCATGAGCTGGCAGTCAACAGTAGACTTCATTGTTTTGGAGAACAAGAAGGTGATGGCGATAGGCCGGTAGTTGGACCGGTCTGAGCGGTCACCTTTTTTAAGGATCGGGTGGATGAAAGCCGCCTTCTATGATTTTGGAACTACGCCTAGGGAGTAGGAGTAGCGGAAAAGGCGCTTTAAAACCGGTGCCAACTCTGGAGCACACGTCCTCAGCACAATTAAGGGGATTCCGTCAGGCCCACTCGACTTGTGGATATCCAGGGAGAGGAGTGCTTTGTGAACCGATGGCTGTGTGAACTGCCCTTCCGGCGTGGAGAACTCACACCGCGGGATTGTCGGCGGCGTACTCCCCCCGTCATCGAGAGTCGAGTTGGACGCAAAGAAAGAGCCTAGCAGATCGGCTTTCTCCTTAGCGGTATGGGCCAGTGATTCTTACTTCCTGTGCACAGGTAGAAGAGATGGCTGAGAGAAATTCCCCTGGACAGCCTTAGCGAGAGACCATCCCGGTCTCTTGCTAACGCACGGGTTCCAGAAGGAAGACGAACCATTTTCTAGCCAATTCTGCCTATGTGCTCTGACTTTAACTTGGCAATGACTCCTTTGAAGGACCTAGAGGCGGAATTATACTTCTTTTTTGAGCGCTGGTATTTACATCTCGGTACATTGATGCGTCAGCCCAGGCTTGGTAGCACTCCCGCTTAAAGCATGATGCTATTATACAGAAGCGACCAAACCATGGCTGAGATTTGCCTCCAATGGGCACCACAGAGGAAGGAGTAAAAAGTTCCATACCCTGAAATACCGTCCGGCGAGAAGCAAACCCACTTCCAAGGGTAGGATGCAAAGAAAGATCGCATCCCATCCCAATCGGCTGAGCTATAGTGCCAATCACGGCGGCAGCCTGCAGAATGTAACTGCGATTTCAGCGTGATTGTGGTGCCACACTCCGGACAAGACAATGGTCTGAGGGGCCTAAAGGGGCGTCGACGGAAATCTGATATCCGTCCGGGTGAGAGGTCAGCAGAATTTCCAACAGGGAAGGTGCGTGATCCTCCACATCTGGAATCCGCGTAGGCGAAGTAACCAGTTGTATCAGACAGTATTCCAAGGCAAAATCATGAACAGATCTCCCCTCATGATTGGTTAAACGTGAACCAAGCCATTCGGCGTGATGGGCGTTAAAGTCACCGAAGATCGCGATCTCTGCGTAGGGATCTGCTGTAGCAACGAATCTGTAGCCATTTGGACGTGGTCGAAGAGTCGGTCTGTTTCAGCATAACCACCATGGGACCTATAGAGGCACCCGTAGACGCGCAGATGGTCGTCGCTCTCTACGCGTAATCAAAGGATGGACAGGTCCGAACCTTCAAGACTACCGAGGCTTCGATAACAGGTGTCCCTTCTGACGTAAACGCAAACTCCAGCCCAAGACAAAAAGGAGTGTTCCAGTTTGTACCCCGGATAGGAGAGATACGAGACATCAGCCGGAGAGGACACCTGCGTCTCGGTCAGAAAGAACAGAGCCGGCCTCGCCGTCTCGAGATGGTAGTGGACGGCTTTTTGGTTAGAGTGACGTCCCCTGATATTGCAAAAATTCAAGGATAGCGTGGCAGGGGTCACCTTGGTCTCATTGCTCCGTTTGCCCCGAGCAGTTGTAGTCTTGAGCGGAATTTTGCCCCCTCCCAGAATACGCGGGACAGCCTGAGCACTCACGCTCAGGAGTGGAGTAACTTGATCGTGGATGCTTAGTAACCTTGGTACTCCGGCGGATTCCTCACTTTCGAATTTTGTCTAGCAGAGAATCTCCGAGTATACCAATGTCAATTGTCAATGTCCACGTTTCGATACCATGAGTGAGTACGGGCAGAAGGCTCTGGTTGTAGACTTTTATCTCCAGACTTTGCGGTATGGGCGACGAAAAAACCTTACGGAGCTTTCCAAATGCTGCCTAGCGCAACTGAATCCTCTGATCCGCTTCCTTCTCAAATTTATTCTTACCTAGTTGCAATATCTGCCCGAGGTAGGTATATTCCTGGACAACTTCGAGAACTTCACCATCAACAGTAATTGGAACTGGCATGACGTAATCGTTGAACATAAGTTTTGTTTTGTTCAGATTCATGCACATACCAACACGTTGTGAGGATTCATTTAGTCTTTTCAGCATGTCTTGAAATTCCTGCAGTGATTCTGACATGACGACAATATCATCAGCAAAGCGCAAGTGTGAGAAGAACTCACCGTTTACGTTAATACCACATCCTTTCAAGTCTAACGTCTTAAAAACATCTTTTAGTGCATTTTTAACGGTTTAGGTGATATAACATCCCCCTGTCTCACTTTTGGATTGGTTTTGTTTGATTGTCCTGTACTTTGGCGGACATCTTACTAGTGTTGTAAAGTCATCTCAACACTTCGATGTACCGCCAGTCAATTTGGCACCGCTGCAAAAAATCTAGAACAGCTCAAATTTCCATGGAGTTTAAGGATTTTTCATAGTCCACAAATGCTAAATACAGAAGACAACAGATTATACTCCGTTGTCTTCTGTATTATTTGCCGCACTGTGTGAATGTGGGCTATAGTGCTAAATACGGAAGACAACAGATTATACTCTGTTGTCTTCTGTATTATTTGCCGCACTGTGTGAATGTGGGCTATAGTGCTAAATTGAGCTATTTTGGATCACCACTAAGCAGTCATTCCGCTTGCCGCGCCGCTCTCGAGCGGTCGTGCCAAGCAGTCAGTGCTCCCGTCCCCGCATGGAAGCGCCCCTCTCACCCGCGCGCCCGCTCTCCCGCTCACACCAGCCGAGTCGACGCTGTCGATGAGTTTTTTTGTTTTTGCATCGTTCTTGCCCCCTCGCTTCGGTGGAGAGGTTCGAGCGCGCTTCACTTTTTATTGTTTTGTTTTTATTTTTAATTGTTTTATTTTATTTTGAATTTTTCTGTTATTTTTTGCTATACTGTTACTGTTTTGTTGTGTTTCTGTTCTTGGAAGATCGTCTCTTGCTCTTTTCAGAGCAAGCCCTTGTTCTTGTCAGAAGATAGGGACCTCAGCTTCTGGGAATAGAACGTCAGTCCTCCCCATCTGCCACCCAAGACCCTGTTCTTCTCAGAGCAGGGACCTCTAGATTCTTAGATTAAAATCGTCACCCCCCTGTCCAAATCAACATGTCTTCCATAGAGATGAGCAATTTCTCGAGCCAACTTATGGCCATAATCGCCCGATTCGTCCAAGCCTCAGAACTACCCATCCAAATCAACGAGACCATTCTCGCCACTGCCTTTTGTCCCACTGCCCGTAAGGCATGTGTCCCCCCGCCCTCCGTCGCGGCTTTACTCGCGACCCAAGCGGCTGCCCCGCAGACCGACTCGCCCGCGTCCCCTGACTCCGATATGGAGCACTCGGACATCACGTCCGTCCACCTTCTCCTCCCGAAAGAGGACCGCACAAAGTTCAACCGGCTCCTCGGAGTCGTACGACTCCGAAGGAACGGTCACAGACTCGGACTCCTTCACTACCGTAGTATCTAAGTCCAAGCGCGGTCCGAAGCGCGCCGCGACTTCCCGCTCACCCCCACCCTGGCGGCCCCTGACGCTGCCCACGCAACCCACGCCGCTGCCTCCACCTCCGCAGCCGCCGTCGTTGCCCCTACCCCCGCAGCCCCTAACGCTGCCTGCTCTCAGTCGCAAGACTCTACCACAAAGCCAGCAACCTGCTGCGCTCCCCAGTTAGCTAAAAGCCAAGTCCCGCCCCCTGTCTTTCTCAGAGACAAGGCGAAACTCACCCAACTATCCGAATGAAAAGGGTTTCAAGTATGAACAAGCCACCAATGTCGGCGAGGCCATTAAAATCATGCCGGTGTCTATAGAAGACTTCCGGAACATAACCTGTCTCTTCACGGCCGAGCGTGTGTCCTATCACACATACGCTCTCGCCGAAGAAAGAAAAGTCAAGGCGGTCCTCCGCGGAGTTCCTAATGAACTCGCAAACGAGGACATTTTAAACGACCTTAAGCCCCAAGGCTTCCCCATAGAGGCTATGCACAAGATGCATAGCAGGGGCGAGAGATTTAACCTCGCCCTCTTCGTTCTCACCAATGTGCCGGAGGCGACGGCCATCTTCCGCGAGGTACGCACTGTGTGCGGCCTGTCACGTGTAAGGGTCGAAGCCCCACACCTACGCGGTTACCCAGCGCAGTGCCACCGCTGCCAACTTTATGGGCACGCGGCAGCCAACTGGTCAGCCTCACCCAGGTGCGTTAAGTGCCTAGAACCCCATCACTCGAAAGAGTGCCCTCGGCCCAAAAACGCCGAATCCTGTGTACCCCCACCCGCATGTGTCCTATGCGGACAAACAGGCCACCCGGCCAACTTTAGAGATCTCCTCGCCCATTTCTGAGCTACAAAGCTTCACCTCAGGTCAATGACCAAACTTTCCCGGCTCTTCGAAGCCGCATGCCTGCCCCTACCACAGCCCCCTCAGAGCTCATCACAGCCCACACAGGGCATCTATCGGCCATCTCAGGGCCCTCCTCCGCCCTTATGAGCGTTACGCTCTCCCAGCTCGCGCTGCTCCCAATTAACCCTTAGGGCCCAAAGGCAACGAACATCACGTGGCTCTCCGCCACCCCACAAAAACAGGCAGACCCTATAGCAGACGACTTAAACCTAGTGTCTAACACTATGAGTAAAGTCAATATAGGGGAAATCTCAATCCTTGCGCGTAAACTGCGCGATGATCAGTCCCCTCAGGACCGTCTCTTTGCTCCTGCTGAGCACATCGATCTACTAAGGTCGTTGTAAAAACACTTTGCCAGAGTCCTCTGCTTCCGCAATATCGCACTGTCGTGTCAAACCAAAGGGTTTATCGCTTATTTCGTTCAATATCCGCGGTTTGCGAAATAACCTCCCAGAGCTTAGACTCTTTCTTCGAGATCGCTAAGTCGAACTCCTCCTCCTTCAGGAGACCCACCTCAGCTCTAAGGTCTCTAAAAGCCTCTCTATCAAGAGTTATTCACTTCTTCTTAATGACAGACCTGACCGCAAAGGCGGCGGTACTGCCATTTACTACAAAGAGTCGCTTTATTGCTCCCACATCCCCACTCCGACGCTTACCAGTATGGAAGCCACTATTACTAGAATATGCATGACTGGACTCCAGTCTATCATTAAAGCCTCTTGCTATATTCCTAGCGGAGCCCTTACTGTTAAGAGCGATTTCGAAGCCATCCTTGCATTAAGCAACTCAGTCATTATGTTTGGAGATTTTAACTCCAAGCATACTGAATGGACCTGCCGCTCTACTAACTAGTATTGGCAAGGTGCTGCTCAATATCACTCAGTCTCTCGATCTGACTGTCTACAGCTCGCTGTTACCCACTATCCCGACAACGTTGACTACGCTCCTGACGTGCTAGAATTTGCTCTACTTAAAGGGATCTCCATTAACCTTAGAGCAATCGAGTCTCTCGATGATCTAGGATCCGATCACCGTCCTGTATCCCTCCTTCTTGGCCATCAGCCACCTCCAACTCCCACTTCCAAAACCTACACCAACTGGAAGGGCTTCAAGAAGTCTCTAGCCTTGGCTATGGACTCTCCGGACCCTCCCATAACCCTCTCTTCCGACGTCCTAGAAAGTACGGGGAAAATAGACACCGCGGTCGAAAATTTCACCTCTCTTATTACATCCTCTCTTAAAGAGAATGAAAAGGTTGTCCCGGTTGCTAAAACTAGTCTTCCCCTAGATATTAGCAACCCGCTCAAAGCCGTAAAAGCTGCCCTTCGTAGAGCTGCACGCTATCCCACTCCCGAGTATAGACTCGCGGCCCACCGCCTTCAACGCAAACTCCGTTACTGCCTCAAAGATTTCAGAGACCTCGAAAGTGGCAATCTTATAGAGAATATCTCCCCCTCTCACACAGCGTACTACCAGATGGCAAAAGCCCTCCGGATAGATGCTATCACGCATACTCCCCCTCTGTCTCGTCCCGACGGCTCTATTGCCTTCGAGGACGAAGAAAAGGCTGAGTGCTTCGCCGATAGCGTCGCCACTCAATACTCTCCCAGCTCACAACCCACTGAACCCCTACATATCAAACTAGTGGAGGACGAGGTCCATCGCCGGAACTCACCCCCATCACCTCTGACCCTATCACGGTGTCAAAAGATAAAATTTTATCTACCATCAAAGGACTTAAGTCCAAAAAAGCACCGGTCGCGGATGGCATCTCCAACCAAGCCCTCAACAAACACTTTCCGGAGCAGGCCATAATCTTCAACGTCTGCTTCGAATTCGCTATTTTCCCACCTCTTGGAAAGAAGAAACTGTCATTGGCATTCCCAAGCCAGGCAAACCTCACCACCTCCCCTCTAATCACCGTCCCATCAGCCTCCTCATGGCCATGGGCAAACTTTTCGAACGAGTTATTCTCGTGCGCATGAGGCGCCATTTGTTTCCCCCGGACGGTGATCCTCATGTCATCCTTCAACAATTCGGGTTTCGAGCCAAACACTCGTGCCCCCAGCAAGTTCACCGCATTGTGGAATATATCCTAAGCCGTTTTTATCCGCGTCGTCGGAAGACCATCGCGATCTTTTTCAACAGTGCCGAGGCATTCGACAGAGATTCGACCAATTATTTAGGCGTTACCCTTGATGCAAGGCTCACTTTCGAGTCTCATATCAAGAAAGTAACTCGCACCGCGTGATTTTGCATGGGTAGGCTCAACAGTATGTTGGGCAGACACAGTAAAATGTCCCTCCGAAACAAGCGAACCCTTTATAAGGTCTGTATACAACCTATAATGACCTACGCGACCCCCATTTTCGCACATCCTAAACCCAACCTCATAAATGAACTTCAAATAGTTCAAAATCTATTCTGTCGAAGGGCCACGAACTCGCCCTATTATGTCCGTAACGCTGACCTCCACCGAGACTTAGTGCTCCCAACAATACAGCAGTTCTTTAAATCACTCTCTGAGAGATTTTTTGAAGCCTCAGAGACAGCTGCCTGTGCAACCCCTCTCCACACTCGCTATATTGTGCGCAGACCGAGAAACTCTCCCTCGGACCCCCCCAACAAGCTTTCGGCTGGCCTCCTGGCAGCTCAGGCCGAGCCTACATAACACATCCCTTAAGCTGCCTTAGTTAGGCACACTTCTAAGCGGCTTTTCGCCGCTTGCGCCCTCCTTTCTGCCAAGGAGGGTCGCGTCAGCCTACGGCTTAAAGATCTCTAGTCAGTTAGTGGGTAAAAGTCTCCACATAACCTTAGCTGGCTTCGTGGTATGCTATGAGCATTCTCCACCTCCCTCCCCCGTTACCGGAGGGTTTCCCATAATTGCTTCGGACGCAAAAAAAAATCACCACTCACTTTGCGGTCAGCCACCTCAGAGTCTACATTACCTGAGGATGCCTCGTGTAGAGGCGAAACACGTGTCGTATTGTCGTCGATTATGTGTCTTTCCTAACGTAGTAGTGTTACTGGAATTAGTGCACGCAATTAAGGGAGGGCGGGAGACCGTGGAGAGATCGTGGGCTTTATGTGTGCGAGTTTAATAAAATAGACTTCACTCAGTTTAACTGCGTGGTATTGCCCACGATAAAGGTTTTCACTACGCCCTTTGGCAAAAAACGTACAGACAACAAGTCCAACTATTACTTTAACTACAACTATTTCTCCTACTGTAAACATAAGTAATGTAAATAAATATAGAAGATATAAAGATACTGTATATTTTATAATAATTATATAATAAACTAAATACGTAAGGACAAACATTCAAGCCGGCCACAATTTGTTGTAGTCCATGCAAGTAGTTGTCCCAAGTAATATTTAACCTGCGGCCCGAAGCTCTGCGGACAAACGCTTAGCTTCTGCGCTGCCGAGGAATATAGGATGGCTATATTGTATACTTATGTATTAAGTATTTTGGTGTGCCACAGACATATATAAAATTTGACGTTGAACACTCAGAAGATAGGCAGAGAACTGAAGCAGATAAGCCTCCTTGTGTGTGGTCGACAGTATAGTTGGTTGCAAATGATTGTTAATGCATATACGTTGTTACTTGTTTTTATAATAAGATGAGCATGAAATAATACTAGTTTTTACGGAATTTATCGCGTATATTCAACTTTTTAAATACCCGACGTTTCGAACGCTTTACAGCACTCATGGTCACGGGCGGGACTGAGATATTCAACGTCCATATGTTATAGTTAACCGCGATTACCATAGATTAAAATTTAACTTTTGTTCCGATCTATGCAGTACATAGATACTGCATAGATCGGAACAAAAGTTAAATGACATATGGACGTTGAACATCTCAGTCCCGCCCGTGACCATGAGTGCTGTAAAGCGTTCGAAACGTCGCGTATTTAAAAAGTTGAATATACGCGATAAATTCCGTAAAAACTAGTATTATTTCAATGTGTAGTGTTCGCGTAAATATAAGAAATCAAGATGGGCATGGTTACTCTATGGTTTTCACTTCTGACGTGCAGTCCTACAACTGACGGTATTTTGTAAATGATAGAATTTGCTATTTGTTTTATTTATTCAAGACAGACACGTGGATTACAAAAATGTTTGCAGCTGACAACAACAACCCTTGTCAGTGACCAGTGTACTGTATTTTATCTTTCAATAAATTTTCTTTGTTTGTATTTTTTTTTCATCTTCATTGAAATAGATAATACATTTGTGTAAGGTCCAAAGAAAGCAGTATTTATTTTCATGAAAAATTTAATTCTTTACACCTATAGTACGTTTCAAGTTTATTTTCAATCCTAATCAGAAGCAATATTCCTGCACGAACTAGCTGCGGCGTAGCTTTACCACAATAAAATACGTAGTAGAGCCATGCTGCTATATAATGATTGCATCACGAATGTAAGGGCTCGACCGGGTAAGAACTAAGATCTTACAGAACACCAGTATTAAATAGCTGCTAATGCTGCTGTATTTGTATGTTGAGTGTAGAGAACTGAAGACCCTTTTTACTGGAAACGGGGCATTCCATCTTAATTCTTAGTGGTTACAACGCATCTGCATTAAATGTAGATATATATGGGTGACAGAATCCACTTACTATCGAGTGGACTGTGTGCTCATTTGTTATTCTAATCTTATATTTAAAAAAACCTACGATAAAGCTTCACAAAAGAGACTATGGTAAAATGTGATGAAAGCTCTGATATTGCAATACGAGCTGTTCGCTTGAAAGTAATAAATAATAATAAGGTGTGCATATCATTCAGATTTAATAATAAGATTTGTGGGTATTCGTAACAGCGTTGTACACTATGAAAGGAAACTAAAAAAAACATGAGTTGGTTCAGTCATGTGCTCACTGTCTACAAGTGTGACACTCTGCTAGTTGTTGTATGTGATTAGTTCATGAAGTAAATAAAAAGTGCTACAAAGTAATTTGTGTTTCTTCATTATTATTAAAATGTTATTTTATTTTTTACGTGGTAGAGCCATGCTGCAGTTATATAAATAGTATAGTTGTAGCACGAATGGGTCGGCTCGACCGGGGAGGAACCACGCTCTCACAGAATACCAGCGTCAAATAGAAGCTTAATGCTGCTGTGTTTCGTATGGTGAGTGTAGAAAACCGGAGACACTTTCTACTGGAAACGAGGCATTCCACCTAAGTCCTTACGGGTGACAACGTATCTGCATTTTGTTTCGTGATCGAGGACAGATGTAGATGTCTCTGGGCCACAGCAACCACTTACCATCAGGTGGACTGTGTGCTCGTTTGTCACCCTATTCTATAAAAATAATATATATACATACATAATTTCCTCCTACCCTTCTTAATTTACGTTATGAAATACTTTGTGTAGGTTTTAATACTACTCCTTCAAAAATGTTCAAGTCCATGTAAGGACTTGTAGAGCGAGAACATTTGTGAAATTTATTTACATAATTTAATCTCTAGTGCGTACAAAATGTATTTATTGTATTGCAGTATTATAGAGTGGTAGAGCCAGAGATAGATTCTTTCAGAGATAGATTCATTATTAGAGATAGATTCAACAGTGGTAGAGCCATGCGGCAGCTTTGCTGTTGCACGTATGGGCCGGCTCAAACCGGGGTGGTACCACGACCTCACAGAATACCGGCGTGAAGTGGAAGCTCTGCTTCCGCGTTTCGTCTGGTGAGTGCAGGTGGCCGGAGGCCCAAATCCCCCCCCCCCCCCCCCATCAACATGGTAGCGGAATTAAATAAAGATAGACTACCCCAGGAGGGTACCAGCACCCCTGGAGAATCCCTCGCTGAGCATCCACGACCATGTTTCTCCACTTCTGAGCGTGGGTGCTCAGGCTGCCCCGCGTATTCTGGGGGGGGGCGAAATTCCGCTCAAGACTACAACTGCTCGGGGCAAACGGAGCAACAAGACCAAGGCGACCCGTGCCACGCTGTCCGTGAATTTCTGCAATATCAGGGGACTTCACTCTAACCTAAACGCCGTCCACTACCATCTCGAGACGGCGAGGCCGGCTCTGCTCTTTCTGACCGAGACGCAGGTGTCCTCTCCGGCTGATGTCTCGTATCTCTCCTACCCGGGGTACAAACTGGAACACTCCTTTGTGCCTCGGGCTGGAGTTTGCGTTTACGTCAGAGAGGACATCTGTTCTCGACGCCTCGGCAGACTTGAAGGTTCGGACCTGTCCATCCTTTGGCTACGCGTAGACAGCGACGACCATCCGCGCGTCTACGGGTGCCTCTATAGGTCCCATAGCGGTAATGCCGAAACAGACCGACTTTTCGACCACGTCCAAATGGCTGCGGATTCGTTGCTACAGCAGATCCCCTCCGCAGAGATCGTGATCCTCGGCGACTTTAACGCCCATCACGCCGAATGGCTTGGTTCACGTTTAACCGATCATGCGGGGAGATCTGTTCATGATTTTGCCTTGGCATATGGTCTGACACAACTGGTTACTTCGCCTACGCGGATTCCAGATGTGGAGGATCATGCACCTTCCCTGTTGGACCTTCTGCTGACCTCTCACCCGGACGGATATCAGATTTCCGTCGACGCCCCTTTAGGCTCCTCGGACCATTGTCTGGTCCGGAGTGTTGTGCCACTCACGCCGAAATCGCGGTTGCATTCTGCAGGCTGCCGCCGTGTTTGGCACTATAGGTCAGCCGATTGGGATGGGATGCGGTCTTTCTTTGCATCCTACCCTTGGGGGCGAGTTTGCTTCTCGCCGGATGATCCCAACGTTGTTGCAGATTCTGTTACTGATGTGGTACTTCAGGGTATGGAACTTTTTATTCCTTCCTCTGTGGTGCCCATTGGAGGCAAATCTCAGCCATGGTTTGGTCGCTCCTGTAAAATAGCATCATGCTATAAGCAGGAGTGCTATCAAGCCTGGGTTGATGCATCAGCGTCCCGGGATGTAAACACCAGCGCTCTAAAAAAGAAGTATAATTCCGCCTCTAGGTCCTTCAAAAGAGTCATTGCCAAGGCAAAGTCAGAGCACATAGGCAGAATTGGCGAGAAACTAGTTCGCCTTCCTTCTGGAACCCGTGCATTCTGGTCTCTCGCCAAGGCTGTCCAGGGGAATTTCTGTCAGCCATCTCTTCCATCTCTGCACAGGGAGGACGACTCACTGGCCCATACTGCAAAGGAGAAAGCCGATCTTCTAGGCTCCTTCTTTGCGTCTAACTCGACTCTCGATGACGGGGGGAGTACGCCGCCGACCATCCCGCGGTGTGAGTGCTCCATGCCGGAAGTGCAGTTCACACAGCGCTCGGTTCGCAAAGCACTCCTCTCCCTGGACATCCACAAGTCGAGTGGGCCTGACGGAATCCCCCCAATTGTGCTGAGGACGTGTGCTCCAGAGTTGGCACCGGTTTTAACGCGTCTTTTCCGGTACTCCTACTCCCTAGGCGTAGTCCCAAAATCATGGAAGACGGCTTTCGTCCACCCGATCCCTAAAAAAGGCGACCGCTCAGACCCGTCCAACTACCGGCCAATCGCCATCACCTTCTTGTTCTCCAAAACAATGGAGTCCATTGTAAACTGCCAGCTCATGAGGTACCTTGAGGATCACCAGCTGATTAGTGACCGCCAATACGGTTTTCGCCGTGGTCGGTCAGCTGGTGATCTTCTGGTCTACCTCACTCACAGATGGGCGGAGGCAGTAGAGTTCAAGGGGGAGGCATTGGCCGTTAGTTTGGACATTGCGAAGGCCTTCGATCGGGTTTGGCACAAAGCGCTTCTTTCGAAGCTCCCTTCCTATGGGCTTCCCGAGAAATTGCGCGATTGGATCACCAGCTTTCTTGCAGATCGGAGCATCAAGGTCGTTGTAGACGGTGCAAGCTCCGATTGCAAGCCTATTAATGATGGTGTTCCACAGGGCTGCGTGCTATCGCCAACGCTGTTTCTTCTGCATATCAATGATATGTTGCATACCCGTAACATTCATTGCTATGCAGATGACAGCACTGGTGATGCTCTTTACACCGGCCGAGCCAATATTTCTCGGGAAAACGTCTCCGAGTGCCGGGACAAACTTGTGTCTGAAGTCGAGTCTTTGTTGTACAGAGTCTCGGATTGGGGACGACCAAATCTAGTCCAGTTTAACCCCCAGAAGACACAAGTATGCGCGTTAACCGCTAAAAAGAACCCCTTTGTCGTATCCCCTCAGTTTCAAGGCACTCCCCTTGTTGCCTCACCCAGTATTGGAATCCTCGGCGTCGACATATCGAGTGACGTGCAGTTTCGTGGTCACTTGGAAGGGAAGGCCAAATTGGCCTCTAAAAAGCTTGGCGTGCTCAGCAGAGCGGGGCAGTATTTCATGCCGGCACACCGCCTGCAACTTTACAAGGCGCAGGTTCGACCGCACATGGAATACTGTTCCCATCTCTGGGCTGGGGCTCCCCAGTACCAGCTCCTTCCACTTGACCGCATCCAGCGCAGAGCGGCTCGAATCGTCGACGACCGAGTGCTTTCCGATCGGCTCGATTCACTGGCGTTGCGAAGAGATGTTGCATATCTTTGCGTATTTTATCGCATCTATCACGGGGAGTGTTCTGAGGAATTGTTCGGATTAATCCCAGCCGCCAAATTTCGTGAACGCACGACACGGCAAACGTCCCGATACCATCCACACCATCTGGATGCTTGGCGGTCCACCACTGTACATTTCACAAGGAGTTTTCTTCCACGTACAACCTCTCTGTGGAATAGTTTATCACCGGCGATTTTTCCGGACCGATACGACCTGGGGACCTTCAAGAAAAGAGCTTACTCCTTTCTAAAGGGCCGGCAACGCACCCGCAAGTCTCCTGGTGTTGCGGTTGATCATGGGCGGCGGTAGTCACTTAACATCAGGTGAGCCGCATGCTCGTTTGCCCCCTCTTCTATAAAAAAAAAAAAAAAAAAAAAAAGCACTGCCTTGTTGGTCAATGGTTTTGTGTGCGACTGCTGGTCATGTGGTTTTGAGTTTAAGTCCTGGGTAGGACCAAAATCATTTTTTTTCAGTGAAGAAATTCTCAGCAGCATCTAGGTGTCATGAATTAGTAGTTTTTCATCGAGGCAATTCATTGGACAAGCGCCTGATCTTTCTCCGCTCATGGGCAATTACTGCCCTGAACTCTATGGCCTATGAATGTGGGGAAAGAGAGAGCGCGATTATCCTTGCGTATAGACTAGTGACCGAAATTAGGTCTTGAGACTATTATTACTATTATGTTGTTTTTTTAATTATAAACTTTATCTTAAATATATATACAATAAAAAATATCATTGAATTTTGGTGTGAAGTCTTTTAAAATAATATTTGATTTATTAAGATAATTTGATAAGATAATTCTACTTTCTCGTAGGGGTTTAAATTATAGTCATAAAAAATTATTAACGGGTTAAAAGAGCAACGAGAATAATTTACAAAATGCACGCCTACTCGTCTCTACTATAAGAATTTTCATTAACACAAAAATATAACTGTTATACTTAACTTTAAAAATAGAAGTGTGAATAGGATGATATTTCCCAGTATTTTACATAACACGATAGACAAATCCCATACTTGTAATATAAATTTCTTCGGTCACAAAAAACGAATGCCACTAGAATTTGCCTTCCACGTGTTTGGTAATGTACTACTTGACCTAAAAAACGTTCCCTCTTTATAGGAATAGATAATAAAAAGAAAAGAGTAAGAGTAAGAGTTACGATAATGATAAAATGCAATACCGATTGCAAGTTATATTGTCAGTTTCCTGCAGCAACAACAACAAAGATCAACAGCAGCATTCTGATATATTTACTGAAGAAAAATATCTTTGAGTTGTACAGGTCATGTCAGTCAGTAATAATCAGAATTTTTATACAAGTGATGCTTTTGTTTTGAAGTTTTCTTTTCAAAAATAGTAATGGGAATAACATTCGCATGCTATAATAAACTGAACGCAGTATTAATGCCGACGAAAACACAACAAAATAATAATCAAGTTGTTGTCAAATAATAATTATCTTCCAGAAAGAGATTTTCTTAACAACCAATAAGTTTGAAAAGTCTATATAGGTGGTTCGACTCCTTTTTTGCCAAGGTATTCCGATCATCTGGGCTGCTTACACTGCTGTTTTCTGATCTAAAAGAGCCATATATTCATATTTAATCGAGCTGGCTGTGAGGCAATCCATCTTGATATTTATAGTCTTAACACATCTGTAGTCGTTTTTAGTTGAAGTTGGTGTCCGATATCAGGGGTCAGGTGTCCATGGACTACAGTAGCCACTTATCATCAGCTGGAATATAAGTTCATTTGTTACCTCGATTTTATAAAAAATAACTCCCAAATCCCTAATCTCTAAAAAATGTTAAATTTATTAAAAAGCTAACAGTTTACGCAGTAATTATTTAAGTTGATCATTCTTGTACGTAATATTACAAATTGTTTTAACAATCGCTATTTTTTTGCCCTTAAGCAATTTTAATTTAAAAAATAATAATATTAAAATGTTGATTAAAACTACTTGTACGGATTTTATCTCGTTTATTTTACTATTATTTTTAATTCCCGACGTTTCGGGCGCTTTCTAGCACCCATGGTCACGGGGGACTGAGGTGACTGACGTCCCGATGTCATTGTTAAACCCGGAGTACCTTCAGCTTTTTTAATTATTGTTTATGGTCCGATCTATGCAAAATGAACTATGTCTTGAGGTCTTACAGTGATATGCTTGCGTTTAGTTTTAATTTTATTGATTATAGGATCCCAAGCAGGTGTTAGTACCCAGCCTCCTTCTCCATTGAAATTAGGATGTTTTTTTTTTAATTTCAATAGCCTCACGTATCATCCTTGTTAGGAATCGGTGTTCTTTCGCGAGGATTTGTGATCTATCAAATCTGATGTAATGGTTGGGGCCGTCTAGGATATGATCGCAAACTGCAGACTTCCCAGAACGTTGATGCTTCACATCAGCTATATGTTCTTTTACGCTTGTTCTAATTAATCTTTTTGTTTGTCCTATATAAGAGAGACCACATTCACAATCAAGCTTGTACACTCCTGCATCTTGTAGAGGATTATGACACTTGACTGATGGTAGTAACTGACTAATCTTCTTCGGCGGCTTGTAGAATGTTCTAATAGAAGCTCGCTTCAAGATGTAGCCACGATGTAGCCAGATGTAGCCATATTCAGCACGTCAAGCAAGTTCTGCACGACAACAAGCTTCGGGTCTCGCGCCTACGTCACAGTGACCGAGTGAAGCCGGCCACAGTCGAGCGTGTGTCTGCTGTACTACCTTACAGACAGCACGAGGGATCTGTGACCGTAGTAGTAGTAATACGTATACACATTTTTGAATTTTTTTTTCTATTATTACATTCAAAAGCATACATTTTCAACAAATTATTTCTAGTGCTCCAAGAAAAAAGAATCAGAACTTTTAGTGAAATTATTTTAATAATGAAGGACAAATACAAAAGTTTTTCTTGAAGAAAAATAAGCATTCTAAGTATTGTGTTTGAGGAAAAATGTATTTTTTAATATGCTTGGCTTATTATAGCGATTAAAAATAATACTATTTTAAAAATGTACAGAGACAGATACCAAAAGGGCAGTTTGTTGAAATAACCTTCGTTATTTTCCTTTGTGAGGGTCAAAAGGATTATTGCAATTAGTATACATATAGATATCATCTCGGATCATATAGATATAATCTCGCTCTTTACATAGTTTCTACACTAAGACTACTAAACTCTCAGTAACGGAAGATTCATGGAGTGTGCAGGCCATGGCATTCACGGTGTTATATTGAGGTTTTCTCAAAGGCGCCTGTTCTATTTCTAGGGAAAACATTTAGCCACCGCGTGCGCTCTGAACGCTTACTCTTGATGATCTTGATGATAGACTTAGCTTCAAATACCCAAATACCTACAAAGTTGCAATGCTTTTGAATATGTGTGCAAATTTCATCATCCAATATCGGTTTTGCATGCTCAAAGACAGCATAGTTCAAACTTTGCCACAATTATTGCAAAATTTACAAATTAAATATCAGAGTAGTTGCAAATGTTCACGAATTTCTCAATATTCTTTGAACAGAACTGCCAATATAGGATACAAAAAACAGAAAATCTTAAAGATCAAAAATATCTCTGTAAAATTTACTCTGGAGTGACTAAAACAAAAATAAATATTTCTAGATCATTTTATTGATATCGAGGTGTAAAGAGGTATTCTGGAGTTTTCAATGATGAAATGTATTTGCATTTCGATTCTTAATCGTTTATATATTATTTAGACGTAAATAGAACACACCAACTACATGTTATATCTGTAAAGTGTGACTGTGTGCTTCTTTAGCACCAACAATGTAACAAAAAATCTTAATATATATTACGTGTTTGGAATACATTTTAACCAAAATATTCCTGAGACGCATTATCAAATACTATGGACATTGATTGATGTTTCCTTTTGTCGCAAAACTCGCACTAATGGTGAAAAAGATGAATAATAAATGACATGAATGCTTTCAAGCAAGACCCAAAATGGATCCTGGTAAATCAGCAAAAAGCTTAACATTCATTATGTAGTACCTAACTGTCAATATTACTGTATAGACAATACGTAATGTTAAAAAGTATGAAGTTAGTAAAATTCGGCTTATATTACTCTAGATGTGGTACGCCGCCATTTCTGCCTAGAAATCCGTCCGGATGAGTAACGCCCTCTTACCTTTTTCTGCTGCCTGATAGTAGTTAGTAGTGTTAAAACTGCTGTGTTCCTGTCTGAAGGTTATACTAGAGAACCCGTATAAGTAAAGGATTTTAGGTATTCCATTTTAGTCCTCAGAGGTGACAGTGTGAAAATGTTTTATTCGTTTTCATTCTCATATTTATAAAAAAGTACTAAAAATTAAGAGTACTACTAGAGATGTTCTAATTTTTTTTAAATTGTAACTCTTTCAGTATCTAGTGCTCAACTGTGAAGAACAAATTAAAATGATAAATCGTGATATATAAATGAAAAATGCCAAGCCCCAGTCTCTCAGACAGTGATTCATTGAAAAATCATTTCCAGCAAAATGTGTTGGCTTTTTCACTCACCAATCCACCGGCGTGGCGTGGTGGTGCGATTGCGTAAATCTGATGGGAATCTTATGATAATTACACCCTAATTGATATATTTTTAAAATTTTTATTTCACTGCGTTTTTTGTCTTTTTATTGATACTAATACATTTATACATTGAAAGAAAACAACTTTTTTCTAGGGGTCTAGCGTCCTAGACATGTCAGAGTAGTTTCGGGAGATGGTATGGATGGTGGTAATGAAATGTAAGGGAAATGAAAATAATATTATACTAGGAGATTTTAATGGAAGCGTTGAGGTGAAGAGGCTTGGTTATGAAAGAATATTAGGAAAGTTTGGTGATTAAAGTATAAATGAGAATGGTGAAAGCCTCCTCACCATATGTGTGGAAAAGAATCTTTTTGTGACAAACACTTTCTTCCGTCATAGGAAAATTAACAAGTATATGTGGGAAAGAGGTGATGATAGAAGCACGATAGATTTCATAATTGTGGATAAAAGAATGAGGAGCGTAGTGATGGATAGAAGGGTTTACCGAGGGTCCCAAGATAGGGATGGATATTTTCTTCTGCCAAATTAATGATTTATTCAAAGTTGGCGGCATTGAACATCTGTGTCTACCACTACGTTACAGCGCATAAGAATAGAGAGGTAACAAGATAAAGATATGAAAGACAGGTACAAATTTAGACTGAGAGAAAATATAGGTGGTCTGGATAATTTTTTTTATAAATGAGTTATACTTCGAGAATGTGTGGCATAATATTAAAAATGGTTTAGTAGATGCAGCTACCGAAGTGTGTGGTGTTAATAAGAAAACAAATGAAAGGAAAGATAATACGTTATGGTAGAATGATGAGGTACATATGGAAGTTGAAGCAAAGAAGAGAGCATGGCAGGATTTACTAGCAATCAAAGCTGGTAATTCTGGTGGTATAAAGGATGAGATCGAAAGAAAAAAGGCAGAGTTTAAACGTCTAAATAAGAAAGTAAAAGAACTATTTTAAAGGAAAAAGCCATTAAAAATGGATAAGAATGATAGAAGAATATCGGATATTTTCCAGGCAGATATTAAAATATTCTGGAAACTCGTAAGAATTACCAGCGGACATTTATGCCTAGTTTAAATGCTATACGAGACGAAAACAGCTGTATTCTGAATGATGAAGTATTCAGTCTGGAGAGATGGAAGGAATATTTTGAAAGCGGAGAGTGAATGAAGAGAGAGTGAGCTAAAGAAATAGAAATTTCGATAAAAGAGTAAAGAAATATGGAGATAAGTAAAGATGAAATAATGAAAGCAATGAAAAGCATGAAAGTAGTTTAGGCAGCCGGATATGATACGGTTTCACTCGAAATGCCAAGCAGCTCACTTCACTCGAAAAGTAAGCTAACAGCTTTGGTTCACCTAACCCCTAAAAAAGGCGACCGCTCAGACCCGTCTAACTACAGGCCTATTGCCACTACCTCCTTGTTTCTCAAAATAATGGAGTCTATTGTAAACTGCCAGCTCATGAGGTACCTTGAGGATCACCAACTGATCAGTGACCGGCAATACGGTTTCCGTCATGGTTGATCAGCTGGTGATCTTTTGGTCTACCTTACTCATACTCATAGATAGGCGGAGGCAGTAGAGTAAAAAGAGGAGGCATTGGCCGTTAGCTTGAACATATCAAAGGCCTTCGATTGGGTCTGGCACAAATTGCTTCTTTCGAAGCTCTCTTGCTATGGGCTTCCCGAGAAATTGTGCGATTGGATCACTAGTTTTCTTGCTATTCGGAGTATCAAGATCGTAGTAGACGGCGTATGCTCCGATTATAAGCCTATTAAAGCTGGTGTTCTACAAGGCTGCGTGCTATCACCAACTCTGTTTCTTCTGCATATTAATGATATGTTGCTAACCGGTAACATTCATTGGTATGCAGTCGATATCATTGGTGATGCCTTATACACCGGCCATGCCAATATTTCTCGGAAAAATAAATAAAGTTTCGGATTGGGGCGACTAAATCTAGTCCAATTCAATCACCTGAACATACAAGTTTGCGCGCTAACCGCTAAAAAGAACCCCTTTGTCGTATCTCTTCAGTTTGAAAGCACTCGCCTTGCTGCCTCAGTTAGCATTAGAATCCGGAAACACAGAAGAACAAAGATGATTTACTAACGGAATAATGAAATACTGGAGACTGATGCTGAAATTATTTATCCAGTTATAAATAGTGAATAATACAACAACCTACTAATGAATAAAAACCTACTTTTGCAGAGGTATAACTTATGTATATAAAAATATGATTTCAAAGATGTGTGTAAAAACTATTGGTATTTATCAAAACGGATCATAGTTTTCTTAGTGAAATACATATTTTAATCATATACAAAATATGTATAAATTTATAACAAAAATTCATACCAATAAATTCTTTCATAAATGCTCAAAGGTATTTTTCATTAACACGTAAAGCGATATAATTCCAATCACGTTTCTTATGAGGAGCCGATGCTCTGTTTCTAGAAACTACGAGGTACGCGGCGGTAAGTCTTTGCAACTACATATCTATTCCTAAAAACATAGTGTGTGATAAATAAGAATTTTATAAAACAATTTAATTTAACAATAAACAAATAATTATTTTTAATACAACTAATTAACACAAGAACTTACAGTCCACCTGATGGTAAGTGATACTGTAAGTAAGTAGTAAGTAGCTACTGTAGCCAGTAAACACTCGCAACCAACCCACTTCCAATAAAGAAGTCTATGCCTTGTCATCTCAGAGGACAAAGATAGAATGATTCATAGCCTATAATTATACTAGCCCTCTATAACCTTCAGATCGCAATACAGCACTGCTACTATGGCGGCAGAAATAGGTAAAAGCTAGGACCCTAGACAGAAAAAAAATCCACCACCTGTTATAACTGCGTGGAAGAATTCCATTCTTGGTCTGTGTTCTTTTTCTAAGTTTCTCTGTAGTTGGTATCAATTAGTAATGTTCCTTTGGACATTGACTACTTTACAACGAACTACTTTTCAATTTATCATGTGTACTACATTTTATTTTCATTGGAAATATTTTGCACTAACTGAATTTACCAGATTTGTGTCCATTAGCAGGCAGAATGTTTCATAAAATGTATTGCGTAAGTTGGTCAAAGCCTTTTACGTAACGCTTCATTACAACTATCACAATGAAATAAAGTTTCTATGCTATTGTTATTTTCCTCCTATTTTATATACCTATTAGGTAAATTTTCTTACGAAACTAACATAAATTGCAATCAATTTTAAGGAATCGAAGAAAGAAATATTTATATTTGATCTATAACTTATAAAACATATAAAACAATTAAGGATGAAAACAAGTACTCGGTTCACTTAATGGTGGGTGGATACTGTGGATATTAGGTACCTAAATTTTGCTTCGATTAAGAATACAGATATGTATCGACATTTATAGCAAACTTCAAAAAAGGGAGGAGGTTTAACCGACTATGTGTTTTTTGTATGTATAAACTTTGTGAATTGTGAACAGATTTTGATGATTCCGTTTTAATCAAACAGGTTATACTTCAGGCGTGTAAATATATATAAATGTATAGGAAAACCCATCCCCAATAAGGAAATAAGGTATGAAGTTTTAAATGTAATTATTTAGATGACAATGAGATTGTAATATTACTCAATTTACTTAAAATGGTTTTAGAAAAAATTTCTAAAGAATAAAATAATTTCACATTCTGAATTCGGTGCTTAGACATGGTGTGTAGTAGAATTGAGTCCCCGACTTCAGAATGTGAAAATATTTTATTGTGTTTAGTTCTCTAAAGTCGGCTTTCATTTTTTGTTTAAATTAAATATTTTCATTCATAGACTTGTCACCCTTAAGGACTAATATGGAAAGCCTAGCTGCTAGAAAACTTAATCGTACGGAACACGGCACTATTATTTGCTATCTGTATGAGCATGATCCTTCCCCATCTCCGTGTTGAAGTCTGTTTAGCATTGAGTAGCAAGTAATTTGTATTGCCTATAAATAATTGTTTCGGATTTAAGAGCTTGTCTTTGAGCAATTTAATATATGTAAATTGCCTCTACAATCCAAAAAAAAATCTAGTGTAGTTTTATAAAAAAGAACAAAGGACAAAAGAGTTTCATGCTGCAGCCTGCAACCTTTTTAAGATTTTCGTAAGATATTCCTAATATTTATTTATTTATTTTATATTTATTACATAATTAATTTTTCGCAAGAAGTTATTACCACGACTATGCTCGAATTTTTTGTGAATCATAAATTCCGACAAACTGTTACGCAGGTTGGTGTGTGTGGACAATGTACAAAAGGTTTGGTCCAGAATAAATGATTTATTATTATAATTATTATTACTCTCTATTCCCTCACTCTCATAATCCAATGGGACGGTAAACCGACACGATCGGAGAGATCAGGCGCAGGACCAACGGCTTTACGTGCTTTCCGAGGCATGGGGGTGAGACACCGCCAACTTCCTGACTCCGAGCAACTGCTGAGATTTTCTTGAAGGAATTACTCAATAATTAATTTTTTGGCCCGACCTGGATTCGAACCCGGGACCTCATGATCAGCAGTCGCACTACTACCACCACTGGACCAACGAGGCAGTCATAAAATGTTCACTGCTAAATATAGGCCATAATGCTACACACTACTGGGTTGGCAGCCGTAGTTTTTATTATTATTGTGCATTGTTATCCGAAAGGTGCGACGACGACTCCACCCACGAGATCAATTACCTAGTCAATAAACACTCTTTTCAAAATAAACTTTTAATATTTTTCTTAAATTATACAAGCTACATTAGAAATTAAATTAATTTTAATATTAAATTATATATTATTATAGCCGACTTTGACATCTAAAATAATTAAATAATTTTTAGATATTACTTTTATAGGTTATTTATTTGGAATAAAAAATACCTACTAGAATCAATTCATAATTGACGTGATATTGATATTATATTATTTTACAACTCAATACATTCAGTTCGTTGATTAATTAAACATTCATAAATCTGTAAGCCTATTCCTTTTTTAAATATAGCATTTTTTAAATAAGGGTGACAAAGAATACATTGTCCACCTGATGCTAAGGAGATGATTTACGCCATAGATACATCTATCCTCGAGAATCAAAATGTAGAATGCGTTCTCACCCCTGAGAAGGCGTAATACATCTTTTCTAGTTAAAAGGGCTCCATTAGGCACCTCTGTATTCTGTGAGTCGGCTCGACCTGTTAAGGAAGGTATTCGTGCTACAACCACACTTAAAATATGGCCTATATAAAAATAAAAAAATAGGAAAATATTTTGTAAAATGATTCAAATATTTACAAATTGCTTTTTGAAAGAAATTGGGTAAGTTGTTCAGGATCTTTTCACAACGCTATCCATTAAAATATAACAAAGACTTTGAGCAACCGTTATATTTGCTAAATTTTTCAGCTAGAAAACATCTCTTCTGATTTAAAATATTAGAAAATGAAAAAATTATATTTTATGACTTAAAATGCGTTGTTAATTATTCAGTATTTTTATAGAAATTGCGAAAACAATTGATTTTATTCCGTAACTTTTACGACTTATATTGTTTAAGATTGGGTAAAAGATTGTCTTATGCTCTTGACTACATGTACTGCTACATTGGTATCATCACCATAATTTAACAAAGAAGAACAAAGTCCTCGACTAAAAACCACCACAAAACTCGGTTGAGCCACCAGCAGCCTTATAATTTCTGAAAGACTTACCAAATTCATTTCCTTTTTGTATTTAATAACCAATGTCTCCGAACTAAAAGATGATGCACGGCCAAATGCAAGGTATTAATTAGAATATTGTTTTAATCCGTTGGGCTATGTCAGTCACTCTGATTCTACTGCGGATATCCTCATCTCTAAGTTAGAAAATAGAACTCTAAGTTCTAAGTTAGTAAGAGAAACTCCGAGCATTGCCCTCTCCATAGCTCGCTGAGCGTCCTCTTACGGCTAGTAGTGAAGGACCACGTCTCGGTTCCGTAGGTCATCACTGGCAACACGCACTGGTTGTACAACTTAGTTTTCAGGTTTTGAGGTATACCTAACGAGAAGATGTGTCGTAATTTCCCGAACGCTGCCCAGCCGAGTTGAATCCGTCGATTGACCTCTCGGTCGATATTGGACTTACCTAGTCGGACTATTTGTCCCAGGTAAACGTACTCATCAACAACTTCGAGCTTAGTGCCAAGTACGCACGGATTAGTAGGCTGAAGTGGAAAAGGGCCGGCCATATAGCTCGAGGAACCGACAACCGTTGGGGAAAAAAGGTTCTCGAGTGGCAACCTCGTACCGGTAGGCAAAGTGTAAGGCGACTCCCCCACTAGATGGAGTGACGACCTGGTAAGACATGCAGGAAGTCGATGGATGCAGGTGTCTCAGGATCGAGCTTTGTGGCATACCTTGGGGGAGGCCAATGTTCAGCAGTGGACTTTTGAAGGCTGTAGTGACGATGATGATGATGATTGTTTTAATGTTATAATTTACTGGCAAATTCAACAAGTCAAACTATACTCTTCCTATACCAGTTTTACGTAAATAATTACTTTAAAATTCATACTCACAACGTAGGGTCCTAACCACTCACAGGAGCCGTGGTAGCTCAGATGGTTAGCGCTCCCTTTAAATTTCACAGTACGCAAACAACTTGGGTTCGATCTCCTCCGGCACCAATGAAATTGTTAATTGCAATTTTAAGTGCGTGCTCGGTAGTGAAAGAAAACATCGTAAGTAAACTTGCATTTCTGAGAAATTAAATAAAATATTTCGAATACATGTGAAGTTCGCCAAATTGGGGCAGTGCGGCGGACACTTCCTTGCCCTAAAACCCTCTCAGAATTGAGAGTAGGTCTGTGCCCAGTCAGTGGCACGTATGTAGCCATAACTTTCACTGTAACTTTCATACTCACAAATGTAAAACAGAGACAAACAGAGACTGAATGCAGTGTAGTGTAATGTTACGTAGTGTAGTGTAATGTAATATAGTGTATGCGTTACTTGGTTTCATATTACACCACTGTTGGCTACGTGGTAATGTGACAGGTCCAAAATATATAACAATTTATATCAACAACGCGGGAATTGTCATTATTTATTTTTGCCATCAATACAGCCCTACAATCCTTCTTCTTTCAAAAAAGTAAAGAAATTAAAACTGTAGTGTCCAGCTTACCTATAAAGCGTTAGCTATGAGACCATCTATAGGATAATCCTATTTTTAGCAGTGGACTTTTAATAAGGTGTGATAGGAAAGACCTTCACGAGTACACAATTGAACACAATCCTCACGTAAGGAATGCCACAGATGTGTCATATTTGCGAGATTACAACACCGTATACAATATTGACATCATATAGAAAATTCAAGGTCGCTCAGCAAGCTTCTTTGCGTAAAAGACTTCGTAATGAAGATATCTGCAGTTAAACCGGAAGAACTGACAAAGCCAAACGGATCAGTAAGCTGAAGTTGCAAAATATTTGCCATATAGCTTAAAGAACCGGCATTCGATAGGAATGAAACGTTCTCGAGTAGCCGACCTCATACCGGTAAGTGAAGTGTACGACGGCCTCACACTATTTTATTTTATTTTTATGTAATGGAAAACCAACAGCTTACAAATCTTAAATAAATAACATGTTAAATTTACAAGAAGCCAATAACAGGTTCTCACTAATAGAAATACACCACCATAATCTTTCGTCGTTTCATAAATTAAATAAGTTAAACTAACAATAATAGCCAAAAAAGAAAAGAAAAGCGGGGCTAAACGCAAAACATAATTGTTCTTAAAATAAATTGAATTACGACACAAAAAACTCTCGACTTAATAACCGCCTTGCCGATACATAGCTAGTATTAAACAAATCAAAATCATGATTTTTGCATAAATTATTAAAATTGTTACTTGACTGATATAAAAATGTATTTCTTCCATAATAAGTTGATGAAGCTGGTAAGTAGAGTAATGCATTCGTTCTAAAGTTCACTGTAGGTGTTCTCAGTGACATTTGTGATAGCAAATCCAAGCAATCTAAGTCAACATTGCCAGAACAAATTTTCAGTAAAAATACAATGTCACCAATCTCCCGACGCTTTATCAGAGGTAACAGATGATGCTGTTTGCGAAGGATACATAGTTTTCTGATTGATAGTTTCTATGGATAAAAAATGGGGTTTAAAGATATCGTATGAATTTACGTTGAATACTTTCAATCCGTGAAATGTATGTATCATACATTGGGTTCCAGATCTGCGAAGCATATTCAAGCGTATTGCGGACGTAAGTACAGTACAAGATTTTAATTGTTTTAATGTTATTAAACTCCTTAGCAGTACGCATGACAAAACGTCATGTGACGACAATAATGTAGAAAACTTGTTAGAGCAGTTTAATATTCACGTGTCTACAGAAGGTTTATCAGAAGGAACTGATTAGGGTAGTTTTTAAGATTGCAAGAATTATGTGATAATTATTTTACTTGTAACTTCTCGTGCATAATACTGGGTGACTATTTTGACCGTCTAGAAAACAATATTAGTACAGCGTTCAAACATATGGAGCGTGTGCCTGCTGTACCATATGTCAGAGGTGTCACAGAGAAGATTGGCTACATCTTAAAGTGAGCTTCTATTAGAACATTCTACAAGCCGCCGAAGAAGATTGGTCAGTTCTTACCATCCGTCAAGTGTCATATTCCTCCACAAGATGCAGGAGTGTATAAGGCAAATAAAGTGATCAACTAGAACCCGCGTAAAAGAACACATAGCTGACGTGAAGCATCAATGTTCCGGGAAGTTTGCGTACATATTCTGGATAGACCACAAATCCTCGCGAAGGAACATCGATTCCTACCAAGAATGATACGTGAGGCTATTGAAATTATAAAACATCCTAATTTCAATAAAGAAGGAGGCTGGGCACTACCACCTGCTTTGGACCTTGTAATTAATAAAATTAAAACTAAAGCCCAGCATACCACCGCAAGACTTCAAAACATAGTAAGTTCATTCTGCGTAGATCGGACCAAAGACAATAATTAAGAAGATGAAGGTACTCCGGGTTAACTTTGACATCGGGACGTCAGTCACCTCAGCCCCCCGTGACCATAGGTGCAGGAAAGCACCCGAAACGTCGGATATTAAAAATACTTACTTACTTACTTACTTATCTTCACGCACAATCCCTAACGGGGTAGCCAGAGAGAACAGATCGCCAAGTGTCACGATCCTTACATACCTCTTTCGCTTCTTTCAGGTTCATTAACTTCTTCATACATGCACGTCTAGGTATCCGAGTACTCTTGACCCTCCCCTCTTCGAGCAATTTGCTCACATGGTCTTCGAAAGTTAGTCTCGGTCTACCTCGACACCTTTTAATATTTACTTTCGCTCTATATATTTTCTTCACCATTCGGTCTTCACTCATTCGCTCAACGTGCCCAAACCATTGGAGTACGCCCCTATCAATTTTTGTGATAAGGTCATCTTTCAATCCTGCCATATTGCGAATCTCTTCGTTTCGCTTTCGGTCGGCTATGGTAACGCCACACATTTTACGAAGAGATCGCATCTCCACTGCATTCAACTTGCTTTTATGCTTCTTCTGGCATACCCAGGTTTCGCTGCCATATAACAAAGTCGGTACCAACACTGCGTTATGTATTGCAAGGCGTGCACTCTTCACCACGCCTTGCCTTTTGACTAATGCATTCAGGGCACCATTGACTTTGTTTCCGGCAGCGACACGCCTATCCACATCTAAATCACATCTTCCATCCCGGCTGAAAGCACTCCCCAAGTATACAATTTCATTTACCTGTTCTAGACATTCCTGATTTACCCATATTTCACATTTCGTTCTCTCTTCATCCTTTTCGAATACAAGAACCATAGTTTTATAAGCATTCAAACGGAGACCTTTAATTTCACATTCCTCTTTCATACACGTGACTAATGCCTGCAGTTCTGCTTCTGATGCTGCAATAAGCACTGCATCATCAGCATACAGCAGACAATTAACTTTAATGTCACCCAATTTCACACTCAAACAGCTATTTTTTAGCTTCTGTAAACAGCTGTCGAGATACAGTATGAACAGCCAGGAAGACATGACACAACCCTGTTTTACGCCCGCTTGGACGCTAAACATGGGTGACAGGTCATGCCCTACTTGCACACAGGCTTTACAGTCATAGTAAAGTGACTGCACAGCCCTTAACAATCGACCATCCACACCATATCCCGGCACAATAATTAAAAAGATGAAGGTACTCCGCGTTAACTTTGACATCGGGACGTCAGTCACCTCAGCCCCCCGTGACCATGTGTGCAGGAAAGCACCCGAAACGTCGGATATTAAAAATAACATAAATAAACGCGATAAAATTCGTAAAAGTAGTTTGAATCAATGTATAGTGTTCGCGTAAATATAAGAAGTCATAATTTTTGTTTTTATTTTTTGTAAAATATCAGTGCCATAGTCTTCTACTCCCTTCACCTGTTGCACCCTATTTTTTCCAGACCTACTACCTAAATAGGATCTATTTGGGTAGCATTGCAATCGGGGCACTTTAGTGGCGCTTCAGTAACCCGTATAAAAGCGGGATTATTTTTTTCTAGATCACGGAAACCACACGCTTTTCGGTATTTTACTTTATGTTTTCAGGAAATTAATGTTGTATAAGAAGTTGTGCTCTTCTAGGAATTGAATAATAATTTGGTTTAAGTATTTTTGATATACGTAAATTCGAATGGCACATGGCTGATAAAAAAGATGTCTTATTGTTTTCATCGAGTGAATGACGTTTCAGTAATTTAGTCTGGCTGTTATAGAGCAGCTTGCGGGTTATCAGCAACATTGCTTTTCAGTTGAATTTCTGCAAAAGTGACAAAAGTATTTCATCCTTTTTGCGCAAGTATACACTACCATTTTATAAGTAAAATTATTGATCACAAAATAATTATTATTGTTGAATAAATATCGACTTGATGGTACAAAATTGTTCATGTAACGCGCCCATGCAGGCGGTTAAGTCAGTCGGCCCGATATAGCTTTAATGAAAGGAAGTGTAGTTTATAACACTGCTGCGTACAAATTGATCACATACATTGTGACGGTTTACTTTATTAATGAAGGCGAAAACCAACGAACTTTGTCAACAATTTTTGCTTTGCACATTAGATATTAAGCAAAAAACTTAATACAATACAGTTGCAAACTCTCTACATGACTCTGTGAGTAAAGATATATGAGCTAAACATGTGTCCAGTAACGAAACCCCAGATACAGTCATCGAAAATTTTCGATAATATATACAGCTATTACAAACATTATCCTCACAATACTGCAGGAAAAATAGTAATGGAACGTATTCGTCTTATGAATTCAAAAACATAACAAATCAAGAGGAAAATTGCTTACAGTACGTAGGAGTAAAGGCGTTTAAAAAAGTTTTTACTACTGAGTTTCACAATCGATTTCACTTCCCCTGAAAAGAAATGTAAGTACTCAATTTGAGGATTCCACATCATCTGAAGGACAAATAAGGAACAACTGAAAGATTCAAAGCACATCAAGATATTCATTCATATTAAGAATTATACTATTTTATGTACAACTTTTGACCTAAAAGTCTTTAATGCACCTCACTGCGAAAATATGATGCTTTATTACAGCCGCAAATTAGCAGTATACAATTTAACTTTTTATGAATCAATCACACATTATGTCTGAAATTGACGGGAAAAATAAATACAGTTTTATTCAATGGGAAAAGAGGATCCAATGAAGTATCTTCAATTTTAGTTTGCGATTCTGCCATAAGGACTATATGGTCGGCAAATCGAAGATGAGTGATGTACTCGCCATTAATGTTAATACCGTATCCTTTCCAGTCCAGTAGCTTGAAAACGTCTTCCAACGCAGCGGTGAAGAGTTTCGGTGATATAACATCACCCGGTCTTACACCTCTCTGCAGTTCGATAGGTTTCGAACTCCGGTTCTGTACTCGGATAGCCATCGTAGCTCTACTGTACAAACACTTCAGCACTTCGATATACCGACAGTCAACTTGGCTCCGCTGAAGGGACTATAGCACCGCCCAAATTTCGACGGAATCAAAGGCTTTCTCATAGTCCACATATGCCAGGCAAAGTGGCAGATTGTACTCTTCGGTCTTCTGTACAATCTGCCGCAGGGTATGTATGTGGTCTATAGTACTGAAGCCTTTTTGGAAGCCGGCTTGTTCGGGAGGCTGGAAGTCGTCGAATCTGTGTTCGAGACGATTCGTAACGACTCTCGAAAATAGCATGTAGACGCGGCTCAGAAGCGAAATCGGTCTGTAGTTCTTCAAGAGAGCGTTGTCGCCTTTCTTAAAGAACAAAACCACCGCGCTTCTGCTCCACGCCTCCGGAGTAGTGCCACCATGGAGGACGGAATTGGAGAGCTTCTGAAGGACTTCAAGTACCGGTGTTCCACCCGCTTTCAGAAACTCCGCTGTAATTCCATCCTCGCCCGGGGCCTTGCCGTTTTTAAGGTGGTGGAGAGCCATTCTAATCTCGCTCAGACTGACGTCCGGGATATCATCGGAATAGTGTCGGACAAGACTCGCTCTTGGATCGTCACTCACACTTGCGTGTGGCTCCAACGATGATGATGTTGATTTAGTTATTTATTAAAATTAAAAAGAAGATTTTTTGTGATACATTAATACCTTAGTAAATTTAATTGTTGTTTGTTTTACCGTAAGAATTATTATTGTTTTATAGTTAACCTTAAAGTATATTTTTAAGTTGTTGAAGACTGAAATAAAACATTGATTCTCAACTTTAACTTGTGCCATAATTTAGATTTTATTAGGCGGAGAGGGCTATGCTCGGGGTTTTTCTGCATGATAATTTAGGAATTAAGGATATTCGCAGTAGAACCAGAGTGACCGACATAGCCCAACTGATTAGTAAGCTGCAGTGGCGGTGGGCTGACCATATAATTCGAAAAACTGACAACCGATGGAGAAAACGTTCTCGAGTGGCAGCCTCGTACCGGTAGGCGAAGTGTAGAGTGACCCCCCACTAGATGGATTGACGACCTGTTAAGACATGCAGGAAGTCGATGGGTGCAGGTGGCTCATTGCCATGCTTTGTGGCATTCCTTGGGGGAGGCCTATGTTCAACAGTGGCCTTGTTAAGGTCTGTAATGATGATGATGAAGCGGAGTAAGAATGATACAAAAATAAGAAGAAGATAAAACTATTTTGTTAAGCTAATTTAATTTACTGATACTAGCGGTTATAAGAAACGACAAGTTTGTCCAAAAAAACTGAGATTTCTTATTGTGATATTAGGTCAAAGAGATTTAAATACTTATATACTACTATTACATACTTAACTGTTATTGTTTTAGATATACTAAAATGTTCTTTAATCTTTTAAATGAAATGTCACTTATTAGATAATGTTAGATAATGTTTGTATTTTATTTAAATATTTACTTATGACTACGTCCAATAACTACATGGTAAATAATTTGGTACAGGCTGGACGCATGTGGTAGGTGCATGGTTTTTCATGTTAACCTGGTTGGGACCTTTAAGCCTAAGAAAAAAGTCTTTATAGTTAATATTGAGAGACAATTCAGTACAATGAATAGTCGTCTGTTAAAATTAATTAAAGTCATGAGTATTTTTAACGTAGTTATTCAATGTATCATTAGTCTCTTACGTTGTTGATCACTTTAAAGAAGTTGTGGTTAACTAAGTAAATTATCTAATCATCCCTTAAGTCCTTGTACTAGACATATAAAAATGGAAAATATGTCCTTGGAGTAATTTTACATCACCAGCATAGCAGAATAGTTATATTAAAGGAAATTTTATCGTACTCCCATTTCTTATGTTATATGTCATCAGTACGTTTAAATGGCAAAGGAAGTTTACTTGCTGGCGTTTAAGTAAATTTAACTTACACTGGAATGAGGTCATATTACTTATCCACCACTTATTTCGCAAAAGAGCCTTCAGAGTATCATACAGGATATGAACAAAAATAAAAAATGGAAAAGGTTGATAAATATGTAATCAAGTTATTTGATTGAAATCCGATGATAAATTAAAATAATTCGATGTTTTTTGTTTAAAAATTTAATAAATATGGCTTTACCTCGAAATGGCTTTTTGGTGCTTCAGTAATTTAGCCTTTCCAGTAACGATTATATCCAATGTTGTTTTATGGGTATTTATCTACGAAATTATTTATATAAAATAGTTTAATTTTCTCTACAGTAAATTTTTGAACTATTCAGTATAAACAGGACTTTACAATTTCAAAACAAGAACAAAGGCGTTGACCCAACCTCTAACAATGAACTATCTCACTCTGTCAATATAAGAAAAGTGATAGAGACATACTTAGTACTCTACTATTTAAAGAAGGCTATTCGGCGTGTTCGCGGTAAAGTTTTTGCGGTCGCTGGTAGTAGCCAATTCACTCCTGCCAAACAGAATGTAATCGCTGACTTTATACGTGGTCATTTTATTAAGCTCGACGTGTTCATACATATAGTTCAAAAAACTTCTATTGATTATTGTACTATGTTTATAAAATAAATTAATTTTATTAATAATTTAGAATATAATCAATACATTTGACCAACGGAATTATAAAATTGAAAACGAATCAACTAACTTACCACTCTGCAATTTTCGTTAAATCAAATTGCTTGAAATCGTAATGAAGATTGAAAATACTGGCATATCAAAATAAAAATTCATTAGAATAAATAAAGTCTACTAAGTATGACGTCTAAGACGTATTGTTACGTATTTGGTAGCATGACGGACTATTCTTATCTTCAGAATACTCTCGGAAATTGGAGCAGACCTGTGTCTAGAAGTGCAATGAACGCAGTCTAGTTAGCTTTTTACATTCTACTAGACACATTTTACATTTAAAATACAAATTTATATATTAATATATAACGTTCACTTTGTGAAATTACCCCACAAAATGATTTGGTACCATAGTATGTGTAATATATTCACGATAAACTTTCAATTCTGTAGCATTACTTGCGCATTTGTTGCTTCAAGCAACATGTGTGGAAATTCAATCTTCAAGATTAATTTTCCGCAACTGTTTACTGCTGATTTTGCATAGGTTCCCTTTGTGATATTATCTTCTTACAATGTTTTTGTAATATCATATTGATTAGTTCTATCAATTTGCTTTACACATTAACCTAGACTAGACTTTTTGAAATCATATGTTCCGATATAAATTTTAGAAGCGTATAAACATTTAAAAAGGACATTTTAACATAAAAAACAATCACTCCATCTCACACGTTACAGAAATGCGTTCCTTTTTCGAATTCTTAATTCGGTAGTAGCCAAGAACAGAAAAGAACTAAATTAAAAACTATAAGTACGTAAAGTAAGTACCAAATTTTTTTAAACTTCACATTTGGAGTGAATTAGATTCGTATGAAGAATGGAGAAACACGAACACCTTGCGATTATTAAAAACTTCTACCTAATTTTTTTTCTACAAAAAGAGTTTTTGAAGAATCGCAATCTACTTTGGCAGACAATGCTCCATCGTATTCTAGAATGACATAACGGTGCGCTAAATTTAAACCCGAACCACCTGCAAGGATGACTCTCGCCCCGAGAGGCCAACAACGGCTGCTACGCAAGACAATATTAAAAAAAATCGTAGAAATTGATAAAAAATGGACTAAAGATTTCGTTTTAGACAATTCAGTTTATTTAAACTCATACCATAAAATTCAAAAAGTAGACCCCGCGCTCGATTCTACGAATGTTAACAGATGCCAAAAAGAAAGCAAGAGTTGATATTTCAAAGCTACATTTAGCAATAACTGTAGAAGATTCAGATTCTTTTTGCGCTTGTTTTGTAACCATAGATGAACTGTGGGTACACTATTTTGACCTGGAGATAAATTACAAAGTCAAGGTGTGGAAAAATATGTTTTCCCGGCCAGCCATGAGATTCAAGGTGTCCGCTGAAAAAATAATGGCCTATTTATTCTGAGATGTGGAAGGTATAATAATGATCGTCGATTTAACTTAAGAAGAAGCAAAAACCAAAAAATAAAAAAATCATTCGGATCATTAATCAAAAACGATGCAAAGAACTAGAGAACAAACTTCGAAAAAAATCACGTACTGGATTACTTTTTCATCTTGATAATGCCCCTACCAATTGATCTAATGTTGCAGGCTCTACCATCAGAAATGTTTGGTATCAGTGAAGCAGTACCCACCGTATTCTCCGAACCTAGCTCTGAGTTATATTCACCTTTTTACTCACCAGACAGAGCCCTTGCGTGACATAAAATTCGAAGACGACAAGAGGTAATTTTTACTGTAGAGGCCTTTTATGAGTCCAAGGATAAATTTTTTTCAAGAGAGACCAATTTAAAAAAAACGCTATACAAGGTGTATTAGCATTAAAGACGATTACATTCAAATGAAAAGATAATTTATATATACTTATAATACTTAGAGTTTTATTGTGTTTCCAAAACTTATTGGTCAATCTAGTAAGTCATGTATTGCCAACACCTGAGTACAAAAGTAGGACGTATCGTAGCCTATCACAAGTCATATCATACTTGAATATAAGTCTCTTTAAGATAAAGGCGCTGAATGTCACCGTCGGGTATTATCATTTTCAAGTTAAAATAATATGATGATGATAAAATTAAAATGATATATTAATATTTATTTCAATTATGTTTATATTTCATAACTTTTCTAATCCTAAATTTTCCGTGTCCATCAGTAATTTCGTTTTTTTCAAAAATCAAACTTCGTCAAATTATGACTCAATTTAGCTAGTATGTCATCGTAACTGAAGTTGGAAAAAACGTTGATAATAAAAAAAATTGGGTGGTGCTCCAAAGGTATTTGAAAGTTAAACATTATATCAGTTACGTCCATTTAAGAAACAATAAATATTCAAGCAATATTTTGCATCTTTATTTAAAAATCTAGGTCAGATTTATAAGTGAATATCACTACCTCCCCGATTTTTATAATGTACATCAGACCTTGATCCGACACGTTCAGGAATTCAACGCTTGGAAATGAAAGTGCCGAGATGGGTGCGCTACGTTATGATGCAAGAATGCATACGTAATGAGAATATCTGACAAAGCTTTGCAGTACGCGATGAAGTGAATATGCTCATGGAATGTTAGCTACGGCAAACCTACATTGTGTTAAAATATGTGAATTAAATTATATTCATAGCAAAAATAATACTCTTAGAAAAAAATTAGCACACAGTCCACTTGGTAATAAATAAAAAGGGAGATGGTTCCCGTTTTAAATAAAACTAGTTTTTACGAATTTTATCCTGTATTTAACTTATTTTATATTCTCGACGCTTCGAGCACTTTACAGCACCCATGGTCACGGGGGGACCGCCACCTTTAACAAGTATAAGAAATCATTAGATAGCTCCTGTGTTTGTAAAAAATTGCGAAATGAGGATACGTTATTATAATAATCAATTTTAATTGGGAATATGCCAATTTTTCTACAAATGTTTATGTAACGTTAATTTTTAATTGAAAAAATAAATTAAAATATTTTCTTATTTAGCAACTTATATTATTTACTCACAGAAAGCTTTACTAGAAACAAAGACAAATTTATATATTACTAGCTTTTTACCCACAGCTTCGCTCGCATGGGCTTGAATTTAGAAACATCAACAAAAATTGGCAATACTCGATCACTTGTAGAGGCACTTCGGTATCTGTGTATATATTGGACGTAGGAAATTATTGAAATTTGGCAATATAATATGCTAAAGAAACACATAAGTGAGTTTATCAGAATTGCATTAATTTCATACGTATAGCAAAGCCCTTTTATTATCCGGCATGTTTTCCGCTGTGTCTTTATGAAGGGAAAATTGCACTGGAATCATAAATGTGTTATTTACATATTACTAAATTTGATTTATTTTTGACAAAATAATGTTGCATTTCATGATCTTTATTTATATTGGCCCCATTAAATATTGTTTGGCACCATAAATTACATGTCAGTATATTTTTATTTCGAGTAGACTTCAACATTTCAAAAACGTAGTTCTTTTCACGGTGAACGTGTGAGAAGAACTATATTCACGAACAGAAGTAGAAAGCTTCAGAAGAGATATATAAAATATGCAGTTGGCGACTCGCATGCTAAGCGTGGCAACTATAATAATTATCCAACTTACTTGACAATCTATGGGACGAAGCGAATTAAAATTTTGATGGTGCTACAGTACCATCAGTGGTGCCAAGTTGACCGTCGGTATATCGAAATACAGTAGGGTTACGATGGCTGTTCGAGTACATAACCAATGTACGAAACCTATCCAACTGTAGAGAGGTGTAATTCAGGGTGACGTTATATCTACAAAACTTTTCACCGCTGAATTGGAAGAAGTTTTCAAGCTACTGAACTGGAAAGGATAAGGTATTAACATCAATGGCTATCACATCACTCACCTTCTATTTGCCAACCCTATAGTCCTTATAACAGAATCGCTGTAGTACCTAAGCACACTATATTAAATGACCTCAGTAATATCTCCCAAAGCGTAGGTATTAAGATGGACATGGACAAAACATTATCTTTGATGTCCATGTCACTTCTATGCCGGTAGTTGTTAGGAGCACTAAAATCGAAGTTATTGATGAGTACGTATAGCTTGGACAAATAGTCCGACCACCTAAGTCCAACTTATACTGAGAGATCAATCGACGGATTCAACTCGGCTGAGAAGCGTTCGGGAAATTACGACGAAATTCTCGTCAGGTTTACCTCAACACCTGAAAACTAGATCGTTCAACCAGTGCACGTTGCCAGTGATGATTTATGGATCTGAGACGTGGTCCTTCCCTGCTGGCTGTATGAGTACACTAAGTGTATGTGTACACCAAAACCGATTTTGTCGGCCGAAGGTGGCCAGATATACCCGGACGAGCAACTCTGCTTACACTGCAACAGTGTACCACTTGTGCTGACATTGGACGTTGCCGGTATTCTCTAGTTTACTGTGTTGCTTAACAGAGTAAATACGCGTTTTTAAAGTAGCGGAATTCAAAGAAATTTATCTTTCAGAAAATTGATATCTTCGTCGACGTCATCGTCGACAACATAGGTGTGTGTAAGCAATATTATATATAATGAAATATTTATGTGAAACTAATTTTTTCATGTCCATAGTCATTAAGGTAGATAACATCACCGATAGAAACAACAGAATAAAGACAAAATGAAAACTATAAATACACTCAGTTTGCACTCTCACCGTCCCCCAACAAGCTTTCGGCTGACCTGAACTGCCTCCTGGCGGCTCAGGCCGAGCCTCCATAACACCTCCATTAATCTGCCTTAGTTAGGCACTCTTCTAAGCGGCTTTTCGCTGCTTGCGCCCTCCTTTCTGCCAAGGAGGGTCACGTTCGTATACGGCTTAGAGATCTCTAGTCAGATCGTTAAGCCATTTCCTAAAAGGCGGTGTTTAGTGGGTAAAAGTCTCCACATAACCACGCAGCCGGCTGCGTGGTATGCTATGAGCATTCACCGCCTCCCTCCCCCGCTTTCCGGAGGGTTGCCCATATTTGCTTCGGGCGCAAAAAAAAAAAAAAAAAAAAAAAAAAAAAAAAAAAAAAAAAAAAAAAAAAAAAACTCTCACCGTCAGTCTGGCAAGAAGTCCCAACAAGTTCGGACTCGACGGTTGATCGGCCGTTTTCGTGCGTCATCGGACGATGACGGTCGTGTTTGTATACGCGCTCTCTTTGTTTTACAATTGTTTGATTCGATCGTACGATTTCGGCCTATGTCGCCCGAGCAAACTTCGGCCTATGTCGCCCGAGCAAACTTCGGCCGATTTCGAATTAGGTGTATGTGAAGCTTAAATGTGTCTTAGCGGGTGATAAAGAGGGCTATGATCGGGATTTCTCTGCGTGAAAAACTTAAAAATGAGGATATCCGCACTAAAACCAGAGTGACCGACATAGCCCAACGGATTAGTAACCTGAAGTGGCAATGGGCTGGCCATATAGCTTGAATAACCGACATCCGATGGCGAAAAAAGGTTTTCGAGTGGCAGACTCGTACCGGTAGGCGTAACGTAGGGTGACCCCTGACTAGTTGGAGTGTTGACCTGGTAAGACATGCAGGAAGTCGATGGATGCAGGTGGCTCAGGACCGTACTTTGTGGCATTCCTTGGGGGAGGTATGTTCTGCAGTGTTCTTGTGAAGGTTTGTTGTGGTAATGATGATGGAACAAGTGCTTGAATGGCCTACAAATAATTATCATTGGTCTAGATGTTTGTCCATGAGCAATATATGTATGAAGATTGCCTTCATAATACAGAATAAAATCTCGGTGTAACTCCTTACTAGAAGTTTATTACGGTTAATAAAAAGAAGTCATCTGCCAAGAAAACACTGCCATAGTTTTAACTACCCATAAAAAAATACTAGTATTAAAAACCTTTCATAAGCTATAAAATAACTCAATAAAAGAAACGTTTATCGTTATGAAAGAAAAAGTTAAATACTAAAGTACCGTTTGCAAATTATTTGGATCTTTTACACACAACTTTTTATACTCATCTTTACATTGCAGCGTTTCAATTCATTCCGTGAGTAAAACCACAATCCTAAATACTGCTTGGGTTGAATATTTGAATGAAAGCTTTGTTCAAAAATATAACGAAGGATTTTTTGAAAATTAAACATTTAAGCTTGAAATAAAAACTAGGTTGCAATTTTTTTCAACTTTAAAACGTTGTATTTTACTTAAAATTGCACTGTATGTTATGAACAGATTTACGATTTCGTATGTTTTTTTATAGAATATGGGTGACAAACGAGCACAAATTTCACTAGATGGTAAGTAACTGCTGTGGCTCATAGACATCTACATGTACCCTCGATTAGGAATTAAAACGCCGATGCGTTGTCACCCCTGAAAACTAATATGGAATGCCTCGTTACCAGTAAAAAAAGGTCTCTGGATCTCTACACTCACCGTACGAAATACAGTGGTATTAAGCGGCTATTTTACGCTGGTATTCTGTGAGAGCGTGGTCTTTTCCCGGTCGAGCCAACTCATTCTTCAACTATAATATAGCCGCAGCGTGACTCTAGCACTTATAATTTTAGGACGAATGAACACTATTTCTAATGTACTAATGTATGTTTTGTATGGTAGAGGAGTGGAGAGTCATTCTACATGTTTTATTGGAAGACGCTAATTTTGTTGAAACTAACCTTATTAGAGTATGCAAGAAATAAAGTAAATGGAGCTCTACACTCTATTGTGAAAAGTCGGTATGTATTAAAAAGGCAATTATGGAAATTCACAATGCTGTAATAGTCCCTAATTTAACGTATGCTAGTGAAAGTTGGGTGTGGCAGAAGAAGCACGAGAGTATAATAAATGCAGTAGAAATGCGGTCGCTAAGGAGTATGTTAGGGCTGATTCTCAGTGACAGGGTGAGAAACTGTGTGATAACATGAAGACAATGAAGAGTGTGGTTTGCAAGATGATGCGGTGACCAGGATTTAGAAAGGAATGCTTCGGTGGTTTGGTCATGTAGGAATAATGAACGAAGAAAGACTGACAAAGCAAATATATGTTGCAGAAGTGAATGGCAGAGTTGGAAACGGACGTTCTAGGCGAAAGTTTGTCGACTGAATTGGCGATATATTAAAAATGGGCCAAATTAAGAGTACCCTTAACCGACGAGCACGTATGTGTAGGTATATGGATGTGGAAGAGGTGAAAGAGGTATGTCAGGATCGTGCTAAATGGAAGTGAGTGTTTATGTTATGTAATCTTGTTAGCTTCGAGTGAGTTGGAGAAGTGCCACACTCTCGGTGTCATAAAGTATAAACTGAGGTAATCATGAGCAGGAACTATAATTCCTGCACGTAATTACTTTATATATTATTATTATTATTATTATTATTATTATTATTATTATATAATTTCCTTCCTCGGTCTGTGGATCTCCACCCCTTTGTTGTATGCCACGCATTCGAACCACTCATAAGCTTCTCCATCTGCATCGACATTCACTCCTCGTAGATGTGGAGCATCTGAGCTTTATGTGCGTCGTACTTATGGGTAGGAGGCGAGTTTAGTAATATGTCTGTTGCTTGCGCGATTTGTTACTCAGCTTGGACACGACCAGGTCAAACTTCACCTCTTTGCTTATCCTCTGAGGTGCGAGGATAGCTTCTGTGCGTATGAACCACATGCGCGGTAGGTCCACCCAAACTTCCGAGATCCAGGACTATAGAGACACTAAATCTTCACCTGGTGTCATAATGGTTGGTGATGTGGGCGGCTGGATGCACTTTCATTGGCGATGGCAGAAGCAGTACACTCATGTTACATGATCACAACACACGCAAAGTTAGTCCCCTATTGTGTTAATATCTCGTCGGGGTTACCAGTTTCGGATCTGAGTCCATAAGTTCATACCGGTGACCATAATGAAAGATTAAATAACTTTTATGAAATATTTATTTATAGAGGAACGCGCGATACAGTTGGCGAGCAACTAGCGACTGACTCAAAAGTTTTGGTAAGTAAGTAAATACGTAATACGTATACATGTGTGTGTGCGCAGCACACCCACGGATATTTCAATATGATAGTTCAGAGACTAAGTGCTCGCTGTAAATTTGACAGTTGCGAGCAATTCGGTTTCAATTACTTGCACGCAAATCATTGTGAATGGTCTTGTGAATCGAATTTTTGTAGAATGCCGTTGTTATACCTCTCTGTGGCTTTAAGATTTTATCTTTGATCTACCTTAATTTGTTTGCTGTGAATAATGAATGTGATTTGAATGTGAACTGAAGCAAGTAGTGGTACCCGTGCGAAGCCAGTCGCCAGTAAACGATATTATTTTCAAAATACTAAAATATAATTAATAAAAATGATTTTTGATTGTTTTAGTAATAAATATCAATTAGTACTATTTCATTTAGTTCATATTTACGATAAATTGCCCTTTAGGCACTCATCATATTCAAAGAACCTGTAAACAGTGGTTTGTTTGACGTTGAGAATAGTTTACATGACAGATAGCAATTATTCTCTGGTCTGCAAAGTTCGTGATTGTTTATTTTGGACTGAGATTGTTATAAGATAATGTGTCGAGTGAGCGTATTTTCGTCACTCATGTGCCTTGTGTGTAGTGATAGTTTCAGGTCCCAACGTTGGCTTAATCAATTGGCATCTGCTATTTTTTTATTATGCGTAGTTTTTGGATAAAAGCTTACCTCGTTAGAAAGTTTTAATTTTTATTACTATTTTTCGTATTTGGCCCTGGAATGAGTTAGCGTTTTCAAGTTTGTAACAAACTGTATTTTGTTGCCAGGTTTATTTACATACATACATAATACATAAACACTCACGCCTGTCACCCAGAGGAGTAGGCAGAGACCACGGACTTCCATTTGGCACGATTCTGACATACCTCTTTCGCCTCCTTTACATCCATATATCTACGCATACATGCTCGTCGGTTAAGGGTACTTCTAACGTGGCCCATTTTCAAAATATCGCCAATTTGGTCGATAAACTTTTTTCTAGGGCGTCCCTTTCCGACTCGGCCATTCACATCTGCCATATAAATTTGCTTTGTCACTCTTTCCTCATTCATTCTTTCTACGTGACCAAACCACCGAAGCATTCCTTTCTTAATCCTGGTCACAACATCATCTTGCATACCACATTTATCTCTAATTTATTCAGGTTTCAGGTTTATTTCTTTTGTTTAATATTGTAACGTCCGGAATTACCCATTTGGCAGCCTATTTTATATCTTGAATTGGATAATGAAATCACATCCATTGCCATATGGAATGAACTTTGCGGGAAATAAATGCCAAAGTAAATATATTCCAAAGGTAAAATAAAAGAGGATGTACGGGGTAACTTTAGGCACGTGTGGTATATATTTTCTTCAGACTGTGTTTTTCTAAATACTGTTACTAATGTTATATGTTTCCTTTAAGAAGTGAAGTCTGGTGCTAAATTTGATGCGTATATTGTATATTCTTAGAACACCCTAATTTAAGCAAAATTTTACCAAAGAAAGGTCTATTAATCCCTTAATTTTATTATATTTTCACGTAAAGCAGTTGAATTCCCCTTCCCTGGGCTTCCAAAACACTCTCTGAGATTTCAAATTGCGCTCCTTTTTTCAGCAACACTTGTCCATAGAACAATGGGTGGAGATGACAAGTCCGTGAGTCAATTAAAATATCCTTTATTCATTACTTAAAATTAAACGTATTTAATATTTATTTTATGAATAATTATTCAAATTCTTCTACTTGAGATTAGATTAGAGTACCAACTCTTTAGAGTTATCAGATGTGACTTCAGACGAAGTTCTATTAAAGTTAGGCGTTTCGGATAGGTTTGTACGAAATTTAAACGCATCGCGATAATGTGACACATAGGTACGTGACACTTAACAATAAGCTGTGTCAAACGAAATCTTAGCATATCAGTATGAGGCATACAAACATAAATGTGTATATCTATTACTGAACTTTTTACATACTACACAAATGCAAATGGTTTATTTTAACTTAAAGCTTAAAATTGCATAAAGGTAAAGAAAGTATGCAGTATATTTAGCAGCAAACATATAAAAATTAAGGGTTGAATACCGTATTAGAATCTAAGAAATTTTAATCCTGAAATGTGACAGAAAAACAAATATTAATTTGCAATTTTGGAATAACGGAAACAAGGTCGTTTTTATTTTTAATTAATGAGAAAGTAGTTCAGTTTCATGTTCGAAACATGACATGAAACATGGTTTGAGTTGGTTTATAGCATAATACTTCTTGAAAAAAAGTTATAATATATTTTCAGCTATATATTTTTCGAAAAATACACCTACTGTCATGCTTCTTTTGTTATTAACAGGTAATAACATCAAATACGGGATCTGTCGTACAAAATTTTTATAAAAAATAATGCTAAATATATATGTAGAGTTGTTTATTTTTATGTCCAATTCCCTTAACCTGAATTACTTCTTTCATCTCATTACCATTATCATATTTTGAAACAAGGTATGAAAAGTGTTATAGTTGTGTAAATTTCGGTGATTCGCTTCTTTGTTTGGTTACGAACAACACATTCAATAATATTTTTTATTTATCGACTTTATACTACAGTCTTTTAAAGTATTATAATGCTGCTGCTTTTAAAGTATTATATTGAACTAGCTTTTACCCGCAGCCTTACCAGTGCTTTTTTCGCTTGAGATTGAATTGGCTTGGGACGTCATCTCCGATCCAAAATAAGCACAACTGGAACACTTCACCTCCGTGTCTGTGTCTCCGTCTCCACGTCTGTTTGTCACAGTATTTTTTAACTATTTGAGTCTTGGCGTATATATACTTAATATAACATGGCATAAATAATATAATATACTACAGTAACACATAAATTAATACCATAGACACCTACCACTTTTTTCTATTGGTAATGTCCTATGATGTTATTAAGGGTGATTTGTCTTGAAATCAAAATTGCGTTAATTATATTTTCTCTATACATTATTTATAACTAGTGATCCAACTCGACCTTGTCCGAAAAGTAAATATTTACACAGCATTTTAATTAAGCTATTCCGAAGATTAGAAAAGGCAGACAAACAAGACAGAATTGTTTTTATTTTGATATTTTATGTCGTAATACCATGCAAATATCTATCTGAGACTTCAATTTTATTTATAGATAGATTATAGTAAATTTAGTTAAGACAAGTTATGTTATAATCCATGTTCCACTGGCAATTTACGACGTAATTTTTATTGCAATACATTTGATTCATATCACTGACTCGATTGACTATTTATCGAGTGGACTTCAAAATTTGATAAATGAATGTAGTGTGATTCACGATGAGCATAAAACACCTACAGTCATGAACAGAAGAATAAATATATTCGCCTTGTAGAGCGGGAGAATTTTTCTAATAACAGCTCAAAATAGTACAAAGCTGCGTTTGTCAATCCGACTGCCACCGTGGCAAGTCAGCAGAGGATTTTTGTTTGGCACTTATTATAACAACGATGAGTTCAATTCATTTTGCCTACTTTTAATATTAACGTTAGATTACAAAAAAGATACTAAAGAAATAAAAACTACATAAAAGCCACATAAAAATTAAAAAAAGTGAAAGCCTACAAACATCCAAATACAGAGCCGAGGCCACTGAGGTTTTTGGGATATAAAAAATAAAATAAAATAGATATAAATCGTGTTACCAGTAAATAATTAAAAAAAAATTACATAAAATAACAACGTTGTGTTTATTTGTCGAAAAAGCTATTTAACTTGGCTTTTAAGATAATTAGTTTCTTTGTTGTATAAAGCGGTTATTTTATAATTATAAAAGAAATATTTGCGTGAAGAGCAACGAGGGTGATGAGTCAATAAAACAAAAACAACATCTTACTCATCAAATCAAATTTAGTGGGATGGAACAGGCATGTATGGGAAATACATAACGAAGCTCGAATCTGTTACAAAATGTGAATCCAACACGGCAAACCTATATCTGGCGTTTTGTATGAAAATATGTGTGAGACCATAAAGCGCTTTAAGTCTCGACTTAAGTTGTGTGAAGATAATGAGACACAAATTAAACAGGACATTTTGGCCAAACATCATAATTCAAAATACTTTAGAGCGTTCAGAAAACACAACTAAAATTAATACAGAGCTATGTGTCCCAGCTAGCGTCCAGGGTCAACATGGGCCAGGTAAGATAGCTGAATTATTTAAAGATGTTTCTAAGGTTAAGTATTTAATTGCGTCATCGCAGCAGGTGCTCATTTTTGAAAAAGAATTAAGTAGAGACTATCACCGTATTAAAACTGAGGATATAGCTCCGGTAATAATTAGGATGACTAGGAGTAAGTCTCCTGTTCAAAATGACCTCAGGATTAAGCACTTGCAATACGCGGGTGTGCATTTGCCAAGGGTGTTAACTCTCCTGTTTAACCTATGTCTACGACACTTACCTGGAGAGCTTATGAAGACCATGCTTGTACTTATACTAAAAAATAAGACTAGGGATACCCCCTTTGGGTCGAATTATCGCCGTTTCATAGGTTCTGGACGGTATGCTTGGTCAGCAACTCAGCCAACACATTCACCTACATGAGGCTCAGTTTGGCTTCACTCTGGGGCTTTCATCTGAAACGGGCACACTGCTACTCAAGCATAATGTCCAGTATTCGACTACACGAAAAATGCCGGTTTACGCGTGTTTCTTGGACCTTTCCAAGCAATTCGACATGGTTTCGTACAACGTTTAATGGAATAAACATAACCAGGAAACTAGCCTTAAGGAAGTAATTAACCTCTTCAAATATTAGTATCACAACCAAACTAACTGTGTGAAGTGGGCTAGCTTATATTCGTTGGAGTACTGGTTGGAGTGCGGGTTAGGGCAGCGCCTTAGCTCATTTCAACTCCTCAGCCTGTACATCAACGGTTTGATCGTTGAACTCAGTGATGCCGGAGTCGACTGCTCAATTGCTGGTCATTTTTTCAATAATATAAACTATTCCGATGACATGGTTTTGGTGAGCCCTTCGATCAGTGCCCCTCGAAACGCTAGTGGGCATCTGTGAAAGGTACGCGGCGGCTCTTGGGCTCAGATATAATTCTAATAAGAATGAACTACTCGTGTTTAAGGCTGGAAATAGAAAAACTAAAGCAATTCCCCAAGTTACACTTGGAGGAACTACACTGAGTATTCACCAAATTCAGATATTTGAGACAAAAGGTCGCCGAGAACCTCTCTGACAATTTACATGTTGAACGGGAACGTAGAGCGTTGGCAGTGAGGTATAATATGCTTGCCCGCAGGTTTGCTAGTTGTACGGATGAAGTTAAGGTAACATTATTCAAAGCTAACTGTCACATATTCTATACCCGCAGCCTGTGGACGAAGTGTACTCGCGAAACTCTCAATGCGCTACATATTCCTTTTCCTGGATTACATTTCACAATTTACGACGGACATACAGCATATAGCAGGAAAAGACAACGTAGTAGCCGATACACTTTCACGAGTCGAAGACATAACTCAAGGAGTCACCTTAACTTTGCTTGCCAAATCACAAGAGGGCGACCCAGAGTTGAAAGAACTGCTCAGAGGAGAAACCTCTTTGGTACTAAAAAAAATATCAATACCTGTATTGCGACGTCAGTACAGAGAAAGTACGACCATACGTACCCAGAGACTTAAGACACCACGTTTATGAAAGCCTGCATGCCCTTAGCCACCCTGGCGCTAATGCATCATCTCGGCTAGTGTCACAACGTTACGTTTGGCCGAGCGTTCGCAAAGACTGTCGAGATTGGACAAAGACATGTTATGATTGTCACCGTGCGAAAATAACAAGGCACGTCTCTTCACCAATAGGCACATTCGTCATCCCACAGGCCAGATTTATGCACGTCCATATAGACTTAGTTGGACCACTACCACTATCTCATGGAAAAAGGTACTGCCTCACCGCAATTGACAGATTTACTCGATGGCCTGAAGCAATACCTATTGAGGACATAACAGCTGAAACGGTCGCGAAAGCCTTCTTATCTGGATGGATTGCACGATTCGGATGTCCCATCGAAGTTGTGACCGATAGAGGAAGACAATTCGAATCAGCACTATTTAAATATCTGGCAGAAATATCCGGCTTCCAACACAAGCGCACAACAGCCTACCACCCGGCATGTAATGGCATGATAGAGAGATTTCACCGACAGTTGAAAGTAGCCATTATATGTCACGGAAATGAAAGCTGGACTGAGTCACTCCCGCTAGTCTTGTTGGGTATACGATGCGCCCACAAAGAAGACCTCGAGGCAACATCCGCCGAATTATTATACGGCGAAACGCTCATACTACCCGGAGAAATATTCAGTGCAAATACGAACATAACTACCGATGTATCTGACTTCACAGCGCGTCTTAGAGAATTTGCAACAAAATTACAACCTCAGCCAGCATCACGACACTGTGATGAAAGAATATTCATTTTTAAAGACCTCCTTACAGCGACACACGTATTCCTTAGAGAGGATGCCTGTCGTAAAGCCTTGCAACCAGCTTACAGAGGCCCGTATAAAGTCTTAGAGAGAGGTAATAAGACATACACTGTTTTAATAAAGGGCAAGAAGGTAACTGTTACCATAGATAGGTTAAAGCCGGCTTATCTACTCAAAGACATGACAGTTACAGGGCAAACAGCGCCTACATTGTTATTAACGCGAAAATGCGAAAATTCACCCCCGGACAAAACACCACCAGATGAAGTAATACATCGTACAAAATCAGGAAGGGCAGTAAGATTCCCTGATTATTATCGCCCGTAACACGGTCTCTGGAGGGGGTTGATGTGGAGGCATACCGAACCTGGTATCTTCAACGCGCCGCAACGAGAGAGCACTACTCACTGAACCTATGGCGCGACCATATCTAGGTCAAACGGCCACGTCTCGATCAGCTTGCGCGCGAGCGGGCTACGCCCGTCAGTCCGTAGCTGCATCCGACGCAGAACGCACGCCACTCTTGCGCAGATCCGGCCTAACGCTTTCGCTCGCTTAAATTGCAGTCTGATTGTGTATTTCAAGTTCTATTTATATATTTTGTTCTGTGCTAACTCTTCCTTTCTTTTGCTGTCACTGTGTATGCTATCCGCCTTTCTAAACTCTCTTTGTGCTTGTGGACAATAAACGTTTTGTATGTTATATGTGGTGGTTTTTATTTACATACATCACTACACTTACAACAATGTATTCAAGATATTGTTGGGGCTGTCATGCTTTTGCAGCGCATCGCGTATGTTTGCTAAGGCACGCGTGAACAGTTTTGCAGTAATATTACGGAAGAAAATAACCTCGTTGATGCGTCGTGTTTGAGACAGCACCAACAGCCTCCTAGTTTCCGTATATGGAAGGCAAGATTGCCGAGTGATGAGGTACTGGAAAAGGGTGCATATGGGTTCCAGGCTTCCAGGCCCAATATGTTTAATAATAAATAATAATTTTTGTTTAACAATTGTTGAAACAGCTAGACTAGTTTACTTTAGCTATTTCCATAACATAATTTCGTATGGTATTTTGCTGTGGGGACACGCGACTGACACTGAAATTATATTTATTTTACAGAAGAGGGCCATTAGAGCAATATATGATTTAAAATCAACAGAATCGCTTAGACAAAAACTTAAGGAAATTAATATATTAACTCAGGCCTTTTAATACAGTTATGAAATTTTTATGTACGTACACAAAATTAAAAGTAGTTATGCAAAAGTAAGTGATATTTATTCTGTAATTACTAGGAACAGACACAAGCTAGTGGTATCAGTACTCGACTCCACCGATTCAGTAATTCATTCTTGGGGCGATGTATACAACAAAATCCCACAAAATACACAAAATTTTACATATACAAAGTTCAACAACTATAAAACTAAATTTATATCAAAAGAGTTATTCAAATATTAGGGGTTTATGGATGATAATAACCTATTCTAAAGCTATTTCCGCTTTGTTTTGTGTTGTTAATTGTAACAAACATGATTGTAAGCTCTTATTAAAAAAAATAGTCCCGCTGGGTTTCTTGCTTATCCTTCCCACGACAGAGGTTTTTTTGTGGGAACCAGTGGTAAATGAAAAAAATGACTTTTAACAAGTATTATTTTAATCAATATTGAATAAAAATGTTTCTGTTTCATTCCAGGTAGAGAATAGAGAAAGCGGTATTTTTATATAATAAGGTAAAAATAAAATAAGGCAAATACCGTCCACATGACGAAGTATCAAAATGCAGATGCGCTGTTACTTGTGAAGACTAAGATGAAATGCCTAACTTCCAGCAAAAATATGTTTATAATTAAAAAAATATATAGTTATAAAAACCACAACATAATCAAGGAAATATTGAGACATTTTTCGTGTAGTGGGAGGTGGGTCACCCCGCTTGACTATCTAGGGTGAATTTTATTGATGTTTTATTTACGCTCGACCTAAATAACTTTATCTATATCAAGTTAATGCTTCGCGTTAACTGGCACTATTGACCGAAATACCGACTGTGACGTCGAACTTGAATGATTTTAGTGTGATAGTAAGTGGATAGTGGATATGTTTAGATTTCTTGGGCAATGTCAGGCGATATATTGACTGTTTAGTTAATACATGTGGCATTACATATTGAAGAGTTAAAAATTAATAAATTACGCTTAAGATTTATACCGCAGGAACCGCTACGTTTTTCTTGTATATAAAAAACATATGCCACTCTACGGCTCATTACCTATCTCTTCGCAAAAAATATGTCAATCCATCTTTCTGATGCTGCATAGAAAAAAGGACAAACACTCTTTTACATTTAAAATTTTATTAGAGGTTGTACTCATACACATACGACAAACTAATTGCCACTTCAAAATACATGAACCTGCAACCTCTTTGATGACCGAATACTGTGCCAATTGTTTCGAAAATTGATTAAAACTACTTTTACGGATTTTTTCGCGTTTTATTTATTTTATTTTTAATACCCGACGTTTCGGGTGCTTTCCAGCACCCATATGTCACGGGGGACTGAGGTGACTGACGTCCCGATGTCAAAGTTAACCCGGAGTACCTTCAGCTTTTTTAATTATTGTCTTTGGTACGATCTACGCAGAATGAACTAACTGTGGTTTGAAGTCTTGCAGTGGTGTGCTTGGGTTTAGTTTTAATTTTATTAATTATAGGATCCCAAGCAGGTGGTAATACCAAGCGCCTTCTCTATTGAAATTAGGATGTTTTTTAATTTCAATAGCCTCACGTATCATCCTTGGTAGGAATCGGTGTTCTTTCGCGAGGATTTGTGGTCTTTCAAATCTGATGTAATGATTGGGGCCATCTAGGATATGATCGCAAACTGCAAACTTCCCGGAACGTTGATGCTTCACGTCAGCTATGTGTTCTTTTACGCGGGTTCTAATTGATCCTATTGTTTGCCCTATATATGAGAGACCACAATCACAATCAAGCTTGTACACTCCTGCATCTTGTAGAGGAATATGACACTTGACGGATGGTAAGAACTGACTAATCTTCGGCGGCTTGTAGAATGTTCTAATAGAAGCTCGCTTCAAGATGTAGCCAATCTTGTATGTGACACCTCTGACGTATGGTAGTACAGCAGGCACACGCTCGACTGTAGCCGGCTTCACTCGGTCACTGTGACGGAGGCGCGGGACCCGAAGCTTGTTGTGGTGCGAAATCTGCTTGACGTGCTGAAGCTCGGCGGCCAGGTGTTTGCTGTCACAGATTCCTCGTGCTCTCTGTAACAAAGATTTGCCCACAGTAGCTAACTGTGAAGCATGGTGGTGAGATTCACCATTTAAGTATCGGTTTGTATGGGTCTCTTTTCTATACACAGTATGACCTATGGTGTTGTTAGGATTTCGGATGACTAGCACATCTAGGAAAGCTAAGGAATTATTTGCCTCTAACTCCATAGTAAATTGAATTTTATAGTTTATGGAATTAAGATAATCTAAAAATGCAGTTACTTTGTCTGATGGTAAAATTGTGAAAGTATCTTCTACGTACCGCTTGTAGAACCTTGGGGTGACAGGTGCAGTAAGGAGGGCTTTCTCCTCGATGTAATTCATGTAAATACAGACTGAACATCAAAACTGACCATGGTTTCATTGTCAGCAAGACGTAGGTCTTTTATCTTACCGACAAAAAGGTATGAATCCTTAGTATGTGCTCTTGTGTGTCCTCTGAGTGGTGATAATATTTTGGCTAAGTGTTGCGCCAATCTGTACGTTGGCGAATCGATTTGACTCACTATTGGACGAAATGGAGCGTTAGGTTTGTGTGATTTTGGTAACCCATACAACTTGGGAGGTTTTGCACACGAAGGTATCATCGAATTGACGTCTAGATTCAATTTCTCGGAGTATTTCTTAATTAGATCGCTAGTTGTTTTAAGCGTATTAGTTGTAGGGTCTGTTTTGACCTTACGGTATGTACTTTCATCCGACAAAAGTTGTTGTATTTTAAAATTGTAATCCGACGTATCCATTACAACCGTAGCATTTCCTTTATCTGCGCGGAGAATCGTAAGCTCTGGTCTGTTGCGTAAGGTTTTTAACGCGTTAAATTCATTTTTGGGAAGATTTAATTTCGGCACTGTACTTTGACGTAACATAGAGGAAATGTCTTGGCGTATGGCCTCTAAATCTTCTTTACCAATATTATTTTTATACAGACAATCCTCAACACTACAGGTAATGTCTTCATACGGGATTCTTCGTGGTGTAATTGCATAATTAAAACCTCTTCCTAAAACTTTTATCATCATATTATAAATCATTATGTTAACCAGTACGGACTGGAAATAGCAAATAAAATACGCCGATTAGAAGATCTAAAGACCAAGCGCGCAAGATACATAACAGCTTTAAATTTCTTGAAGAGATGCAGAGATCATAATCTCATTTCTACGTGTGTCAAGATATTTACTAAAAAAGACATTCGAGGAAGCGCTAAGATCTTAAATCAGGCGAGTAAAAAGTTGTTAATAACGGTGATTCAGCAAAAAACGTACTGATCTATGTTTCATAAACAAAACCATAGACAATTCGTCCAGTGAATTGAAGACAGTTTTATCGAAATTTGATTATAAGAATTGCATGGAAACTTTAGATAAACGCGAAACAACTAAATACAATGAATGCAAAAATAAAAATATTGATAAATACCAAAAATTAACAACTAAATCAAATGTCCAACATCAATGGCATCGTAAGAACGAAACGACCACAGACACGAATAGTAAACAAGGCGTGGTCTATAACCTGTCAAAACAAACTCTGGACGACGCTACAATAAAAGCTTTAGGAAGAGGTTTTAATTATGCAATCACACCGCGAAGAATCCCGTATGAAGACATTATCTGTAGTGTGTCGTGAAGCGACAATAAAAAAACTAAGAACCTAACTTAACTAGAACGAAAACAACCAAAATAAAATAAATTATTTAAAAATTTGAAGTTTTACAGTATCTTTTATAAAAAAAAGGTATGAAGGTGATGATGGGTTGTAATGAAGATGGTGATTTACAATATTATTAAAAAAAAAAAATAACAAAAGATACTGCAACGAAGTATGCACAGGCTATGCCTATGATAGGTGCACAGCTCCTGCTCTAGGAACACGTAGAATCTGGAGAAAACACACGCAGCGTCTGGAGAAGGTACACGCAGCGCTTGGAGTAGACCCACACAGCGTCTTGAGCCGGTACGCAGCGTCGGGAGTAGGTCCACGAAACGTCTGGAGTAGGCACGCAGCGTTTAAAGTAGGTACACGCGGCGCTTGGAGTAGGCAAACACAACTTCCGGAGTAGACCCACACAGCGTCCGGAATAAACACGCAGCGTCTGAAGTAGGTCCACGCAACGTCAGGAGAAGGCACGCAGCGTTTGAAGTAAGTAAACACAGCGCACTAGTAGGCGGAGGCGTAGGCGTGGCTAGGCGACGACTTAAGGAGCGGGCAGAGGCTTGCAGGATCCCGAGGCAGTGCAGAAAAGGCCTTTAGGAGATGCTTTAAGTATCAAAGCTCAAGTCAGACTCCCCCATTCGCCGATTGTTCGGCTTATTTTCCCTTTTTGACGGATCTCGCATAAGAACGGAAAATTATTCTCATTAAATTTGAAATTATTTAAATTAAAAGCAAATTCTTGTAAATGGCCAAGAAGAAAGGAGTATTTTGAAGTAAAAACATCAGGCCGGTAACGATATTTGAATAAAAATTGCCATGACAACCTGATAAACAACGATGTCAAAACATGTCAAATTTTGGTTTTAGGCTCGTAATACAGAAACGGCAAGATTTAAGTGAAAAATGAGATATTATTTATATAGGAAAAAAAAGTAGCGCAACAGCGCGCACGAAACCCGAAATTGCAGAGTTACGGAGAACTAAATAAAAGACCGAAAAAGGTAGACTCCATTGACATCGATTTAAAAAGTGCTGATAACGTGAAAAATACGAAGTGAAAATGATTTGTTATTGTGTTCTTATGAATTAAAAATATTACAGGATCCTATGGAAATAAAGGTGATGCAAAATATCAAGTTTTGAGGCGAATGCAGAACATCAAAAACAGAATGGAAAAATAAATTTAAAATAGTGTAAAATGATATGTAAGTATGTATAAGCATAACACTACATTTTCCCCCCGACCCTGGAAAATTTTTGACTCGGCAAAAATTTTGACATGTACATTCTAAAATAAACCATAAAAACACAGCTTTGCAGAAACAGACATCACCAGACAAAATCAGATATACTATCTCTTACATTCATCATCTGCATTCAGGTAAGGGTGGAGTTCACATTCAATGACTACCACTCTAAAAGTGTGTTTTCGAAAGGACATTCAGGCTTATTTAAGGAGTTGTCATCCGCTCCTGCGTGGAAAAAAAAACATTTTGAAAGGACGTTCAGGCTTATTTAAGGAGTTGTCATCCGCTCCTGAGTGAAGATAAAGTTAAAGAAATTAATCTTAAGCAAGCTTTAGTCGCTATCACTTAAGTAAAGATTAAGAACGGCCAGAGCGGTAGGGCTCAAAGCCAGAGATCAGCAACATCACTAACGAGATGTGTCTGAAATTGATATTTATACATATATACAAACTTATATACAAATATACAAACATATATACAAATGTAGTGTCATGCAAAACAGTATTAGCTGGTTCCTCACATTTAATCTTCACTTCGTATTCGAGTTCAGTCTTGTTAAGGAATTCATACTTAATAACCCTTTTCATTGCAAAGTTAAGTTTAAGAAATAAAAATTTAATAAAAAAATTGTACCTCTAAGTTATCTAGAATAAGAATATTAAAGTGATGAATGTAAGTGGAGTGTTATATGTAGGTCTAAATATAATCCAGATAAGTTGAAAAACTAGATGAAGTTTTGTTTTAGAATTTGGAAGATTGTACCTCTTTAAGTTATCTAGAATAAAAATATTAAAGTGATGAATGTAAGTGAAGTGTTATATGTAGGTCTAAATAAAATCCAAATAAGTTGAAAAACTAGATGAAGTTTTGTTTTAGAATTTGGAAGATATGATAAGGATGAGTAAATAAAGAGTTAAGAACGAAAGAGAAAGCAATTCAATCAAAAGGAAATGGATAAGGCGTAGCTAAGGTGAAGAAAAGAAGAACTTTTACGTCGGGCGCCAAATGTCGTGAAGCGACAAATAAAAAAACTAAGAACCTAACTTAACTAGAACGAAAACAACCAAAATAAAATAAATTATTTAAAAATTTGAAGTTTTACAGTATCTTTTATAAAAAAAAGGTATGAAGGTGATGATGGGTTGTAATGAAGATGGTGATTTACAATATTATTAAAAAAAAAAATAACAAAAGATACTGCAACGAAGTATGCACAGGCTATGCCTATGATAGGTGCACAGCTCCTGCTCTAGGAACACGTAGAATCTGGAGAAAACACACGCAGCGTCTGGAGAAGGTACACGCAGCGCTTGGAGTAGACCCACACAGCGTCTTGAGCCGGTACGCAGCGTCGGGAGTAGGTCCACGAAACGTCTGGAGTAGGCACGCAGCGTTTAAAGTAGGTACACGCGGCGCTTGGAGTAGGCAAACACAACTTCCGGAGTAGACCCACACAGCGTCCGGAATAAACACGCAGCGTCTGAAGTAGGTCCACGCAACGTCAGGAGAAGGCACGCAGCGTTTGAAGTAAGTAAACACAGCGCACTAGTAGGCGGAGGCGTAGGCGTGGCTAGGCGACGACTTAAGGAGCGGGCAGAGGCTTGCAGGATCCCGAGGCAGTGCAGAAAAGGCCTTTAGGAGATGCTTTAAGTATCAAAGCTCAAGTCAGACTCCCCCATTCGCCGATTGTTCGGCTTATTTTCCCTTTTTGACGGATCTCGCATAAGAACGGAAAATTATTCTCATTAAATTTGAAATTATTTAAATTAAAAGCAAATTCTTGTAAATGGCCAAGAAGAAAGGAGTATTTTGAAGTAAAAACATCAGGCCGGTAACGATATTTGAATAAAAATTGCCATGACAACCTGATAAACAACGATGTCAAAACATGTCAAATTTTGGTTTTAGGCTCGTAATACAGAAACGGCAAGATTTAAGTGAAAAATGAGATATTATTTATATAGGAAAAAAAAGTAGCGCAACAGCGCGCACGAAACCCGAAATTGCAGAGTTACGGAGAACTAAATAAAAGACCGAAAAAGGTAGACTCCATTGACATCGATTTAAAAAGTGCTGATAACGTGAAAAATACGAAGTGAAAATGATTTGTTATTGTGTTCTTATGAATTAAAAATATTACAGGATCCTATGGAAATAAAGGTGATGCAAAATATCAAGTTTTGAGGCGAATGCAGAACATCAAAAACAGAATGGAAAAATAAATTTAAAATAGTGTAAAATGATATGTAAGTATGTATAAGCATAACACTACAAGTGTTGAGGATTGTCTGTATAAAAATAATATTGGTAAAGAAGATTTAGAGGCCATACGCCAAGACATTTCCTCTATGTTACGTCGAAGTACAGTGCCGAAATTAAATCTTCCCAAAAATGAATTTAACGCGTTAAAAACCTTACGCAACAGACCAGAGCTTACGATTATCCGCGCAGATAAAGAAAATGCTACGGTTGTAATGGATACGTCGGATTACAATTTTAAAATACAACAACTTTTGTCGGATGAAAGTACATACCGTAAGGTCAAAACAGACCCTACAACTAATACGCTTAAAACAAGAGAAATTGAATCTAGACGTCAATTCGATGATACCTTCGTGTGCAAAACCTCCCAAGTTGTATGGGTTACCAAAAATACACAAACATAATGCTCCATTACGTCCAATAGAGAGCCAAATCGATTCGCCAACATACAGATTGGCGCAACACTTAGCCAAAATATTATCACCACTCAGAGGACACACATGAGTACATACTAAGGATTCATACCATTTTGTCAGTAACATAAAGGACCTGCGTCTTGCTGACAATGAAACCATGGTCAGTTTTGATGTTCAGTCTCTATTTACATGCCTACCTGTCGAAGACTGCATCTCAATTATAACTAGGAAACTAGATGAAAATAACATGCCACCAGAATATGCAGAACTACTAAGACATTGCCTTACATCTGGCTATCTATTGTGGAAGGAAGAGTTCTACAAGCAAGCAGATGGTGTTGCGATGGGCTCACCTGTATCTCCCATTGTCACCGATATATTCAGTCACCTGTCACCCCAAGGTTCTACAAGCGGTACGTAGAAGATACTTTCACAATTTTACCATCAGACAAAGTAACTGCATTTTTAGATTATCTTAATTCCATAAACTCTAAAATTCAATTTACTATGGAGTTAGAGGCAAATAATTCCTTAGCTTTCCTAGATGTGCTAGTCATCCGAAATCCTAACAACACCATAGGTCATACTGTGTATAGAAAAGAGACCCATACAAACCGATACTTAAATGGTGAATCTCACCACCATCCTTCACAGTTAGCTACTGTGGGCAAATCTTTGTTACAGAGAGCACGAGGAATCTGTGACAGCAAACACCTGGCCGCCGAGCTTCAGCACGTCAAGCAGGTTTCGCACCACAACAAGCTTCGGGTCCCGCGCCTCCGTCACAGTGACCGAGTGAAGCCGGCTACAGTCGAGCGTGTGCCTGCTGTACTACCATACGTCAGAGGTGTCACATACAAGATTGGCTACATCTTGAAGCGAGCTTCTATTAGAACATTCTACAAGCCGCCGAAGATTAGTCAGTTCTTACCATCCGTCAAGTGTCATATTCCTCTACAAGATGCAGGAGTGTACAAGCTTGATTGTGATTGTGGTCTCTCATATATAGGGCAAACAATGGGATCAATTAGAACCCGCGTAAAAGAACACATAGCTGACGTGAAGCATCAACGTTCCGGGAAGTTTGCAGTTTGCGATCATATCCTAGATGGCCCCAACCATTACATCAGATTTGAAAGACCACAAATCCTCGCGAAAGAACACCGATTCCTACCAAGGATGATACGTGAGGCTATTGAAATTAAAAAACATCCTAATTTCAATAGAGAAGGCGCTTGGTATTACCACCTGCTTGGGATCCTATAATTAATAAAATTAAAACTAAACCCAAGCATACCACTGCAAGACTTCAAATTTGTCAGTAAAGAGAAACGATTTTCATCGTTATTTTTCACTGTAAAATATAATATCATTTTTCAATGCATGCCATGTTGACACATTATATTATCTGATCTATGGTAACTATCCTGATATTTAAGTATAATTTTAAACCAAGTGATGCCTCATCGTCGTTACATTACAGCCCTTCACAAGTCCACTGGTGAACACAGGCCTCCCCCAAGGTATGCCACAAAGCACGGTCCTGAGCCACCTGCATCCATCGACTTCCTGCATGTCGTACCAGGTCGTCACTTCATCTAGTGGGGGGTCGCCCTACACTTCGTCGTCGTCGACGATTACGATGATAATAAGACAACGATGGCGACGATAATGATGAAAATAACTATGATACTGACGATGACTATGACAATTATGATTACGATGACGATGATGATGACGATGACGATGATGATGACGATGGTGATGACGATGATGTTGACGATGACGATGGTGATGACAATGACGATGATAATGATGAAAATAACTATGATGCTGACGATGACGATGACTATTATGATTTTAATGCCGATGATGATGACGACGACGATGACGATTATGATTACGATGATGATGATGATGACGACGATGATGATAATGACGATTGTGATACGATGACGGTGACGATGACGATGATGTCGATAACGATGATGATGACCATGACAATGACCATGACGATGACGATGATGTTGACCATGATGATGGCGGAAACGACGATGATGACGATGACGATGTCGATGAAGATGACGATGTGGATGATGATGAATATGACGACGATGATAAGATGACGATGTCGATCACGATGAGATTGACCATGACGATTACGATGACGTTGACCATGACGATGACGGTGACAATGACGTTGACCATGACGATGGCGGTGACGATGATGATGATGATGATGATGATGACGATGAAGATGATAATGACGGTAACGGTTGTGATGACGATGATGATAATGATGAGGATGATGGTGATGATGACGATGACAATGAGGATTATGATGACGATGACGATGATGATAATGATTACGATGATGAAAACAATGACGACGATGATGATGATCATGACGATGATGAAGACGAAGATCACGTCGACCATGACGATGACGGTGACGATGATGATGACGATGACGATGATGATGACGATGGGATGATGACGACGACGACGATGATGACGATTATGACGACGATTATGATGACGGTGATAGTGACGATGTACGATGATGATGACGATGACCATGACAATGACGATGACGATAACAATGACCATGACGGTGACGATGACAATGACGATGATGATAACGATGGTGAAGACGAAAACGACGAAGATGATGACGATGACGATGTAGAAGATGACGATCACGTTGAATATGATGAGGATAATAAGATGACGATATCGCATTCTCGGACCCCTATGCAAAGGAACATTTGGTGAATATCAGCGGGTAATGCAATACGAAACAAACGAAAATTTGCTATTACATTATATACTGCTATTATATTAAATAACTTTTCCTGCAAATTTTGCCTACTATAGTAATATCGTCAAGAGAAAGTTCGAGCACTACACGTAACTTGGACGTGAGTATGTCTTCCCTAATAACACCGCGATGTGGTATGAAATACGACGGCGTGTTTTCATAGTTATCAAATTTTGGAGCCGCAAGTGATATGTCACCCTCCCTTATATATTCATTAATGACACCGTCATAAGCTCTCTTCAATCTGGACAAGGCGAGCATTTTGCGCTCCAAGAACTGAAACGTTTTTCTGCCATTTCTTGTGAGTCACCGAGAGACAAAATATCCCCTTTAAAGGGTAGCGCTACGCTATATCGACCATCGCGATTACGAACGGTCGTGCGGATGTAAATTTCCTCGCATTATCAATCATAGCTAAGTATAGGTGGAACGTTCACCTCCTCTATCTCCCAAAATTTGCGAACTAATGACTCGAGCGGTTCGACAGTCATTCAACAATAGGAAGTTGCCTTAATATTATCCATGATAGGGGCGGAATCAACTATGACGTAGCCCAAGACAGTCTGCAGTGCGTAAGGCGCGGTACACGAGGAGTTGCCCCGGACCTTATTGTGTAATAAAAGTTAATGAAAAACAGATGCTCCAGATGATGGATGATCATACAGAGCATCTGTTTCACATGACGAAGATAAAGTCATCAGATGACAGATGATTTATAAATATTGACGATATATGTATTTTACCTAATAGTTGAATGTATCTACGTAGTAAACAAATATATTGTAATTTATTGATATAACCAGCGTTTATTTATAAAATAATTTCAGATTATAATTAGGTGCAACAAAAGAGCCTTCTCGTCTTGCGATACCTATATTATATTATATACAAATACATTATACGACTCGTACATATGCTGATGTGCAGATGATCATGCAGATGCTTACTTAGGAGTCGACGTACACTGAATTTTCAACATACCCACCGAGTTATTCGGATACGATCATCAAATAATTTTTACATTTTTATTCCAGGCGTCTTGGACGACGACGTCCAAATAAAATAATGATAAAGTACTTTTCAACATAAAACAAACTAGGCATCCTAAGTACACTCGAGTGTTTTTACCAGTATTTTTTATAACGTTACTCCTACACTAGGATTTATCCTGTATCATGGAGGCAGTTTACAAACATAAATTTCACAAGGACTAAAATCTAGACCCGAAACAATTATTTGTAGGCCATACAAATACTTGTTCCGTGTGGGATTAGAACCCGCGGCCCGCAACGCAATCACTCATTGCCAAGCCAGTGCACTTTGTCAAAGTATATCTGCTATATACGAGTTCCCTTATATCTATGTGACCCAACGTGCCACTTTAGGCGGGACGTCTCTTGCAGGCCAAGCCTGACTCGGGTTTCGAACCCAGTACCACATGATCAGCAATTGCGTTTACAACCATTAGACCAAGAAGACTGTCAAAAGTGTTAAATCTATAATTATTTTAAAGGTGTCCCGCTTTAAAGAAAAAATAAATGGTCACCTTACTCATACCTATAACAAAATTTTACATATCAGTCAGAGTTATAAACATACTTCGTAATTATATTTACGTACTACTTGCTACTAGCTGACTGTTTGAGTGGATAATGGGACTATGGAAGGCATCCAAATCGGTTTAGATGCCTAATTTTTCACTATCTCTCAATGACATACCACGGTTATCAATATTTTTTAAATATATTGTCACGTTTATACGACTAAAGTGGGCGTGCGTAAACTTGTACACGGGTGTTCTCTACGCCGCGCTGCGGGTGAATGGCAGGACTGTTTGGTCAGTCCGTGCACTATTTAATCGCACAATATTTATTTGATATTTCTTTTTACAATGATGTATACTCTTTTATTGAAAAGTAAACCCATAATTCACTCGCGTATTTACAGGTGAACACATACACTGAATTTAATTGAAATTGATTTCATTACATCTGAATGAAGAAAAAAACCTAAAATTGTAGATTTTGAGGAAATTTTGCGAACTTTTTCTATCCAGCCAAAATGTGTCAATGGTGTTCTCGCCGTAATTTCTGCGCACCTATAAAGCGTTAAAAATTTACTTTTGGCGCCCACATAATAAACAATAGAATAAATTAAATGATCCAATGTCTACATTTCCATCAGAGTACAAACTGGGTCTTTAAATGAGCTATTTGTACGCTAAGATATTGTAATTTACCACCTAGGGTTTTACTCTGCTTACCACCAGGTTGGATTTTTTAGTCAAGTACAGGTATATAATAAGTAAAAATTTCATTACGTCTGTATATAAATCATTAGTTTACCCCGCGGTTTATCTTCCGTGGTCTTTAAATATTTGTAGTCTATCAACTTGGTAACGTGTTAAACAAGTTTTTTAGTCACGTTATTCCATAAGTGATGAAAGATCGGTAGCTTTTTATCGACACTTAATTTACGTATAATTAGATTAATTTATTTTTCATTTTAATCGGCGTCTTGTAACTAACCTCTCCTAGCGGACCACATAACAACGGTTTTATTTCAATTTTCAACACTTTTCTATGATTAGCCCTAATTCGAATTACATAATTTGAACATAAAACTAAAAAAAAACAGTATTAAAAACTAAAACTATAGAGAATTATTAAAAATATGCATAGAAACTTTTTTTAATATGGCCTGACTATGACAAAAAGTTCTTAATTTTTTGGTGAAATAAGTAAGTCTCGTATAAAACATATTGATAATCATATCAACAATTGGAGTGACCCCTGATTGGTGCTGAATCTCAATCGAAGATAAATGTAAATTTCTATGGGCCTCCGCATTTACCATCAAGTGAACTGTGTGTTGTTGGTCAGCCTTATTCTGTAAAAGAAACCATATATAAATAAAACGTGTCTAAGTTTCTATAATTTCAAATTCAATTTTTTTGTGAATACAATTTGTTACATGTTAGTAATATTTACATTTGGTATCATGTATTTTACTACGGTATGATGTACAAAAATATTAATTAGTTTGTGGGCATAAAAGTAAACAGTAAAATAAATATCGTTTAAATTAAACCAAGTGATGATACTAATTGGTGATGTCCGTGTTAATAAAACACTGATGTCTATAATTGAGCAATCAAGATTTTAAGAGGAAGGGTAAGAGTACAGGCGTAAAATAGCGACTCAACATTGCTTTCTATTGTATGGTGAGCATAGAGAACCGGAGATCCATTTTAATGGAAGCGAGGCATTCTATCTTAGTTCTCGCGGGAATGATCTGCATTTTGATTCGTTATCAAGGATATATGTAGATATCTATGGGCCGAAGTAACCACTTTCCATCAGGTGGATTTTATAAGCGTTTTTCACCGTTATTCTATAAAAATTACCATCTTTTTTAACCCACCTATATAGAAATAAATTTATTGAATATATTATATACACATAGGAAAAAGATGAATATTAAATATAGATTTCATTACCGAATAGGGACATTTTATCACATTATATCACTGGGTAAAGTAAGTAGGGTTAAAAACCTGTAAAACAGAAATAGTGATTGTAATTTTAGTTAAATATTCCGGAAATGCATAAACGCCTTTTCAAATTTATATCTAGGATGCTTATCACCAGTCTGGTATTACAATTGTTTGATTGTTTCCGCCACATCAAACATTATATATCCGACAGCAAGACACGAATGTTTGTTTTGAATCCGCAATCAAAATCCCAGAAACTCAACATTTATTTAACCTACTGAGTTTCACATCATCACACATCACAGGAAACTGTCCATGCGGTCGGAGCTAAGTTCTGCAAGACCCGCCGCAGAAGAACACAAAAACTCTCCGATCACACTCTTAATCTCATGGCTGTTAGACGGGAGATGAGGCTGCAATCGTCAACAGATTTGACAGCATACAGGCAACTGAACAGACAGATCTCCAAATGCATGCGGCGAGACTTACGCATCTTTAATACTTCTCGTATTAAAGAAGCGATCGAGCGGAACCAGGGCTCCAAAGTCTTTGCCAGAGATCTGTCTACCAGAAAGAGCCAACTGTCAAAGCTGAAGACTGAGTGTGGCAACATCGTTTCCGGGACACCTGAGATTTTGAGTGAGATTGAGAGGTTCTATGGGCAGCTGTACACATCATCGTTGGAGCCACACGCAAGTGTGAGTAACGATCCAAGAGCAAGTCTTATCCGACACTATTCCGATGATATCCCGGACGTCAGTCTAAGCGAGATTAGAATGGCTCTCCAGCACCTTAAAAACGGCAGGGCCCCAGGCGAGGATGGAATTACAGCGGAGCTTCTGAAAGCGGGTGGAACACCGGTACTTGTAGTCCTTCAGAAGCTCTTCAATTCCGTCCTCCATGGTGGCACTACTCCAGAGGCGTGGAGCAGAAGTGCGGTGGTCTTGTTCTTTAAGAAAGGCGACAACGCTCTCTTAAAGAACTACAGACCGATTTCCCTTCTGAGCCGCGTCTACGTGCTGTTTTCGAGAGTCATTACGAATCGTCTCGCACGCAGACTTGACGACTTCCATCCTCCCGAACAAGCCGGTTTCCGAAAAGGCTTCAGTACCATAGACCACATACATACCCTGCGGCAGATTGTACAGAAGACTGAAGAGTACAATCTGCCACTTTGCCTGGCGTATGTGGACTATGAGAAAGCCTTTGATTCCGTCGAAATTTGGGCGGTGCTACAGTCCCTTCAGCGGTGCCAAGTTGACTGTCGGTATATCGAAGTGCTGAAGTGTTTGTACAGTAGGGCTACGATGGCTATCCGAGTACAGAACCAGAGCTCGAAACCTATCCAACTGCAGAGAGGTGTAAGACATTGTGACGTTATATCCCCGAAACTCTTCACCGCTGCATTGGAAGACGTTTTCAAGCTACTGGACTGGAAAGGATACGGTATTGACATCAATGGCGAGTACATCACTCACCTTCGATTTGCCGACGATATAGTCCTTATGGCAGAATCGCTGGAGGACTTAAGCACTATGCTCAATGACCTCAATAGTGCCTCCCAACGGATAGGTCTTAAGATGAACATGGACAAAACAAAGATCATGTTCAATGTCCATGTCACACCTATGCCGGTAGTTGTTGGGAGCACTATGCTCGAAGTTGTTGACGAGTACGTTTACCTGGGACAAATAGTCCGACTAGGTAAGTCCAACTTCGACCGAGAGGTCAATCGACGGATTCAACTCGGCTGGGCAGCGTTCGGGAAATTACGACATATCTTTTCGTCAGGTATACCTCAATCTCTAAAAACTAGATTGTACAACCAGTGCGTGTTGCCAGTGATGACTTATGGATCTGAGACGTGGTCCTTCACTGCTGGCCGTATGAGGACGCTTAAGGTCGCTCAGCGAGCTATGGAGAGGGCTATGCTCGGAGTTTCTCTGCGTGATAGACTCAGAAATGAGGATATCCGCAGTAAAACCAGAGTGACCGACATAGCCCAACGGATTAGTAAGCTGAAGTGGCAATGGGCCGGCCATATAGCTCGAAGAACCGATAACCGATGGGGAAGAAAGGTTCTCGAGTGGCAGCCTCGTACCGGTAGGCGTAGTGTAGGGCGACCCCCCACTAGATGGAGTGACGACCTGGTAAGACATGCAGGAAGTCGATGGATGCAGGTGGCTCAGGACCGTGCTTTGTGGCATTACTTGGGGGAGGCCTATGTTCAGCAGTGGACTTGTGAAAGGCTGTAATGATGATGACTGAGTTTCACATGGCTTACTTGAATAGATTATATTTTCATTGAGGGATTAGTTACAAGCGATAAGTAATGGTATAAAAAATGAAAAATGAAAGCTTAAAAATGTGTGAAGCCGCGGGTAAAAGCTAGTATATTAATATACTAGCGACCTGCCCCGCCTTCGCCTAAGCACGATCACTATCAAACAAATTTTATATTATGTTTTTTCTCAAAAAAAATCTCGAACTTTTTGAATAAAATATAGCCTAGATCACTTCTGGCACTGCTCTTCATATATTCTTAATTGCATACGAATGTCCCAAAACAACTCAATTAAAGGCAGACATTTCAATCAATAAATATATAAATGATAATAAACTAATAGTGCAATATGTGTTTTAGATTAAGTATTTTTTATTAAGCTTACAAACTAACGCAGAGGAAATTAGTTTGTGTCTTATAAATAATTCCCATAGAATAAAGACAAAATTTTGTGACAGAAATTGGACCAAAATTTAATTATGTTTCAATTTCAATGTAGCCTGCTTTCGATACACGAGCCATAATGTCATTTTGGCTCTAAATTTTATTTCTTAATCATTTTACGTAGAAAATGTTTACGTACTAACATTAAATAGGGTCTCCAATCTTAGAATACAAATACTTTAAAGTAAATGATGTAAATAACTATTTTGCTACTCCAGTGTTTGCGTCAGTGTGTGTGTTTGTGTGTGTGTGTGTGTTTGTGTGTGTGTTTGTGTGTGTGTGTGTGTGTGTGTGTGTGTGTGTGTGTGTGTGTGTGTGTGTGTGTGTGTGTGTGTGTGTGTGTGTGTGTGTGTGTGTGTGTGTGTGTGTGTGCATGCGTGCGTGCGTGCGTGCGTGCGTGCGTGCATGCGTGCGTGCGTGTGTGCGTGTGTGTGTGTGTGTGTGTGTGTGTGTGTGCGTGTGTGCGTGTGTGCGTGTGTGTGTGTGTGTGTGCATGCGTGCGTGAGTGCGTGCGTGCATGCGTGCGTGCGTGCGTGCGTGCGTGCGTGCGTGCGTGCGTGCGTGCGTGCGTGCGTGAGTGCGTGCGTGCGTGCGTGCGTGCGTGCGTGTGTGCGTGCGTGCGTGCGTGCGTGCGTGCGTGCGTGCGTGTGTGCGTGCGTGCGTGCGTGCGTGCGTGCGTGCGCTTAAATGTCTACAAAATGTCTTTCCTCTAAAAGCTAAATTATCACTCGTGCCAGCTCTTATCTTACCTCTGCTTAATGATGCTGACACCTGTTATTTGGATGCTACGGAGTAGCTTCTTAATAAACTTGAGCTCTTGCGAAATCCGAATACCCGTTTAATATTTCGGCTCAAGAAATTCGACAGAATATCTCAGTTTCGAAAGCAACTCAAGTGGTTCCCATTCGACTTCGAAGAAACATTCGATTTTTATGTCTCCTCTGTAACATCCTGCACAATCCATCCTCTCTCACATACCTCAGAAGCCAATTTTCCTTCATCTATCCTCCGGATGAACCGTGCAGGTCCTTTTTGAAAACTCTTCTTATCTTTCCCCTCCGTAGTTGCGGTTTTACTCCTACTCCTTTCCTGTTCAGGCGGTTAGGTCATGGAACTCACTACTACAAACCACTACTACTAAAATATGACAAAATGTGTATAATAAAATGCTCCAGACTGAATTTCTCTCTTACGGCGCATAGTCTCAAAGGAGACTAGTCATTAGACTACGCAAGAAAGAGTTATAATTTGCTACACAAGTGTACTATAATCGTGTCCTCTCTAATCTTTCGTTTTAAAAGCCCGGAGAGACTATGGCACAGAACCAATCGCTTTACCTCTTTTCTAAGGCACGAGTATGTTACACCACCAACTACCTAACTCCAGGATACTGCTGAAAATGTCTTGATAGAAAGACTCAACAACTGATTTTGGGCATTTTTGTTGCCTTGTAGATACAAGCCAACAAAAATTTACATATTGACAAACTATTACTAATTTTGTTACATCTTTTGAACAAAAAGAGATTAGTAAAATTAAACGTCTTCTCAAAATATAATGATATTATTTATTAATTGCTCATTTTATTTTAAACTTTTTAGTTATCTCATACTTTTATACAAAATTATTTAATCTCGATGTATATTAAATATTATGTCAATAAATTTAGGCCTTAAAAGAGTAAAGCTTAAATTTTAATCAAAAATATAATCTTTAGAGAAGCTGCTTAGAAAACATTAAACCAGTAAAATCTCCTCATAATATTTCTGTAGCAGAGTGATTTTGTCCAAAGATATGTTGTAACTCTACATTTTATACAACTTCATTCTCAAACTTCATAACAAATGGATCAACTACTACTATAATAGGTGGTAATCGACGAGGTATTTTAAGAACAATAATAAAATCAATTATAAGAAAACGATGAGATTATATTAAATCCATCGTTATTAATTGATCGCTACATCTGTTTAAAAGCCACCATTTACAATCCAATCGCAAAATATTTATTCAAGTCAACTTAACGGATAAAGTTACTAGTGCTACGAGTACTTCTGTTTGAGTAGTTTGAAGTGAAAGCGGCAGTTACTCAAAATATATCCAAACAAAAAATGTCTTTTAACGTTCGCATATGCTAGTAAACAGTCTACAGCTAAGCTAAGCTGGTTTCTCCATAGTCGAGAGTTTTTACTTTTAATCGGTACAAATACTTACTATAATATGTAATACATTTTATAGATTGGGCTAAGTGTCGCGCCTAAGAAGATACCTATGACAAGCCGTGGACTGAAGCAGGCTGATGATAATCATGATGATTGGTAAAGTGCAATATGTTAAGTAGCAGACTGGAAAGTCTTAAAGGGTTGATAGGAGCTCATTTAGAACATATTCAATAATATATATATATATATATATATATATATATATATATATATATATATATATATATATATATATATATTCAGTGAATACTTATGTTTTTTTTACATTCATGTTTTAAGTACGCAAACCTCGTCGACATACCCCTAATCTTTACAACGTTGTTAACGAGAGACTTGTGGATGATAAATCCAACACCTCCTTGGGACAGATTATCGCCCTCCCGGTGGTAGAACAAGTTGTCGGATTCGAGAACTACCGTGTCCTCCCTTCTCTTTGGACCTCGGATAATCCTATAATATTCCAGCGCAACTTGTATATCTCTTCTTCTAGCTCCAGGATCCTCTCGTTAGTCCCAGAGAGCGTGCGTTATATGTTACCAGGTCGGTTTGTCGTAGATGACAACCAAACCTCCACCGGACATTCTTAGCACCATCTGTCCCGCCATTACCATGGTCGCCACCATAGCCAGGAGGACTGAGGGCCGTCTATTTGCGTCGTTTCTCATGTGGGTATATTGCAATAGTTGCCACGCTTGGTGAGCGGGTTGGCAACCGCAGTTTTTTGTTGTACAGTTGCTGTCATCAGGAAGATGCTGCTGCCCATCTCCTGCCTGTCTCCCTCTGCCGCCTGTTACGACACCCACGGGAACATATCGGGTAGTGGATATTCTAACACCGCCACTACACGGCAAATTTATATATTAGTACCCGGTTGACCGAGCTTTGCTCGGTATTTTTCGCTCGGTTTTTTTTAATTCGTGTGTTTTGGAAATTATATTTAGATACAAATTACATACTGATGAAATACGAATAATATTTTTTGATCTTAGCGACGTAATAGATAAAACTGAACTGGTTATTTGAATAAATTATCAGTTTAATTTAAATTTTCGTGTTTTTAAAAAATACTAAAAAAGGGCTCGAAAAATAGATTTTCTCAAAAAAGAAAGAAATTGAAAAAAAAATTATATAAAAGCTGATCGGTCGGTCTGGGCTCGAACCATGGTGTTACGATTTTGTGACCGCCCAATATACCAATTAAGCTATTTGTAATCATTAATAAATTGTCAAAATTTACCTTCTTATTCTAACGATATTGTAGCAGTATTTCATTGCCTAAAAACACGGACAAAAAGACATTTTCTAAAAATAAATCCTAGCTAGATCGATTTATTGCCCCCGAAACTCACTGCATACAAAAGCTTTGCTCGGTATTTTTCGCTCGATTTTTTTTTAATTCGTGTGTTTTGGTAATTATATTTAGATACAAATTACATACTGATGAAATATAAATAATATTTTTTGATCTTAGCGATATAACAGAAAAAACGGCACTGGTTATTTGAATAAAAAATCATAAGTGCAATTATTTTAATTTAAATTTTCGTGTTTTTAAAAAATACTAAAAAAAAGGGCTCGAAAAAATAGATTTTCTCAAAAAAGAAAGGAACTTGAAAAAAAAATTAAAAAAAGTCGGTTCGGTCGGTCTGGGCTTGAACCGGGGTTTTACGACTCTGCGACCGCCCATTATACTAATTAAGCTATATATAATCATTAACAGTCTGTCAAAATTTGCCTTCTTATTCTAACGATATTGTAGCAGTTTTTCATTGCCTAAAAACACGGACAAAAAGACATTTTCTAAAAATAAATCCTAGCTAGATCGATTTTTTATCCCCGAAACTCCCTGAACACAAAATTTTATGAAAATCGTTGGAGCCGTTTCCGAGATCCCGATTATATATATATATATATATATATATATATATATATATATATATATATATTATATATATATATATATATATATATATATATATATATATATATATATATATATATACAAGAATTGCTCGTTTAATAGTATAGGATTCATTTTCGTATAAATAAATCACTATTATTTCGCACAACGTATTTACCTTTATGTAATACTCGTACCACGCAATCAAACTAAGCAAATAACATAAAATTTACATTGATTGCCATTGGCGTCACTGTTTTGCACAACTCATTATACTTTGCTAGATACACTATGGAATTGTCTATAAATTTGAGGAGTCGCGTTTCAGACTAACCTTATGTAATAAGTACAACGACTGTGATTATCCTTTTATAAAACTTTTTATAAGTCTAGACCACTAGTACACGCAAGATGGCTAATTATGTTTCGCGCGTTTATTCAATAAATAAATTCTCTCATAAATCTACATGATAGTCACGCTCAGCGTGGTAATGTAACGCTATGCATGGTAAAACCACGCTCTAACTATAGTATGGCTGCAGTACAAAAGGGTGATATAATCTGAACCACGCTCTCACCGATTTCTAGCGTATAATAGCAGCCTAATACTGCTTAAGAAAGCTTAAGTAACGAAGCATTCTGTCTCTGAGTTCACAAGAATTACAACACATCTACATTATACTGTATGTTTGTTTTTCACCCTTATTTTGTTAAAATGAAACACTTTGTAGTTTATCTTTAGTTATATGTTGTTATTAAAGCGGCCATTCTTTTAGGTTTATATAGCAGTATAGCCCCTTGGTAGAAAGGCAAAATGCCGAAGTATTTCCAAAAGTATTTGGTTTCGTTTTGAGTATTGAACAGTGAACATAAAGTGAATTTTTATATGGGTGTACATTCTTCTTGCTCTTTTTCTTCTTATTCTCACTCTCTCATTCAACTCGGAAAGTCTGCTGCTAGACACAGAACCCACCTTTGGTAAGGAGAACTTATCATAACGTCCATATTATAGATTTGATATTGAAGCATTTAACGCTGACGCTGTATCCTGTCGCTGATCTTGTTCTCATATTTAGGGTGTGTTGCTTCCTTGTTCTTCCTTAAAATTAAATTATTGCTTTTTAAAGTTAGAGTGCATGTGTTTTAAATACTATATTGTATTTATAGCAAATATGATAACCATGTCTCAAACAGAAGACTATTTGATGATATACGAAGAAAGAGGTAGTATACCACTACCACTTGATTTCATTTTTTTCTGCATTTCAGTAAAACATGGATTTTAATGAATAATAGAATATAATACAATACGACTAAGTACAGTGATAAACATAACTTAGTTTTACTATTCAAGAAAATATTCGTTAAATACGGTAGCAGGTGTGCTGTGCTTCGTGCGTGTTGTTCTTTTTATAACCATTGTTTCTCGTAAAACATGTATACTTGGTTGTGCAAACTGTAAACACAAACGTTATCTTTTGTTTTCCGAGCTAAACTAAATTATTTATATGCTTATGTGATGTTCGAGGAGAGGGGGAGGAAACATTAATCCTTGAAACCTGCATTCTTCTATTATATCAACTTCTTCAAACATCCAGACAAGTAGCAACTATTTTTAAGCCATACAAATAAAAATAATTCGCGACGTACGGATATAATCTCTTATGCCTATATGCTATATTAATATAGTAAACGTAAATTATGATTTATTTATCTAAATATTATTTTAGACGCATTCCAAGTACCTTTAAAATAAAACACACATTCACTCCAGCATTTTCTTTTATATCGTGGAGGCAGTTTACTTACATAAATTTCACAACGCAAACATCCAAACACGCAGCAATTATTTTTAAGTCGTAAAAATAATTTTTCCGTGCGGGATTTGAACCCGCTGTCCTCAGCGCTAATAATCATCTATAAACCGTTGCGCCACCAAGACGTCAAACAATGATGAAAATATAAACATTGAAAATACGAACTTTTTTAACGTTTTTTAAAGGAAGAAATACGTGTTATTTCGTTCAATTTGACGTTTTGTTTGTTTGACAGGTAAAGTTACAAAGTTTATTATCTGTCCGACATCAGTTAATGCATCAACTTTTCGCAAACATAACTTGTGTATTCAAAACGACTTGTTGATAAATGTATTCCATTGAGAAAATTTTACAAGAGCTGATTTTTACGAGATATTACTTTATATAAATGTCAGCAATAAGCAGTTTTTCTGCTATATTTCATAAGTGTGTTTTGTGTAGTAAGCTTTCTTGTTTTGATAGTGACGATATAAAAGAATCCATCATATGGTAGCCCCAATATTTAGTAGTTTGAATGTAGATTTGTAATGTACCCGAAAGAAAAATTATTACGGTAATTATTAAATAATAGTTTCGTAACCATCCTATTAATGTCAGACATAAAATACCTAGACCTAGAGTGGGCTCTTTTCTAAAAAGTCCCTAAGTCGTATCGATCCGGAAAAATCTCTAGTGGTAGTCGATTCCACAAGGAAGTTTTGCGAGGAAGACACTTCGTTTTTTTTTTAAATTTAAGAAAAATACCATAAATGTAAATTTTTTGATCATCAAAAAAGGGCTATGTGATATAACCGATTATTAGTTAATGTCATACGAACAAGAAAATTCTAATTAAGTTAACAATTTTAGCAAGAAATATTTAGCATTTACAAAAATGACAAAATCACGTACTGTTTCATTGTTTTAAATACCATTAAAAAGGTACCTTCATCTTAGAGACATATGATTTAAAAAAATGACGTAAATCAGTCTTTTTTTGGAATTATAATGGTACAAATTCTCAGCTCTTATTCAAATTTATTTAAACTACTAAAAAGTAAAATATAAAAGTTTTTCTTAAAAAATGGAAAGATTGCTATGATCACCAAGATGATCAAATGTGGATTCAGCTTTAGATACTGTGCAACTAAGCCACGAGTATGCCTTCTCGTCTTCTTCAGTGGAAAATGAAGATAGTGATGATACAGGCTCGGAAGTAAACTCAGTAAAAAATTCTACTCGTGAAGCATTAAAGGCACCAAAAAATATTTGATAAAATTTATAACATTGAAAAACCACCGTACTTCCAAAAGACTCTCTAAATGAGACATATTTATTTATACCTGGATATCTGAGACACCAGGTAAGTGGAAGACCTCTTTAAGTGAGACAAATTTGCAGGTCCCTTATGGTCCCAGTTATCAAGGTTTCGTAAGGTTCGTTTGTCAAGGTTACGAAATATTTCAATTTATAAAAGTAGTTATTGTAATATATTTCATAAACACGTCCAGGTCGATCATGCGTGTACATGTGGTTATAACAAAATCATCAGCGCTGTAGGTTACCCAGCGGCATTACGTCATAATATTTTTACTCGCTCGATACACACGCCATCACTGGTAATTTTAATCTACCGTATTTATAACCGTTTATATATTTCTTTTATGTGTACAGTTCCGGTGGATAAACGTCTCTCTTCCTTTTTGTTATTCCTTTTCTGCTCATAGTCGTATCTGATACACTTCGTATCGGATATGCGTATTGTGATCAGTAATATGGACGTACCTTGATACTGTATCACGTTGTGATACGTCAAGCCCATTTCTTATTGGTTTTTGAAGTTCGTACGTAGTGATAAGAGGATCGGAGCGAAATTTACAGCATCAAAATGTAAAAAAATTCAAATACACTGACATGAGATGAACGATGTTGTTAAGTAATAAAGATAAATTCCAAATAAGCGTCTATATTATGTAACAAGTACTCGATATGATGACACCTGACCATCATACGTCAAGATGATGACTCACATCATCACCATCATCACGTTTCTGTATAATTTGTTTTACTTTTGTTACTTTTATCAATGGTTTGAAAAGGACCTCCGCCCTGGCAAGAATCGGCGAGCATACTGGCGGGAGTTTTTTTTTTTCAAGGTAAATTATACAATATAAATTTTTACAAACTTATTAATGAACAGCTTTGAAGTGACCACCTCATTCCACTAAATATTGTAAGTAGGTATTAATACTATCGTGACGTCACTATAAAAATATTATTATGGTCATCATAAAAATATTTATTTTATACACAATAATGTATGTAGCTGCTACATTGTAAGTTCTAGAGGTCCAATGAGAAGTAACAATTGTGTTCAGTAAGCCTCTTTACTTCTGTGTATTTTAGGAAACTATTAAATATATTATACTTGTGTTGCGAATTTGGTTACGAAAGGTAGCGGAGGCATCATGTGAAATATCGTCTACTTCTCTTTATTTACCGCAACGAAGGCAGTGGAAAAATCTCAGTATTGGAGATCACAAGAAATCTGTACCAGAAAACACATGGCTGTAGAGCTCCACAGTAGCACGTCAAGCAAGTATCGCAGGATAATAAGCATCAAGGCCAGCGTCTGCGAGCGTGAACGAGTGAAACCGGCCAAAGTCGAGGGTGTGCTTGCTATATTACCATAGATTAGAGGAGTCATGAACAGACATGAACTTGCTAAGACATGCAGGAAGTCGATGGATGCAGGTTGCTCAGGATCGTGCTTTGTGACATTCCTTCGGGGAGGCCTATGTTCAGCAGTGGACGGGTGAAGGGCTGTAATGATGATGATGATGGTGAGATGGAGGAGTCTTCAAGATTGATTGTGAAAGTGGCCCCTCTTTTATAGGGTTCAGCACTATTGGATGAAATTAGTGTCATCAATAGATCATCGTCAGTGAAATGCCTACAGGTAAGTTTACCATTTAAATTAAGAGTTGACAAATTATCAATTAAATAGATAATGCCGTATAATGATACTGTAGGGGAATCCACTTACCCATATTCACCGAGAGTAAAAGGCGACAGGAAATGAAATACGGGATTGGCATTTCTTGACAATAGCTCAAAATAATAAAAAACTGCGGTTGCCAACCCAACTGTCTAACAACTTTGGCACATATCCGCCCTAAGTGGTAATCTATGGCTGAGGCCTATATTTAGCAGTAAACTTTTGATAGGTTCATGTCATGATGATGAGAATGACGATGAAAAGTTGAATGGGGCCATAATCCCGGCGACAGATTTCAGAGGGTATTTTGCGTATGTAAATTCCGTAGGCAAGCAGTGCAAGGAGCCCTAACTTTTAACGGTACCAGTAAAATAACAAAAAATATGAGTAATAAAAAGGAACAAAGCTCTCACTAACTATGGGGGTTATATTATTTTGCATCCATATAGGATGCAAAATACACTACGCATATTTTTTTATTCATTTTCATATAATAAAATCACAACAAGCTTACCGATTTTACACTGCTTGCGATACTTGCGAATATTGGGGAGGTATTCACATTTTAAACTCTAGAGGCTCAATGTGACAGAAACTTAAATAAGTATACTTAGTAGAGCCACGCTGCAGCTATATTATGGTTTTACCACGAATGAGTTGGCTCTATCGGGGAAGGACCACGCTCTCACAAAACGCCAGCGTAAAATAGCAGTTTTATACTGCTGTGTTTCGTATGGTAACTGTAGAGATCAGGAGACCCTTTTTTACTGGAAACGAGGCATTCCATCTTAGTCCTCAGGGGTGACAACGCATCTGTGTTTTGATTCTTAATCGAGGATAAATGTAGATGTCTATGGGCTACAGCATCCACTTACCATCAGGTGGACTGTGTGCTCGTTTGTCACCCTTATTCTATAAAAAAATCTATTTTACTTTTATTTTAATTTGAGCTGTATAATGTTTAGGTCCAGTAATTAATAAATGATTGTTGTTAGAGGCACTACAATGTAATGTGTTTGACAAAGAATCCAAATTACAAACAGCTAGTTTAACTAATGAGGCATTCGTTACGCTTCAGTTTTAAGTTAATTATATAATTGAAAGCTTTGAGCTAAATTTAGTGTTAATTTATTTAGGCAAGGTAGCTTTGTGTATTTATTTTTTCATTTGGACTTTCATTTATTTAAAATATGTGCTTTATGTGTGATAACAACAAATATATTTTGTAGTGATGAAAATTTTCATAAGCATTTTTATGTTTTTATAATATTTTGATTATTTTTAATAATGCAAACATTCCTTTATTTTTTTATTTCATTAATAGTGTAACACAGTTCAATTTAGTGTTCATGAAGAAAAAACCGATTTTAGTGGAAAAATATAAAGGTGGTATAATAGTAAATATATTCAACGAAAAGCGAAAAGTTTTCAATTAAAAATGATTAACTGATTTTGAAAAAGGTAAGTTTTCGATATTTTTTATAAAACGATTTTGCTACTTTTCTAAGCAACTGAAATATTTACAACCGATTAAGCTACTTTTATTATTTCCTAGAATATTTACAATTGCACTTGTTACAAAGCACGTTCTTGCACGCCTTGATTCATTGTGTGCATAACATTTTACATCCATGTTTCGTTAGCTGATTCATCTATTAGGGGGATGACCCATTCGAAGCTTGCTGATACCAGAATGCTGCTCTAGAACTTTCTTAACAATCAGATGTCGGTTGTTTGATTGTATGGCATGTTTATCACTTTTTCACCATAATACATTGATCCTCTAGGCTATGATTTACAAGTAAGGCCAAGCATATTATATGGATTAGTAAGACGAAATGGGAATGGGCCTTCCCTGTATTTGATGAATCGACAACTGATAGGGAAGAAAGATCCTCAGCGTTAGCCTCATAGCAGTAAGCGAAGATTAAGCCGGCCCCTCACTAGATGAAATGACCACCTGGTATGACACGCAGGATGTCGATGTACGCAGGTGGTTCAGAACCGATTTTTTTCATGTTTCCTTGGTTGAGGATTATGTTTAGCAGTGGACATTTAAATTACTCTAATGAATATATGAAAGTTCAATTTAGGACATAGTCTTTAAGACACAGTTTACCTGATGATAAACAGATGCTGCGGCCGTTTATGACTACATACGGCTACATACTCGTAGATAGCGATATTTGAGGATAGCCTCAAGTAACAAAATAAATACATTATGCGTTTTCTCGTCTGAAGACTAAAATGGACTCGCTATAAATTAGGAGAGACAAATTCTCTTTTATATAGCCTTTTCTGGGTTTTATCCTGCAGAGAAAATTGAACTCCCTGTTTATAGCATGCTTAGTGACTTTTAGTTACCTTATATGTCTGATAGGGAAGGATTATGTTCCGGTTCCATTGTGTAAATTGTGTTTTCCCTAGTATATTAAAAAATGATGGTTTATGCCCAAATCGGGCTGTGTGTTCTGGGTTCCTAAATTGTGGGATAATTCAAGTATTAAAAAAATGTTCTTGTTTCTGAATTCTTAAGAGTCTATAGCTTGTCTCTGCGCATCGGCGGCTTCTTTCTTGATTTTGCTAAAGTCACTCCCTCCTTCACTATTGCGACCATCTCGTTATCCCCTTGATTCTGGTTTTTGTCTAAGTGATGATAGAAGGGTAATGTAATTAGTTATGTACTGAAAAAATCTCTAATGCCGTTAATAAAATAAATGTAAATTACGATTTAATTATTGTTAAAATATGCGAACGGGACAAGTGAAACTACGCTTAGTTGAATACGCACTGCCCTTTATTCGAATGTACCTTTTATTATAAGATGGTCGCAGCCATCACTATACCTACATATCTACGTATACATAACATCTCCTCCCTCTAATTCTACACATAAAATTTAATCATACATCTATACAGAAAAAAGCTTATATTAACTTTAGGTATTGGACGTAATACTCTACCTGAAGAATCTGACCTCGAAATCTGAACGTGGTCATTCCGAGGCCCCGATCTTTCCAAACTCTCCTTATCTGCGCTGGCTTTTGAGTTTTCTTCACCCTCTGACTGTTCCGGCGGTGGCACGCTTTCCGTCGATTGTAATTCAGTGGATGACGGAGACTGATGACATCCTCTTTCCCCTTCCATATTTTGGGTCTTCTGGGCGTCTTCATCGTCAGAGGGCGGTTGTAGTGCCGACACTTTTGTAGGATATTTCGACAGAACTGAAGTTGTCGTAGTTGTTGTTAACTTTTGTTCCCATATAGGGAATAAATTGATTTTGTGCTTTTTAAACACTAAAGAAGTTACAAAGTCTTTGATGAAATATAGTGTTTTACCATTTTTTTTATTACAGTACCTCTTTCCCATACGAAGCGTTTCTTCACATTTTTTTTTATAAAGAACACTGTCCCCTTCTTTGAAATATTGTTTATTTGTCCCTCTATACGCTTTAATGTGCAAATACTGATTGCGTTTGACCACTTCTGCGAGAGTGTCAGATGAGGACGGCGGCGTTATAGGATTCATTAACTCCAGGCACGATCGAAGTTTTCGGCCAAATACTAACTGCGCCGGTGAAAGCCCTGTTGTAATGTGTACTGAGTTTCTATAATCGAAGAGATATTTTAACAAACAAAGGTCTTTTTTAAATTGTTGTTATCTAATAAACAAGACTTAATAGCCTTCTTTATAACCTTTACATAGCTTTCTGCCTGTCCATTACTAGCCGGATGATAAGCTGGCGATGTCACATGTGATATTCTGTTTGACGCACAAAACTGCGAAAATTCTTCTGCTAAGAAGCATGTAGCATTGTCGCCAACCAGCGTATGAAAGAGACCGAATCTAGACATAAATCCGTATAAATTAGCTATCACGGCAGATGAAGACGTACTTTCATTTTATATGCTTCGACCCATTTCGAATACGCATCTACGATTATTAAGTAAACTTAGTTATAAATTGGACCAAGAAAATCAATGTGTATCCTATAAAACGGTTGCGGCGGATGTGGCCACACAGCGAGTGGTGCCCGCACCGGTGATGGTCGGAGTTGTGTGCACACCACACAACAACTGATCATCTCTTCGATAGCTTTATCTACACCAGGGAACCAAATCCTACTTCTAGCTTCACCTTTACACTTCACAATACCTAAATGTGATTTATGAAGTTCAGCCATGATTTTTTTTATGCAAAGTTATAGATATCAACACTTTATGGCCTCGCATGACTATACCGTTTTCGTAAGAAAGTTGAGCTTTACACAAAAAGTATGGATGTATTTTTTCATCCGTTATTTTTTTTGGCCAACCCTGTATGATGTATTCAGCTACCTTATTTAACTCAATTTTTTTTGTTTCCTCGCGTAAATTTTGTAACGTTACAGGTAAACTCGAGTCTATCACAAAATTAACATATGAGGCCCTATCCTCAAAAAAGTCCGCCGCCTTGCATATTTCATAGCCCTCCACGACGCGTGACTCAACACTACTTACGCTCGCGCGGGACAGATAATCGGCGTAATCATCGGCACTACAAACGTACTCAATTTTAAAATTATATGCGCTTAAAACATTGCATAACGCTGCAGCCGATACGTCTGGTATACCCCGATAAGGCCCAAAAATAGTTATTAACAGCTTGTGATCGGTTCGAAGCCTTCGAAGTATAAACGGGACAAATCTTCCGTAAAGGTATTGGTGAAAGCGACGTACACCAAAATTTGGTGTGCGTCGCAAAAGCAACAGCAATTATATTTAATATAATTGCTGTTGCTTCCCTTTGCATTTGCGAATATCTCCTTTCTGCTGTATTTAAGGTACGCGACGAGAACGATATCGGACGCTCCACTCCATCGTTGTAATAATTAACGAGACCAAAAAACGATTGAAGTGCTTTAATATCATTTGGGACCTGTGCATTTAGGATAGCATTTATTTTTGAGGGGATTTTCTTAACCCGTTTTTATCAATCACGTAACCTAAATATTCTACCTCATCTTTAAAAAAGTCGCATTTCGTTTTTTGTAGAGTTTATCCTGCATCTTGCAGCCGTTGGAGAACAATGTGTAACCTATTTAAATGTTCTGATTCAGTAGATCCTGTTACCAAAACATCGTCTAGCAAGCACAACACTTCCAACCCCGAAAGTACACATTCCATTACACGCTGAAAAATAGCAGGGGCTGGAGCTAAACCGTAAACTAATCGGGGATATCAAAATAATCCTTTATGAGTATTAATGCAAGTGAGTTTTTGTGACTCTTCATCTAAAACACACTGTGCATATGCTTGAGAAAGATCTAGCTTAATAAACTGCTGCCCCCGTGTAATTTTGTAAACAACTCCTGAGCTGTAGGTACTGATCAACTAATAATTGCTTATTTACAGTTACCGAGTAATCTGCGCACAGCCGAACCGTCACGCTTTAACACCGGCACAATAGGTGACGCATAATCGGAGTCGGTACTCGACCAGTTTCAAGATGCCTACGCGCACTAATCGTTCTAACTCCTTATCTATCTTATCTCTTAGTGCAAAAGCTACAGGGCGCGGCTTCAAAAATATTGGTTTCGCTTCTTTTTTTGTATTAAGTTTTGTCTCATACTTATTAAATGTTCCTAGCTCGTTTGAAAAAACACTAGGGAATTGGGCTTGCAACTTTTCAATGAGGTTTGACAAATTATGGGAGTAGTTTACGGACAACAATTCTAATTTATATAAAGATAGAAAATCTCTGCCTAAAAGTGGTGGGCCGCCGTCGCGAATAACATATAAATTTAATACGAATATCGTATATACGTTTTATTTGTATAAGTAAATGACAGTCCTGCTATACCTATACAGTGGATATTATTACCACTACAGGCTTGTGTCAATGGCACATCCTTAAAATACTTTAAATACGTTTGTTCGGAAATCGCAGTGACAGCCGATCCGCTATCAATTTGGAATTTCATCGGAATTTTTCTAACTTTAACTATTACAGTCATTGGCTCTACCTTAAATGTGTGAATGTTATAAAACTCACCGTCATCGCCGTTCTCATCAACACGCTCGCTGTTTATAATTTTTTTTTTTCACTAACGACGCAAATGTCCTTTTACGTTACACTTTTTGCATTTATAGTTAGCAAATCGACACTGAGCTGTTGTATGATTTTTGAAGCTCCAGACAGTACACACCACCTTATCGCTAGCACTGTTTTTGGAGTTAATCTTGAACAGCTGCTCGGCTCAGAGCGGCCCCGGCAGCTGTGCCGGCAGCGCCCCTGAAGACGCCGCTGCTCCAGCGTGCGCACCACGCCCACTCTCTGCTAGCTTCACTGCTTTTGCCAGAGTCGAATCTTTTAGATCCTGAGCGAACAATTTTTCACGCTCCGCTCCCGGTAGCATTCCCATTACAAAATGGTCCCTTAATGCTTCCTCCACGTTTAGGAATCCACAGTGTGCTATCATTCCAGGCGGTCTAGGAGCCCATTGTATGTAGCTCTCGCCCTCTTCTTGCACTGCAGAATAGAATTTATACCTCTCGCAAAATCCACAATTTTTGGGCGTAAAGTGATTGTCCAAAAGCTTCAGTATATCTTCAAATGGTACTGACTAGTGGTCTTTCGGCAATGCTAAATCTGTTGCTAGCTTATAAGTGTCTTCGCTGAATGCACTCAACAAGATTGCTCGTCGCTTAACACCAGAACATTCTGTGGTTCCACCGATATCGTTAATCACAATGTTCGATAATAATCATTTATTGACAGACAACAAAGGCCCGTAGAAAAGAAACGTAAAAACTTATGATCAACAAACATAAAAAATTGAAATAAAACGAAATAATAATGTAATACAAAAATAAATATAAATTAAATAAATGCCATCAAACAAATTAAAACTTACATCTTAACATACTAGACCAATATTTAAATATTTTAATACAATTTTGCGTTAAAATTAGAATAATAGTGTTTCCAGATTTGAGAAGATTACTTCTAAATCTGGCCACACGATATCTTATCAAAGCATCGAGCATCGAACATTGTAGATGCAATACAGTACCTCGGAAAATGAAATAATATTCGGAACGAATCGTTATATTGAACCTTAAAAATTCGATAGTTTTCCTTTTTAAATTTAGTCCAGAGATGCGGTGTGTAAAGAGATTGGTAATAGGTTTTAAATAGTAATATTTTAGCATCTCGCTCACATTTATTAAATTTCCTGCCAATCATATTTGCACGTACAGCAAGGGACCGCTTTTCTCTGTCCATGTCCTGATCATCCCTCAGGTCACTCGATACGATATGTCCTAAATATCGAAAGCTCGTCACAAACTTCAAATTTTTGCCGTTCAGGTATAATGGTACACAAACGTCTTTACTATGCGCTCCAAAGACCATTGCCACGGACTTGTCTGCATTATAAACTAAATCGTGTCTTGCTGCGTATCTCTCACAAATAGAAATTAACTTCCTTAAGGTTCCGATTGAGGGGCTCAATAAAACCATATCGTCTGCGTATATGGTTTTTACGCGAATTATAGTCAAAACTAGTTAATAGTCCCAAATGTGACATTTTAGCAACTTTTATTTTTTCTTTAACGTGCGGTTAGATCGTCGCCACTGTTAAATATGTGAACGGGACAAGTGAAACTATGCTTAGTTGAATACGCACTGCCCTTTATTCGAATGTACCTTTTTTATAAGATGTTCGCAGCCATCACTATACCTACATATCTACATATACATAACAATTATATATACAACATGTAACAAAAACCCCTAATTCTTCTCTAATTGGGCCTCCGGCCACCTGCACCCGCCAAACGAAACGCAGAGATAGATCTCTACTTCACGCTGGTATTCGGTGAGGTCGTGGTATCACCCCGGTTTGAGATGGCCCATCCGTGCGACAACAAAAGCTGCCGCATCTATCACTGTTCTTTATCTTATTTATTCTATATGTAGTTCTATATCTCCCCCATTAATTATCGGTTCTAAGAGATATAGGGATAATACCTTGCCACTTCAGTAACTCTTCATCCATTTATCATTACTGCTCTTAAATTTTACAACAAATTACTTTATTTTCGGACAACATAGATCCGTAAGGGTTAGTAATTAATTATAATAGTAAGGGGGTTAGTAGTACTATAACTATTATAAAATTTAATTAAAAGAATTTACAAATTCGGACATTGTCCGCACATAGCTCCTTAATATAGGTGCATGTGGATCATCTGCCACCGTACACAGGATGCTGTTGTCGATCCCCCGTACGCGGCTTATCATTGACGATAATATTTCGTGTAGTCCTATATGAACCCGTGGGCATTATGAGAGGCAACGGAGTGAAACAATTTAGGAGATGGGCAGCAGACTCTTCCTAATAACGACTAAAAATAAAAAACCGCGGTTGCCAAACCGTTTTCCAAATGTGACAACTATGGCAAAAATCCCCTATGGGGGAGGTCCAGGTTCAGCAGTGGACATTAAAATGCTGTAAATGTAAAACAATAAACAACTGTATTAAATAATTAAGTTTATTTCGTTTACTACTGTCATACCTTATTGAGAGTCTTAAAATCCATTAACCTCATCTTTTGTTAAGGGGATAGAGTAAGTCAGCTCAAATTCTAATTTTGCTTGCCCGCGCGTCGTATGCTATATACCGACATGTTTGTAATCTCTAATACTGTAAGTAGAAAGGTCGTTGGACACTTATTTCATTAGGTTTATCGTATTTATAACTGTTTATTAACGCCAAGCCATCGCTTCTTATTTTTATTACGGTTATTTCCCATTTTAATTTTACGTCGTCCTGTTGCGTAATGTATATTCTGATCGTAAGCAACACAACCTCCCCGTTCAAAGGCCGAAGCGAAGTGACCGTGCGGCAGGAATCACGCTTCAAAAGGCGGACAGCTTAGATAATTTTTTTTACAGTGAAAATAATGGTATTTTAAAAAAGTAAATAACATAAGCACTGCTTTATAGTTAGTTCAGTTAGTATGCAAAGTTTCATGATCTTATTTAAAGTATTTTATGAATAACAGCGGTTTATTTTTTATTTTGGAGGTAACTTTGGATTTTTTTCTATCGAGAAAATTTTACGAAATCGTATTTCCGTCTAACATAATCCTTAACATTAATCCTCAACTTTATCATATATTCATTTCAAAATTAATGCTGCAATATTTTCGGCATAACGAAGGATCTTGCTAAGCCATTTGAGATTATATTTCCCCTTAAGGTAAAGGCTCTGTACATAGCTCAGAGCTGGTAATGAAAATTCTATTAAAATCTTTCAATCTCAAATTGCTTTTCAAGTTTTGTTATGGATTTCGAGTCTTAACTCAGGGAAAAAAACTTACCTTAAAATTTTATAGAACGTGAACAAACAGAGTCCGTCCCTGCTGGGGCCACTGTAATTATTTTATGCTATGAGTTCAGATTTGCTGCGCACTTTTTTTACGTCACGTAGATAAAAAAATATTTTGAAGATACGAAAATTCTGACAAAACACATTGAATTGAACAGCGTGTCGGACTCTTTTATACCCAAAAACGAGAGGGTTTTGGTAGGAAACAGAAACTATTATATGTCTTTGAGACGTATTTGACATACCGCCTAGACTACATGTTTTATCTTTGCTCCTCAAAATATCGTATTGTTAATGTTTAAACTCAGTGCTAAGAAAAATAAGTTTTGTAACAAGTATATTAACACTTTAGTTATCATTCTATACCGTGCTTAACTCATTAAAAGTGGTGAATTTCAAGTGTTCTAATATTTTGTTTAAACATTTTAACATAAGTTTACCGTCAGTTAGTGTTAATGAGTTGTGTTTTGGTAAAACGCGTAAGCGACACAGTCTGCACGGCGCTTAAGACGTTTTTGTCGTAACTTCACTTTTGGCACCGATTCCGACGGCTGCCTTAACTTGGGGTTGATATTTATTAAATTCATACGGTGAAGAACGCAGATAATTTCATTTCACTTAATGAGTTAAGTTAAAATTAATTACTATGGCCGTGTCATTGCAATTATGGGGATGTTGCTCTAATGAATCGATTGAAGAATTTGAACAGTTCATTAATTGTACGCACTGTAATAAATCTTACCATTTTTTATGTTTATCCATTCCTGAAATCGGTCGGAACTCTGAGGCTTATGACAAATGGAAATGTCCGGCATGTATAAATTCAGTACCAAAGACCTCAAAAAAAGACTGCACACCTATTCGTACTATTCCTACGACCAGAGGAAATAAAAGACCGGCATTAAACTCTCCTCCAAAAGCAAGTCCTGTTACAAGTGAAAACGTTCGTACAATTGTCCAAGAGGTTATTAAGAAAGAGTTCAACGATATGCTAAAACAACTAAATAATAGTATGATCGGTGTTATCACTAAGGAACTGGAACCTATAAAAAACGAAATGAGGGACCTTAAGGAATCTATGTCCTTTATTAATAAAAAATTTGAGGAAATCGAGTCGGAACAGCTCGCAGCTAAAAAATCTTTTAAAACACTGCAAGATATAAATTCTCATTTAGGAAATACAGTTTCTGACATGTTGCAACGACTTAATTATTTGGAGCAGCAATCTCGATCCAATAATTTGGAGCTTCAGTGTTTGCCTGAAAACAAACATGAAAACTTATACTCGACTGTTAAACAGCTGGGAATTGTAATTGGATGTGAGTTAAAAGATGAAGATATACTTCACTGTACCCGGATAGCTAAAATGAGTTCTAACAACACTCGTCCTCGATCTATCGTAATCCAATTGGCTTCTCCTAAAGTACGTGATCAGATTTTGGCTGCAGTTATCAGATTCAATAAATCAAATCCGCAAAACAAACTCAACAGCGTGCACTTAGGTCATACTGGTATCAAAAAACCAGTTTATGTCGTCGAGCATTTGTCTCCATCTAATAAAGCTTTACATGCAGCTGCTAGATTGAAATCAAAAGAAAAAGGATATAAATACGTTTGGGTAAGAAAGGGTAAAATATTCGTTAGAAAAGATGAAAATTCAGAATATATTTACGTAAGAGACTCGGACACTTTAAGTAAAATAGTATAACTTCACTTCCGTATATCTACACATCCTTACATACTTTGTGAAAGTAACAGAAATATCAGAATAAAATTCAAAAAATTAAAGATATATTACCAGAATAGTAGAGGTTTAAATACGAAAACACAAACATTTTATCGAAACGTTTGCTGTAATGATTACGATATCATAATTTTGACAGAAACGTGGCTGAATGGCGCAGTTCTGAATAGTGAACTGTTTGATAACCGATACGTGGTATACAGGAGGGATAGAGAAAGTTCCAATCTACAAAGCCGTAAAAAAGGAGGAGGAGTGCTACTTGCTATAAAGAAGAATATTAAATCGAAACGCATTCAGTGTTGGGAAAGTAGCTGTGAAGATTTATGGGTTATTATGGACTTTCCTTTGTCACATTCTATCCGTCAAATTGCTTTTTGTGTAGTTTATTTACCACCACCTGTACGAGGTACTGTACTAGAGCATTATATAAATCATTGCAATAACGTTTTTGAACAGATTGTAAACTCACATGTTTGTATTGTGGGGGATTTCAACTTAAGTAATGTAGATTGGAGTCTTATAGGAAACCAAACCTATACTTCAATACCAAACCTTAGCCAAACATTGATAAATTTTGCTAACGTTAACAACCTTGTTCAATACAATCGTGTGACTAATATAGCCGGTCGTATACTTGATCTTGTTTTAACAACGATCTCATCTTGTAGTGTAAGCGAAACTATTGATGCTTTAAGTAAAGTTGACTTACAACATCCACCTCTTAATATTGTGATTCACGGAGATAATGAAACTAGATTACCATATAATATCAATAATAAGAGACCAAATTTTTATAAAGCAAATTACGAATTAATCCGTAAATTTTTACGAGAAATAAATTGGGTAGAGAAGTTTGATGGTCTGTGTGATGTGGATGAGTTTCTAGAGATCTTTTACGAAATATTATACATAGCAGTACAAAATTTTGTACCTCATTATAAATCGAAAACTTACAAATTTCCATCTTGGTTTGATCATAAACTTATTAAATTATTGAATGAAAAAAACAGGATACGGAAGCGATATAATAAATATAAAAATCCGTTAGATAGAATCGAATTAAAACTTATAGGCAAACGTTGTGGAAACTTAGCAACTAAGTGTTACAATCGCTATCTGAAAAAATGTGAAGATACACTCTCGAAAAATCCCAAACTATTTTGGTCGATGGTGAAAGACAAGAGGGGTGGGTCAAGTACATTTCCGACAACCATGAGCGATGGATCATCTTCCAGCTCAGATAGTTCAGTTATATGTGAAATGTTTGCTTCTTACTTTTCTTCCGTTTATAGCCTAGAGGATGATGATAGTTATGACGAATGCATGTCCGATTACTTACAATCACTAGTAAATAACAGCTTATGTCTCTCAAATCCAAAAATAGAACATGATACAATTTTAAAAAAAACTCAAAGGAAAGGAAAATACCACCAATTTTTATAAAAGAATGTGCTTCGGAACTGACATATCCTTTAAAAGTAATTTACAACTTGTCTTTAGCATCTGGCGTGTTTCCCTCAAAATGGAAAATAGCAAAAGTATTTCCCATACATAAGTCTTCAAATATCGATATCATTTCCAATTATAGACCCATTTCAATTTTGTCAACCTTTGCCAAGATATTTGAGTCATTGATTTGTCATCATCTTCAACAGCACTTAAGCCTCTATATAAGTGACCATCAGCATGGGTTCTTCAGGTCTCGGTCCACTAGTACGAATTTAGTTCCTTTTACGGAATTCTTGTACGAGGCTATTGACATGGGCCATCAGGCTGATGTTATTTATACCGACTTTAGCAAAGCTTTTGACAAGGTTTCACATAAGATCTTGATTTCGAAGTTGCGTGCCTACGGGATTTGTGGCTCGTTACTCAAATGGTTGAATTCGTATTTAGTACAAAGGACCTTCTTAGTTGCAATTAATGGTTTTCAATCAAGTACTAAAACTATAAGTTCCGGTGTTCCTCAGGGTTCTCATTTGGGGCCAGTCTTATTTCTTTTTTTCATAAATGAAGGCCTGTGAAATGGGGATTAAAAATTGTTTTCTGTTTTCAAAATATTTTTTATATGCTGATGATTTAAAATTTATGAGAATAATTAAGAGTGATGATGATACTAAATTATTACAAAGTGACATTCATAGACTAATCCAATGGTGCTGCAACAACAGAATGGACTTAAATACAAGTAAATGTTATCATGTTAAGTACTCCAAAAAACAAAATTTAATACATGTAAATTACTTTATTCATAATACTAAAATTAGGGAAGTAGAGACCATTCGGGATCTTGGCGTAATATATGATAAAAAATTAACTTTTGTACCCCATTTGGATAACATAATTATGAGAGCATCTAAAATGTTGGGTTTTGTCATAAGGAACTCGAAAAATATGCATTTGAAAACCAAAATATTTCTTTACAACAGTCTAGTTCGTAATATTTTAGAATATTGTAGTGTGGTCTGGAGACCACACTATGCTACACATTCATTACGTATCGAACGTGTTCAAAAGCGGTTCCTCTGGCATCTAGCATTTTCTGTTGGTAAAGCAAAAAAGCTACGGTCCTATTATAGTAAATTGCATCATTTTAATTTAGAAACCTTAGAAAGTCGCAGAAAGTATAATGATGCAGTTTTTGTACATAAAATTGTTAATTCTACATTTAATTGCCCCAGTTTAATGGAACCTTTTAAGTTTCGTGTACCTTCGAGATTACCTCGCAGCTCTATTGCACCACTTATTCCACCATTAAGAAGAACTGTTTTGGGAAAGAATTCTCCTTATGCCAGGTTCTGCAAAGTTATTAATGGATATAGCGATCAAATCGACATTCACTTTGACTCACCTAAAACATTCTCTAAGTGTCTCCGTTAATGTATAAGTTAATAGCGTAAATTAAAATAGATTTCTTAGTTTTTTTTAAGTTTTTTTTTAGTTTATGCAGCACTAATCTTACCAATAAATATGTATTTAATTTTAGTTGAGGAACAACTTATTGTTTTCTCAGTTTTTTTTATAAAGTTATATGCATGCGGAGTTTACCTTTAAGTAATTGTTGCACGTGTGTTAATACTTTTAAGTAATTGTATTGATTTGATGTGTTAGTGTTATCAATTGTTGGTGAACCTAATAAAGAGAAAAAAAAAATACATAGGACTTCAGTCCATAACTCTACTATCATAATGCTTATGCATCAAACAGACCTTCTATATAAATGATTTTGTACCGTATACCTTACTATCATAACTCCTTAATATAGGACTATTCATTGTACTACAGTACTTTATTAGTCCGAAATCTGACCAGCCCATATATATACAATTGCACCCCCGTGGGTATGCATCTGCGGCAACTCCCTTATAAAATCAATCATTACATAAACACTCTAACAATACAAGAATATCCTGCATCATTTCAAGAACACGTTCAATAACTTAAATAATTTTTGATCAACTTTCCAATTATATTATAAATGCTTTTTATCTTTATTATAATAAAATTCATACATTTTGAATATTTTAAGCAGTATTAATGAGATTAATTATTTTTATTTTTAAGCCTTCCCTTTAATAATACTTAATATTCGATATGAATGTATTTTAACTCTATGCTTATTAATGCATTTTAATTGCTTAACATATTATTTTTAAGACATTTTTAGACGGTTTTGTATAAAAATTAATTAATAATATTAACGTGCTGTCACAATGCACACCTAAATAGCCAAAACGGCGAACGGCAGAGGCATCAAATGTGCAAAAAGTCTGTTATAACGGTAGTCAATCCACCTGCTACGCGTGACGATAAAAGCAAATCTTCGAAGAGACTCGCTTACAATTATGGACTTTCAGGGACTAAGGAACATTGAGTCGTGCCATCAGATACCTAAATGTTAAATATTTATAACTGAATTTGAATTAGCTTATATTTTTTTCAATTTTTTTATATGATCGTTATGTTACAACTGAGGTACAATAGCAAAAAAAGTTATTAATATTTTACGTTTTACATATTCCCCATCAATTTGTTTTCTCATTCTCACTTACTGACAATAAACTACACAATAAAAATTGACTTTGAATGATTTACGTCCATAATTGGTATATATGACTATCACTTTTTTATCTATATCTTCTTATATTTTTTATCAGTTTTCGCTAATAGTTTTAGGGAAAATCGCTCGAGACGGACCGAAAAACGAGATTTGCCCAAGATAGACGAATAAAATTCGACGATAGGAATTTATAATTGTTCTGTTTTGCTTATTTTAGCACGGAAAATGTGAAATGTTTGGAAAAAATGTTTGGAAAATTTAGTTACTTTTTAAAAATGTCTATTCCTAATTGCCTGAAATCAGAATAGACATTCTGTTGTTCAGACAGGACTGACGTTCTAACTTTTAAGTTAGACTTCGTTAACCATTTTCTCCTATTGCAACTGTAAAGGATTTTGTTGTCAAAAAATTTGTCTTATTTTCAAAAGAAAAAGTTACAACTCCTTACTGGCAAATAAGTATAGTATACTTTGAATAATAAATACTAATTTTGTTGAGATTGTTTTATTTTACGAAATTTATTTGAAAGCATTTTAAGATTTATAGATACATAACTATTTGTATTTAATTATTATCATTCTACTTAATATACATTTTTAAATTCCTTCTCAATGGATACAAAGGGCGGAATTAATGCCTTCGTACCTTTTCTACTATTATTTTCGCTAACGTTTAAATGTTTGATAAAAAAATTAACAAGTTAAAGATAATATGTAGGTAGAGCCAAGGTAGCTTGAAGGCTAAGCGCTCGTCGTTAATTTTACAAGACGCGAGCAACTCTTCAGAGCTACACTTCATGTAAATTACTATAGATTTTTCAAATCCGTAGTATTTTTATAGAATAAGGGTGACAAACCAGCACACAGTCCACCTAAAGGTTAGTAAATACTGCAGCCCATAGTCATCTACATTTATCCTCGTTTAAGAATCAATATTCAGATGCGTTGTCACCCTTGAGGACTTAGATAAAATGCCTCGCATTCACCTAAAATGGTATCTGGTTCTCTACACTCACCATACGAAACACAGCAGTATTGAACTGCTATTTTACGATGGTATTCTGCGAGAGTGTGTTCTTACCCGGTCGAGCCGACCCATTTTTGGTGCAACCAATATATAGCATGGCTTTACCACGAAAAATAAAGTACTAATAACAGCAAAGATCTATTGCCCAGAACTTCGAACAATGATAGCGAAACGTCAATAAATATTCACCATAAAAATTCATGATATCGCAAGGACTCACATTGACAGAGCGTTTTAACATTACAATAGCTGCAGTAAAAGCTATACGTCATTGTCCGTACTCATCTGATCTAGCCACAACCGATTACCATTTTTCACCAAAATCTGAAGAAGGTAGAAGGAACTGAGGTTTTCGCACAAGAAAAAACACTTTGTTCTTTGAAACCGGTACAAAACACCTTCATAGACTTTGTTTTGTCCACATTCCTAGATTTCTATCGCAATGGCATAAGTAATGTTTTTATGAGATGGCAGAAAGTTAGAAATATTAAGAGTAAATACTTCGAATAAGTAAGTATTATTTATGAAAAAAAAGGTAGGTAAATTTTTGAATGCAAAATGGCAATTTCATACTTTAACCCCTAATGTTAGATTTGTGTATCCTCTATTCCGTTTTCTGAAAGGTTAAGCTCTTTATTCAGTACGATTAAAATATAATTTCGTATATTCAAATAAACGTAAAGTCATTGTCATTTAACAAAACTGGCAATATCCAACTTGTTGGTTTGACATTGATTTATATACCCAAATACAGAAAACAAATTTGTTGAATAACAACACAATTTGATTTACAACGAAAATCATAGCTGGCTTTAATATTAAAATTGAATGATTAAGCGGTCAGTGAAAAACTTTCGTTGAGAATATTAGGTTCTGGAAATTGAATATATTTTGTCGCCAAATGAAAAGTTAATGACGTTAGCAGAAGCTGCTTCTAATTTTTGTTGACTATGTTTATGGTCTAGGCTAAGGTCGCCATCAGGTTTTGTGCTTTCAAAGGGTGTGCTTTTGATGATTCTCTTTCAATTAAATGGACCAAAAAAAGTTTTTTTAGCCTATTTAATGTAAATTTACTTTTCATATTTATACAAGTTATAAACGTATTTGGTTATAGACGTACATATAATACAGCTCTATATCACTTATCGTCGGTTATGAAACAAAATGCGCTACCAGTTAACCTGTGACGGCGCTGTTGTCGCGCCGCAAGCGAAACACACCGAAGCCTTAATCACGCTATCGAAATTCCGAATCATAAACAGTATAAATACAGAACATCTCCGAACTATCACATGGAGTGTTGGCCGCTCCCCGAGCAGAACACCTTCCCGGCGGGAGATCTCCCCTTTTCCCTCCACGGCCACAGTGGTGACCCCACCCGACGTGATCTGAACACGCAACCAACCACCTTCGGAAACTTCTAGCTTCATCATCGTCATAGAATACCCCACCCATTCACTCCCGAGCAGATATAGTCTGCAGTCTTCATATCCTGCTAGCCATTTAGCTTCACAAGGTTCATCGCAGCACTGGAATAATAATGCTTCTTGTTCCTTCAAGCTACTCTCTGGGCTATACAGTGTTCGGCACGGCTCTGAGCCTTACTGCTCGCCTCTGCTTCACGGCACTCTCGCAGATTACTTGCTTTCTTCTCGACTCACCGCAGACTACAAGACAATCTCTTGGCAATTGCACATTCGTCGGCAACGAGGCTGCACTATCGACCTCCGGTCTGAGCAGGGAGGTGATGTGGCGGCGCTGTCGTCGCGCCGTAAGCGAAACACACCGAAGCCTAAATCACGCTATCAAAATTCCGAATCATAAACAGTATATATAGAACATCTCTGAACTATCACACGGAGTGTCGGCCGCTCCCCGGGCAGAACAACTTGCCCGTCGGAAGTTCTCCCTTTTTCCTTCCACGGCCACAAACCCAAAGCACACACATACGAAACACATCATTACAATTGTGTTTCGTATGTAAACTGACTACTGCTATATTACGCTGAAATTCACGATAATTTCTTCATGATATACATACATAATGAGGCTTTGAGAAAGTATATTCAGTTATCAAGGCTGCAGTAGTGTGCAAAAATTTTCCGGTAAATATTAAAAAATACAAGGAGGTGTTAACCGTAAACGTAAACGTAAAGGTTTAGTTGAAAAAATGACGGTTCCGTGGTGGAGGGGCGTGACAATGTGCACAGACGAGTGCTGCGAGTTCGAGACTCACTCGGAAAAACTGTTTGTTTACCAATAATTGTTTCAGATCTAGACGCCTCCACGCTACGGGAGTAAATTCTAATATAGGGGATTTAAAGTTAGTAAGAGAAAACGACAACATCTGTTCTATTGCCCTAGTAGCAAAAGGTTGTCTTTCTTCTTTATGAACAGATAAGTTGAGGAAATGTTAAATTATAAGCTTTCTTTTTATTTTTTATTACATATACATTTTTTTTTAAATTTATTTCCGTTGAATGACTGACTAAACTTAAATTGCTGGAAGTGGTAATTAGTTAAATGACGAATAGCAAACCCACGATGATATGTGTACGAGAACAGGCATAATTTATATACATTAAATTTTCTCACCGAAGGAATGCCACAAATCAGGAGATAGGCAGTAGCATCTTTCTGATAACAGTGAAATAACGATATTTGTTAATACATTTTAAAAATTGTCGTTTTTCGAACTGCCTATTTTGAACTGTTGGCTATCGTTTGACAAATAATACTAAATTAATTATATTAATTATAGTAATTAATTTCACATTTTAAGTGTGCTGTTCCCTTCTTTATTGGGGTTTCCTTTTTGCGATATCATGTCTGACAGGTATATAGTGTTATTAAATTAAATCGTAGCTTTTTTTAGTTTCGAACACCTGTGTTTTAAATATTATTTTGTCTTTAAAGCAAATAAGATAAGCCTATCTCAAACAGAAGAATATTTGCTGATATCTGAAAAAAGAAGTAGTATATCAGTTCCAATTGATTTAATTTTCTTCAGCATACCAGTACAACACGGGTAAGTACAGTGGCAAACATTACTTAGTTTTATGATTCATGAAAATATTCGTTACATACGGTACCAGGTGTGCTGTGCTTCGAGTGTGTTGTTCGTGTTATAACCATTGTTTCTCGTAATTCATATATACTTTGTAGTGTAAACGGCGAAAACAAACGTTATTTTTTTTTCTCTTACTAAATTAAGTATTTATATGCTTACACACAACATATGCAGAAATATTGAACAGTTATAAAAATAGTAATTTAAATAAGTATCTACAATAATGCATTTAAGCTTACTTAGATTTATTGAAGTTGTTTACCCCGCTAGATAATGTGACAACCTGGTAAGACATGGGAAGTCGATGGATGCGGGTATCTCGGGGCCATGCTTTATGGCATTCCTTGGGGTGGCATAATGCTACGCAGTGAACTTGTCAAGTGCCCTAATGATGATGATGATGATAGAGTGGTTATTAGGAATATTAATAGTCCTGTCACCTATACTTAGTTTTAAAACACTAGATCAGATTATTTCAATACAATACGCGACAATTTAAGCGACAGTAGCCTAATGGCAGGGCGCGGATCGCGAACTCAAAAGGTCGTGGGTTCGAATCCGCCATTTGACTACTGTCGTGAACCACTCCTAACACAAGCATTTTCAAGCTTACCAGGAGTGGTTAAAAGGAATATGAGTAATGTTAATTAATAAGATTACTAATATTTTTATTAAAAAAAATACATTATACTAAATCTTAACTTAAGGAAATTAATTGCTACATTTTGCATAGCAGCAAAAAGTTATACTTACAAAATATAAAATTTTATAGCTGTGATCCACGTAAAAGGTTAAATATGTTTTTTGTTTAAATAGCTCCCGCCCTCCGGCATTTGTGTGCAGTAACCCCGTCACTACCAATCTTAATACCACTGTCGATAATAAGACATGTCCCACTAATCGAGGCATAATCTGAAGAAATAGACTCGGCCATGGCTGACCGCTAAAACGTCTTATCAGTGGTATCTTTCTTAGTGTAGTAGTAGTATCTTTCCTAGTGTGATGGTTTTTATTTCAATTTTTTATTTCTTACAATTCACAATAACATTACAAAGTTATAATGCAGCTAGGTTTAAGTCTTTTTCTACGGAGTTGTAACAACATTTTTACTAATCCAAGTGCATTTTATTAGTTGGTCTACTATTACTCTTAGCTATGACGATTTCCCTTTTAACTTCATTGTATATACAAATATCGTGTATACTTTACACATTTCCAAAAATAGCGGTATAGAATGTAGGTGACATGACTCTAATGAAAATCCCACGTTAAAGCTAAATTTTTCGAAAACGGACGCCTAAATCGAAAAGGTGGTGTTCCATGCCCCAGGTTTTTTGAAATACTTATCCAACGATACCCCATTCGATGGAATGGACGGGTAAAAAAAATCATCCTGCATTAACAAAAATAAAAAGAATACGATAGTAAGATAATGATATAATTATTAGAGGCACCCAAATTAAAAATGTTTTTACAGATTTTATTTCAGAGTTTTGTAGGCGTGATTAATATCTATAACTTGGCCACATAACAGATTTGTAGCACCTAGGGTCTGTAAGTAAAACCGTGGGTGGCTAGACGACCGTACGGACATGGCGAAACTATAAGGGTTCCTTGTTGTGTAACTACGGAACCCTAAAAACGCTGTCTTTTATACCTGAATTTAGTACTCAGCTAGATTCGCAACTCGACAGAGTATGGACATTTTGCCTTATTTCGTAGCTTGAGAATCACAATATTATTTCAACATTATAACTCCGAAAATCGTACAGCCTACCGTAAACTCCACACGCGATAGTAGGCATATTAATGCAATTGTAAAAGTTTAATTTTCATATATCTGATGTCTGGAAAATGCAGCTGCCCATTTGTTCTAATTTCCTTCTGTCAACTTTTATGATACCCATATAATATTCTTTTTGGGTTATGCACCAAAGTTACTTTTTTGTGACTGATCATAAATAAAGCATTAAATACTACTTAGCAAGTTCTTGCTTTTAGCTTTTTATCGTCTTAAGTATAATATATAAAATATTTTATGAACTAATAAACTCGACCCAAAATCGCCTTAATGGCTCCGTAATGATACAACTTTAGTGAAATAGAGCAGTGAGTCATAAAAAACTGTGTTTGTATCTTAAACAGAAATCTAGGCTTAACATTCTTAAAAGCGCTACGAACTTAATGGTAAAATATTTTTTTTATAAAACTGAAGTAACAAACGAATGTACAGTTCACTTTATGGTAAGTATATACTCTAGTATATATCTACTCACTAAATACCAGTAAATATAACATAAAAATATTAGATCATGCATATGTTTATGAGAGTATCCTTTATTATATTTTCTAATTATTATTTAATTTTACATCAGATGTAGATCGGACCTAAACTTAATATTTAAAAAAAAAGAAAATTTACCCCAATTTGCTGAAAAATGGAGGATGATATTTTCCATGTTGCTATATAAATGACATTGTGAAATTATGGTTATGTTATTTCTGAGTTGACTCAATGTCCTCTGTTCCAAAGGATAACAACGCATTTTAGTTGCCTTATTTGTTTTATGTTACTTGCATCCATGAATTAAATTACCACCTATCATTAGGTAGACTATAATTTCGTTTGAACCTTAAAACATGCGTTGCAAGATGGTCGAACGGCGAAACGATAAACAATCGAAGTTGACCATCGTTAATTATGGAAAGTATTGTGCATGAAATACAACACTTTCCACTGTATCTAATATGTAATACAACCGTGCATAAAAAAATTATATCTAATATGTAAAAATAATGTTTGTTTCTTCGCATTTTATGCGCTGGCATACTGTCCATACTGTGAAAAGGTTATGAGCATTGTACAATCAACTTACAGTAGGTGCCGTGTTGTACTGACAAATTTATTTAAGAGTTATACATCATTCAAGTTCAATGATTGTATTATCATTGTGTGCAATCATTGAAATTGTATGTGACAATATAACGCTTCCAAATTTAAAACGATATATCCACAATCATCTCTTTCGCAGCAGCAACGAACCGTGTACCAGCTAGTTATGAATAAAAAATATAAAATGTAAAGTTTCATTATTAGTAATTGGTTTGATGACAACTTCCTTGACATGATTTGATGTGACTTTGGCTTGGTAAGACTTAAGTTCAAGGGTGTGACGAACCTTGTTTTACAACCGTCAATTCTAGGCTTTACATTTTACTAACCACTAGACCAACAGACCTGTTGGTCTAGTGGTTAGTGACCCTGACTGCTATACCGGAGTTCGTGGGTTCGATTCCCACCCAGGACAAATGTTTGTGTGATGAGCACGATCATTTGTTCTGTGTTTGGGTGTAATTTATCTATAATATTTATGTATTTAGAAATATATAAGTATGTTTATCACTTGTCTAGTACCCATAACACAAGCTCTGTTTAGCTTGGGACTAGATGGCGTTGTGTGATAGTTGTGGAATATTATTATTATTATTATTATTTTATAACTGTGCAAACCAGCTAGATGAAATATTTACCAAAAACATCTGTAAAAGATAGACAAACATCAGGTGATTACGTAATTACTCTGCTTCGCTGAATATACGAAATATTAAATGATAATTCATGCTCCATACTAATAATATTATAAATGCGAAAGTGTATTTGTTTGTTTGTTTTTTTGTTTGTCCTTCTTTCACGTCGCAACAGAGCGTCGGCATGGCATGGTTTTTTGTATGGGGATAGTTCGGTGGCTGTAGAGTAACATAGGCTACTTTTTTCAGCAGAAAAACGTATCATTCCCGTGGGAAAATCGAATATGCTGCAAAATTAAATTCAGATAGGTGGCGCCACCGTGATTCTACAAGACGGACGACGGTACGATGGACGAAGACAGAAGGTCAGAATATCTGGATTATTGTCTTTTTACCAAAATTAAGATAAAAAAATGTATGGATCTGTATTTTTCCACGCAGGACCGGGAAAAGAGCAATAAAAACATAAAATTCACCAGCTGATTTTCTTCAAACGTTTTGGTGCATTGTAATTCACAGAATAGGCAATAACCTCGCTGACGATAGTGTTACGCGCTCCACAACTAGCGCCATCTAGTGTCAGGAACGAGAGCGAGGGGAGCGTTGCAGTTTATGACATCACAACTCTTTCGACCGACAGCGCCACCCGAAGAACTAGAAAATCTATACTCGAACGCTCGGTACCTTGCGCGTGTTTACTTGAACATTCCGGATATTTTGCTAATTTAAATAAATAGGTGGCGCAAGATGCGATCGGGACAGAGTTGAACTCGGCGACGCAAGCGAAACTTCGGAGCGGAATTAAGTGAATTAGTGTGTTTAATTATTAGTGTCTTTAACTTTAATTTGTGTAAAGTAGATTAAAGTGTTAATTTAGGTAATTCTATCGGCAATTTTTATTGTCACGAACCTCAAGCTCGTAACAATTGGTGTCAGAAGTGGGATTAAATCATGCCGATTTTACCTAAGTAGGAAACGGAGGGTGTCCGTACCCGAAGTCAACGCCAGCAGGAGACGGACCAACGAAGATTTGGTGGTGCAACGCCGCAGACGTCGGAGGGCCAGCGGCCGACAACGGAGGCCGGTCCGTCAGTAGCTCCTGCCTCTGCAGCACCTGATTTAGGCGCCCTGATGGTGATGCTGCAGGAACAGGCTCGTCGGTTCGAGGAGCAGCTGAAGCGCAGACAGGAGGAACAGGCCAGTCAGTTGAAAGAGCTGCAGGAGGAACAGGCCCGCCGACAGGAGGAACAGGCCCGTCGGCTGGAAGATCAGCAGGCGGAACAGGCTCGTCGGTCGGAAGAGCAGATGCTCCTCATGAAGGACCTTCACGCTACCTTTGGGAAAGAGATAAGGCAGGTGAAGGATAGGGTTGCTCAACACGACAACCGTCTGTCGGAAGCTGAAACCCGAATCGAAGAACATGAAACCCGAATCAACCATGTGAACCATCGGGTTGACAACGTGATGGCTGACGTGATGAAAACGCTGAACGACCTCAAACTTGGGGATGGAACTGCAGCCCCCGCAGTAGCTACTACACCTTCGCTACGTGGGTTCAAGGTGCCACCATTCGACGGGACTTCTTCCTGGTCAGCCTACAAAATCCAGTTCGAAGCTGTTATGAAGGCGAACGGCTGGAATAAAAATCAGGCCATGACTGCTCTCACACTAGGCCTGCGCGACCAGGCCTTAACAGTTCTGGAAGCTCTCGGTGAGGAAGTGACTTATGAGCAACTCCTTGAGGCATTGGAGGCGAGATATGGCGACGCTCACCTGGAACACGTCTTTCGTGCACAGCTTAAAGATCGCGTGCAGCGCATCAACGAAAACCTGCAGCAGTGGGCTCTAGAGGTGGAGAAGCTGGTGCGAAAAGCATACCGGTCTGTACCTGCACTCATTGAAGGGAACCTGGTGCAGACATTCATCGACGGCATCCGTGACCTGGAAGTCAGAGCTGCTGTGAGGCTCGGGCACCACGAGACGCTTAAGGACGCCTTGGCCCATGCACTGGAGGTAGAAGCCGTGCGGCAGGATCATCGTTCCCATCGCGTCAGGGAGGTTGCAGCAGCTACAGTTCGCGACCGCAACAGAGGATACAGCCCTAGGTGCTACGGCTGTGGGGAAAAGGGCCATCTACGATCCAGCTGCCCTAAGCGAACCGAAGAAAGGGAAGTTGATCGATCTCGAGAGGGTAGTGCAGCAAACGGCACTGCCTGGCGGCGACAGGATCATCGTTCACCTCACGCTAGGGAGGTTACAGCAGTTACGGTTCGCGACCACAATAAAAGATACAGCCCTAGGTGCCATGGCTGTAGGGAAAAGGGCCATCTTCGGTCCAGCTGCCCTAAGCACACCCTAGGAAGGGAAGGCGAACGGTCTCAGGAAGGAAGTACGGCTAAAAGCACCGCCCAGCAGCAGCAGGAATACGACTTTACTATCAGACACTGCAGCGGGAAATCTCACGGCAACGCAGATGCATTGTCAAGAAGACCTTGTCCGGAAGATTTCAACCATTGTACTAGGCAAGAGAGTAAGAAAGTGGTATCCGTGAGGATGCTCAGGGCAGACCACCTCAGCAACGAGTGGAAGGACAGCTTACTACATGCACAGCAGGAAGATCTGGACATCAAGCCGATTCTGGAATGGATAAAGGCCAGTGCTCCCAAGCCCAAGTGGAGTGACGTCTCAGCGATGAGTTCGACCACTAAAAGCTATTGGGCCCAGTGGGACAGCTTGCTGCTTCAGGATGGAGTTCTGTGTCGTAAATGGGAAAACGTTCGGGGAGACAGCTATTTGCAAATGGTTGTCCCTAAAGCTAAAGTACTGGATGTTCTACAGCTGTACCATAATGATTGTTCAGGAGGCCATCTGGGAGTTAAGCGAACTCTACTGAAGATCCGAGAACGGTTTTACTGGGTCCACTGTCGAAACGATGTCGAGGACTGGTGTCGCAAATGTACAAGTTGTGCGGCTGTAAAGGGACCTCAGACTCGTAGTAGAGGTGCATTGAAGTTGTACAATGTGGGCGCACCATGGGAGAGAATAGCCATTGACGTGGCGGGACCGTTTCCGGAGAGTGAAAGCGGTAACAAGTATTTCATGGTTGTGATGGATTACTTCACTAAGTGGCCAGAAGCCTTCGCCATTCCAAATCAAGAAGCTTCAACAGTTGCAGATAAACTAGTTCATGGAGTCTTCTGTCGTTTCGGAGTACCTTTAGAGATTCACAGCGATCAAGGAAGGAATTTTGAGTCTCAAATATTCCAGGAAACTTGCCGAGTTATGGGTACTCATAAAACAAGAACGACTTCTTATCACCCGCAATCTGATGGAATGGTGGAACGATTTAATCAGACATTGGAGAGGTACCTAGCAAAAGTTGTAGATAATCGGCAACGAGATTGGGACAAGCACATACAATCGTTTTTGTTGTCATATCGAAGTTCTGTTCACGAAAGTACAGCAGTGACACCAGCTTTCGCAAACTTTGGAAGAGAATTACGGCTGCCTGCGGACCTGATCACCGGGATACCACCTGATGCCCCACGCAGTATAACCGATTATGCAAATGACTTGCGGAACAAAATGAACGACATTTATGAGCACGTCAGACAATCGGGCCAGCAAATGTCTGAGAAAATGAAAACCCGGTACGACCGCAAAATGAACAATAAAGGGTTCAACGAAGGTTCATTAGTGTGGTTGCACAATCCAGTCCGCAGCAAAGGGAAATCTCCTAAGCTTCAAGCTAAATGGGACGGCCCGTACCGGATTGTAACCAGGATCAACGATGTGACCTACCGGATACAGAAAGGCGCAAGAGGGACTCCTAAGATCGTCCATGTGGATCGCTTGGCGCGTTATTATGGGACCGATAATGCTCGGGACGAGCATGTCTTAGGAGGGGGCAGTGTTACGCGCTCCACAACAAGCGCCATCTAGTGTCAGGAACGAGAGCGAGGGGAGCGTTGCAGTTTATGACATCACAACTCTTTCGACCGACAGCGCCACCCGAAGAACTAGAAAATCTATACTCGAACGCTCGGTACCTTGCGCGTGTTTACTTGAACATTCCGGATATTTTGCTAATTTAAATAAATAGGTGGCGCAAGATGCGATCGGGACAGAGTTGAACTCGGCGACGCAAGCGAAACTTCGGAGCGGAATTAAGTGAATTAGTGTGTTTAATTATTAGTGTTTTTAACTTTAATTTGTGTAAAGTAAATTAAAGTGTTAATTTAGGTAATTCTATCGGCAATTTTTATTGTCACGAACCTCAAGCTCGTAACAATATTAAGTAATCCGTTGATGGTCTGCCTATCCCGCAAGGGTAACAGGCGTGATTATAAGTATGAATCAGAAATACTATCACCACCTGTCACTCTTTCACCCTTAACTATTACTTAACTGAGGTAGAAACAGTTCTTAGTAAATTAATAAGCCTTAGTAATATTTATTGAACGGAAATGAATACAGTTCTTATATGTTGTTATGAATGAATCGGTATTACAATAAGAAAAATTGTGCAAAATTATAAGAAAAATATTTTTTGAAAGTTCTTATTAACTAACGTATACATAGTTTAAATTGATTCCGCTAGATGTCGTTACTAGGTTTTTAAAACGAGGTAGCGAAATGTTTCCTGACATGTACTTAACTCCCGCCGTTGAGCCGCGCGTCAACTTATAGTGCATACGGAACCTATACGCTTAAATTGTTTCTATTTCGTAGCGTTTTCGACTACCTGCTTTCAATTTCGGTTGTTTGTTTTTTGCTTCGTGATTTGGTTAAGGTTGAATGGACTTATATTGGTTTTCATTTTCGGATTTGTGTATTTTCTTGGATCGGTTTTGTTGATTTGGTTGATATTCCTTTATACATATTTAGACTCTGGCTTTGATTTTGGATTTTGTTTATTTAGAATCGTGAATTGGTTTTCGTTGTTTTAGGTTGTTTAACAATATTTCAAAGGAATATTAATAGTATAAATAGTGTATACGATACCTATACACTTACTTCATTTTTCGTTGGTTATATTTATATTGACTACTGCTTTCGATTTCGGTTTTCTGCGATTTGGTTTAAGTTGATTCGATGTTTTTTTGGCTATCGTTTTCAGATTCGTGTTATGTCTTGAATTCGTTTTGTTGTTTTGATTTAAAAAAAATATTTAAATTTTTCCTTTTAGATATTTTGGATTTGCTTTAAAAAAAAATTAAATGGAAATTTAATTCCTTTTAGGTTTTTAACGTTTTTTTTTTAGAAATAGGTTTTTTGTTACTTCATAATGCCTTGCAAACGTTAGTCCAGCCTTTCAAGAGTATCTTCTCAAAGACAAGCGAAAAGATGAGCTCGAACACTAGAATCTTTAGAAGATGCTGAAATGAGAAGGCAAGAATAAGCAGAGCGTCAGGCTGCTTTTAGAGCTTCCAAAACACCTTCTCAAAGTCAGGAAAGGCGTTTTGAACAGTCAGAGCGTCAAGGTACTTTAAGAGATTCTGAAACACCTTTTCAAAGTCAGCGAAGGCGTCTTGAACAGGCAGAGCTTCAAGCTGCTTTAAGAGCTACTGAAATACCTGCTTAAAGTCAGCAAAGGCGTCTTGAACAGGCAGAGCGTCAATCTACTTTAAGAGCTACTGAAACACCTTTTCAAAGTCAGCAAAGGCTATTCAAACAAGCGGAACGTCAGGCCGCCTAAAGAGCCGCGGAAACACCTGATGAAACTCAACACAGACTCATTGAGCAAGCTGAACGTCAATCTACTATAAGGGTATCTGAAACACCAGAACAGACACAGGCGCGAAGAGATGCAAATGCACAGCTCCAAGCTAAACAAAATTTTCAAAGAAACAATTGGTCGACTTTTAATGACGCAGCATTCAATTATGATTCGTTGATTGATTATAAAAATCACAGGTTAGTTGTTATCGGACTGATGGACAAGGCGTGTCGATTTTGCAGCGCTTTAAAATGGAAAGATGAAACCGCAGCCATGTGCTGTTCCAATGGCAAAGTTACTTGGGAAACCAGAAGAATCTTCGAAAACTCTCTTTTTATATGATGCTAATGAGTCACGGTGCTTTTTAAACAGGATCCGGAAATATAACTCATGCTTTCAAATGACGTCCTTCGGAGTTGACCGGGAAAAAATAATGCCGGGGTTTTCGCCTACACTTACTTTGCAAGGGCAAATTTATCATAGAATAGGTTCACTTTTTCCAGCTGAAAACGAACAGCATAAATTTTTACAAGTACATTTTATGGGTGACGAAAAAATTGAGGTAGACCGTCGCTGCCAATTTATCCAGGGAGTTGAGAGAGGCACAGTGTTCAAAATTCAAAGATTCTTGCGTGAACGTAACACTTTAGTCAAAACATTAAAAACTGTTTTAGAAAACCTACCTGAAGAGGATTATAAAGTCGTCATTCATAAAAATCGGACCCCGCGAGAAGAGCATGAAAGGCGCTACAATGCACCTTTGATAAACTAAATAGCAGCCGTAATTAGTAGTGATCAATTTTCTTCACGAGACATTGTCTTGCGAGCACGTGATGATACGTTGCAACGGGTAGCCGATACACAAAATTTTTATGACGCTTTGCAATACCCATTTATTTATTGCAAAGGACAAGAGGGTTATCATTTTCAAATTCCACTCATTAACCCGGTCACAAAGTAACCTACGGCGAACAAAAAATATCATGTGTGGATTTTTATGCATATCATATGATGTTGCGAGAAAATGATTTTAACCTCTTAGCCCGGTGTAAACAATTATTTCATCAATTTTGGTAGACATGTATATGAAGGTAGAAAGTGAAAGTCTCCGTTATATATATTTAAATCAAAAAATATCTGCGCGGTAAGAATTATATACATTTACAAGATGCAGTTTCTAGCGACGCCAATGTAAACCCCAGAGATTTAGGTAAAGTGGTAATTCTGCCCTCATCATTCGTTAACAGTCCCTGCTACCTACATGAGTACACACAAGACGCATTCGGCTATGTACGTACTTGCGGAAGACCTGATCTTTTTGGTTCTTTTACTTGCAATCCCACATGGAAAGAAATAACCGAGGAGCTAATGCCGGGTCAAAAAAGTACTGACAGACACGATTTAGTTGCTAGAGTATTTACATTAATTATTAATAATTAATCTAAATACTCTATATAATTGAAAGATTTAAATTTCATAAATTAATGTATGTAATTAACAAAGGGAAAATTTTCGGAGCGGTGCAGTGCTTCACGTATTCAATTGAATGGCAAAAAAGAGGATCACCGCATACATTCTAATATGGCTTAAAGAGAAGTTGCGGCCCAGCCAAATAGACGACGACGAATAAGAGCAGAGATTCCGGATCCGGAGCAAGATAAAGAATTGTATGATACTATCGTCCGAAATATGATTCACGGTCCATGTGGAGCACGAAATTCAATATCGCCATGTATGAAAGAGGGAAAATGTGCGAACAAATTCCCTAAACAGCTATTAAAAGAAACAGTACACAATGACAATGGCTACCCTTTATACAGACGCAGAGCTCCCTAAGATGGTGGCAGGAAAGTTACAATCAAATCACGCTCTGGAGCGTTCGAAACATTAGATAACAGCTGGGTTGTCCCATATTCGCCCATTCTATGTAAAATGTTTAATGCCCACATTAATGTAGAAGCATGTAGCTCTGTCCGCGCAATTAAGTATATCTGTAAGTACATAAATAAAGGAAGCGACCAAGCAATATTTAATCTCAGGAGTGAAGGTGAGGCAAATCCCGTTAATGAAGTACAGATCTTTCAAGCAGGGCATGTCAGCAGTAACGAGGCAGCGTGGCGTCTCCTTGGCTTCCCTTTACACGAAAGGCACCCAACAGTTACTCACCTTGCTGTGCACTTAGAAAATGGAGAGCGTGTATATTTCACCGAAAGAAATTTCCAAAAAAGAATTGCATCACCGCCAAAAACTACACTAACAGCCTTCTTTCAACTTTGTCAAACCGACCCCTTTGCAAAAACGTTGTTATATTCTAAAATTCCCCGCTATTATATTTGGAACACATCTAGGAAAGAGTGGAAACGCCGTATTCAAAGCGCGCCTATTGCAAATTGGCCCGGTGTAAAGTTATCAGATGTCCTTGGTCGTGTGTATACCGTCCATGTAACTAATTTTGAATGTTTATGTTTACGATTGCTGCTGCACCATGTTCGGGGTCCTACAGGATATAAAGACCTTAAAACTGTCAACGGTCAGGAATGCACAATTTATAGAAAAGCATGTGAAGCTCTGCATCTTTTAGAAAACGATAATCACTAGGATGAAACCGTGGAGGAAGCTGTGCAGCGCCAGTCACCAGCCAAAATTAGGGATCTTTATGCAACTCTCATATCATCTTGCGGGCTATCTAATGCACATGAATTGTGGGACAAATATAAAAAGTACATGGCGGAAGATATTTTGCGAAGGTTACAGTAGACACACGCGAACATGACATACAATAAACACATTTATAATGAAGCACTTGGAAAAATTGATGATAAAGTAATGGCAAAAAATTAAGCGACTTTGAAATGATGAACCCTCAGCGAGCAACCGAAAATGAACTAAGTGATGAAATTATACGTGAAACAATCAACGATATACCAGCTTTGCAGTAGCAAGTAGCCGAATTTGTACCCCGCTTGCTTCCCGAACAAAAACGAGTTTTTGACAAAGTATTAGGACAAATTGAAATGGTGCACTTTTCTTTTTAGATGCCCCTGGAGGAACTGGGAATTTATTACTAGCGCAAGTACGGAAAGATAAAAACGTTGCTGTGGCCGTAGCTTTCTCCAGTATAGCCGCCACGCTGCTACGCGGGGGCCGCACTGTACATTCTGTTTTAAAACTCCCTCTAAATCTAGCCCATGAAGAATCGCCGATTTACAACTTTAGCAAAAATAGTGCACGAGTATAATGCTACGACAATGCAAACTTTTAGTGTGGGACGAAAGTACAATGTCGCATAAAAAAGCTGTAGAAGCAGTAAATCGAACGCTCCAGGATTTGCGCAGCAATACCGATATAATGGGAAGAATGGTGGTTTTACTGGCTGGTAACTTTCGCCAAGCTTTACCTGTGATTCAAAAGGGCACACCTGCAGATGAGCGTGCCTCAAGTCGTCATTTTATGGAACAAGGTGACAAAATTCAGTTTAACTACGAATATGAGAGTGTATTTGTATAACGATATCACTGCTGGAAACTATGCTGACACACTATTAAAAATTGCCGATGGGCGGATGGAAACGGATGCTGAGGGCTGCGTTAAATTGACGAGAGATTTTTGTAATTTGGTACAGAGTCATTCCGAATAAATTGCGAGCGTTTATTCAGATTTAACGAACAACATGCATGAAGACAAATCGTTATGTGAACGGGCGATTCTCTCACCAAAAAAAAAAAGAGCGTTAACAAAATAAATTCAGATATATTAAGTGAAGTAGCAGGAGAAATAACAGAGTATTTGTGAGTAGACACAGTTTTGGACAGAGAACAGAGCACTTCGTATCCCGTAGAGTTTCTAAATTCTCTAGAGTTGCTCGCTATTCAGATTTAACCGAACAACATGCATGAAGACAAATCGTTATGTGAACGGGCGATTCTTTCACCAAAAAAAAGAGCGTTAACAAAATAAATTCAGATATATTAAGTGAAGTAGCAGGAGAAATAACAGAGTATTTGTCAGTAGACACAGTTTTGGACAGAGAACAGAGCACTTCGTATCCCGTAGAGTTTCTAAATTCTCTAGAGTTGGCAGGTGTGCCCTCACTTATAAGCGAAATTTAGATGCTCCTCGGGTATGTAACGGGACAAGGCTGCGTGTGACACATCTTGGACGGAACATAATCGGTGCTACAATTTTGACAGGCGTAGGAAAAGGTGAAAATGTTATTATACCACGGATCCCTATAATTCCCACAGATCTTCCTTTTCAATTCAAAAGGTTGCAGTTCCCTATTAAGCTCAATTTTGCAATGACAATTAATAAAGCGCAAGGGCAAACGTTACAGGTAGCGGGTGTCAACTTAGAAAAATCGTGCTTCTCTCATGGTCAGCAGTATGTAGCATGTTCGCGTGTTTCAAATGCTCAGGATCTCCACATTCTTTCCCCGAATGGAAAAACATATAACATTGTGTACAGATTAATCAGAATTCCCACAGATCTTCCCTTTCAATCCGAAATCTCCTATTCAGCTCAGTTTCTTTTCAATCCCAAATGCTGCACCTCTGACGGACCTGTTAATCTCGGTTTCCTTTCAACTCAAAAGGCTGCATCTCTGACGGATCTTTTATTTGGCTCAGTTTCCTTTCAATTCAGAAAACTGCATCTTTGACGAATCAATTTAGCTCAGTTTCTTTTCAAAAGTCTGTATCATGCTATAGCATGTATAATATAAATATTTAAATAGGCTAACGAATCAATTTTGCTCAGTTTCCTTTTAATGGCTGCATCTCTGACAAATCTATAAAACTCAGTTTTCTTTCAATTCTAAAAGCAATGGATAGTTCATTTTCCAGTGACCATGTGGGCGAAGCCGCGGGTAACAGCTAGTTTTATATACGTGGTAGAGCCATGCTGCAGTTATATTAGTAGTATAGTTGTAGCACGAATGGGTCGGCTCGACCGGGGAAGGACCATGCTCTCACAGAATACCAGCGTCAAATAGTAGCTTAATGCTGCTGTGTACCGTATGGTGAGTGTAGTGAACCGGATACCCTTTTTACTGGAAATGAGGCATTCCATCTTAGTCCTCACGGGTTACAACTCATCTGCATTTTGATTCGTAATTCAGGATAGATGTAGATGTCTATGGACCACAGCAACCACTTACAACCAGGTGGATTATTTGCTCGTTTGTCACCCTATCCTATACCAATCGATAATAATATCGCAATTACGTGTAACTTCGCTGACAAATAAGATAGGAATCTAAGAGATCAATTATTCTCCGGTCGTGTGAGTGACGAAATTAGAAAACGTCTGTTCCTTTGCGGAAAAGTAACAAGACCATAAGCAAGCGGTGAAGTTGGTGCTAGCGTTGGAGGCTACCGAGCGGCAAGCAGGAATGATTGACGTAGCGGCAGCGGGTGCCAGCGAATTCGTGGACGGCGGCAGCGCGTGGCCCGCCCAATGCAGGCAACGTGCATAGAAACATACCCGCGTGCGGGATTCGCGACAAGTCTGCTGGTGGTGTGGACGGCCGCATTAGGCGGATACGTGTCGATTTAAGCAGTTCAGTTGTAATTATTTCAGTGATAAAGGCCATTTGTGGGCCGTGTGTGAAAGTTTGCGTAGTGATCGCTCGTCGGGCGAAGTGCCGAATCGTAATCAGTTTTTCTTGTAAATGGATTCTGAATCTGAAGACAGTGATTACTTAACATGGTTGTCGACGGAGCTAAGGAAAAACCGTATGTCATTCAACTCTATGTACAAAATGTGCCACTGATATTTGAAATCGATATGAGTAATAAAATAATATCAGCGATAAATGAACATCTTAAAAAAATATTTTCGTAATTTTGACATTTCAAGTTGCAATCTAAAGATGAGGTCTTATACCGGTGACTCGATTAAACCATTGGTTTTTATCACTGTGTCTGCGCATTATTATAACTCTGATAATGAGATACAGGAGGCGCATGCACTATGTATAATGATAAATAATACCGAGGGATGGTCCTCCGCTACTCGGCTGAGTGTGGCTACGCCTGTAAGAGTCGCAAGCAACATAAGAGAATAAACATAACAGTAAGCCACCTAGAAGATGAATTTACAGTTGATTAAACCAAACGCATAATTAACGATAAAAAAATTTTATTTGTTTACGTTTTTGCTCCGGGATTAGGTACGTGCACCAGCGATTTACGTTAAAGATAACGAACCCATTATTTATAAGGCGCGTAACTTACCATTGTCCTTAAAGAAGCCTGTCGAACAGGAATTAGAGCGACTCGTTAATGATAGTACAATAGCTAGATTAGAAAATTCGGAATATAGGACACCTATTGTACTGGTCATAAAAAGTGCGGAAGTATTCGAATATCCGGCGATTATAAAATAACAATTAATCCCAAGTTAAACGTGATCCCCACCCCTACCGCCTATTAAGGAATTTACGCAGTTTTGAGTGGTTGCACTACATTTTAAAGAATAGATTTGTCACACGCATACGAACAGGTAACATCAAGGAAGAAATCACAAGCATGTTCAACTATGCACGTACGTGCCTACGTACCTATGCACGTAGGCACGTTCGAATATATCCGCACTCCATATGCTTTAAGCTGTATACCGGAAAAATCCCAAAAATTGATGTAGGAGGTCGTTAGGGGCTTACCCACTGTTGTAATCCTGAACGATATGTTGTTGTTCAGGGACGGTGGAAAGTCATTTAAATATTTTGCGGTAAGTTTTTCATCTGTTATAGACCATATATTTAAGAATTAAATTACAGAAATAAGAGTTTTTTTTTTAAATAGTGCCTGTTATTTGGAACACATTATTGATAAAAGTGGCTTACATTGAGACAACAAAAAAATTAAAGCTTTTACTAACGCACCCCGCCCACAAGATATTCACCAGTTAAAAGCCTTTTTAGGACTTGTAAACTACTACGGTAAATTTGTAACAAAACTAAGTAAAACACTACATCCATTGTATAGTCTATTACATAAAAATATGAAATGGCAGTGATCAAGTCATGAATGTGAGCAGGCGTACACCAATATCAAGAGAGTGTTAAAAAGTCATAAATTTTAGCGCGTTATGCCCGTTATTGCCACTGGTTTTTAAGTGTCGACAGTAGTGCTTATGGGGTAGGAGGAGTTTTAGAAATAGGTCTGGAAAACCAATTTTCTACATTTTACGTACGCTTACCGAAGCCGAAAAGTTATACAGCCAATAAGATAAAGAGGCGTTAGCGATTTTCTTTGGTATTACGAAAATCATCCGTATTAATTTGGTATGAAATTTTAAAATTCGAACTGATCACCAACCACTTTCGTTTATCTTTGGAGATAAAATCGTTACTGCACAAACAGCAGCTAACCGATTACAGAGAAACGCGGCTCGAATGGCGGCTTGTAATTTTACCGTTGAGTGGTTGACCTCAGCTCAGGACGCACCGGCTGACTGCTTATCACGCCTACCACTGATGCATACTCGTACACGCGATTCCTGTGGTCACTACGATAGCAAAGTATCATATTTGTTTTTTCGGTAGAAATATTTTCTTGTCAATTTTAAGTATATCGTAGATGCGAGTAAAATTGATCTTATTGTTTGTCTGGCCACATCATACAGACATGGATCAAGTAAAGACATATATTAATCGTAGAAATAATTAGTTTGTAGAAAACAGTTGTATCGTTTATAAATATCGTATAGCTATTCCACCTCTTTGCCAAAACATCTTACCCGAAATGCATGACGGTAACCTAAGAATCGTAAAAATGAAAAACATTGCACGTAGTTACATGTATTGGTCAGGGATGGACATACTAACAACACACATTGGTACCTTGAGGATCACCAGCTGATTAGTGACCGCCAATACGGTTTTCGCCGTGGTCGGTCAGCTGGTGATCTTCTGGTCTACCTCACTCACAGATGGGCGGAGGCAGTAGAGTTCAAGGGGGAGGAATTGGCCGTTAGTTTGGATATTGCGAAGGCCTTCGATCGGGTTTGGCACAAAGCGCTTCTTTCGAAGCTCCCTTCCTATGGGCTTCCCGAGAAATTGTGCGATTGGATCACCAGCTTTCTTGCAGATCGGAGCATAAAGGTCGTTTTAGACGGTGCAAGCTCCGATTGCAAGCCTATTAATGCTGGTGTTCCACAGGGCTGCGTGCTATCGCCAACGCTGTTTCTTCTGCATATCAATGATATGTTGCATACCCGTAACATTCATTGCTATGCAGATGACAGCACTGGTGATGCTCTTTACACCGGCCGAGCCAATATTTCTCGGGAAAACGTCTCCGAGTGCCGGGACAAACTTGTGTCTGAAGTCGAGTCTTTGCTAAACAGAGTCTCGGATTGGGGACGACTAAATCTAGTCCAGTTTAACCCCCAGAAGACACAAGTTTGCGCGTTAACCGCTAAAAAGAACCCCTTTGTCGTATCCCCTCAGTTTCAAGGCACTCCCCTTGTTGCCTCAGCCAGTATCGGAATCCTCGGCGTCGACATATCGAGTAACGTGCAGTTTCGTGGTCACTTGGAAGGGAAGGCCAAATTGGCCTCTAAAAAGCTTGGCGTGCTCAGCAGAGCGGGACAGTATTTCATGCCGGCACACCGCCTGCAACTTTACAAGGCGCAGCTTCGGCCACACATGGAATACTGTTCCCATCTCTGGGCTGGGGCTCCCCAGTACCAGCTCCTTCCACTTGACCGCATCCAGCGCAGAGCGGCTCGAATCGTCGACGACCGAGTGCTTTCCGATCGGCTCGATTCACTGGCGCTGCGAAGAGATGTTGCATCTCTTTGCGTATTTTATCGCATCTATCACGGGGAGTGCTCTGAGGAACTGTTCGGATTAATCCCAGCCGCCAAATTTCGTGAACGCACTACACGGCAAACGTCCCGATACCATCCACACCATCTGGATGCTTGGCGGTCCACCACTGTACGTTTCACAAGGAGTTTTCTTCCACGTACAACCTCTCTGTGGAATAGTTTACCACCGGCGATTTTTCCGGACCGATACGACCTGGGGACCTTCAAGAAAAGAGCTTATTCCTTTCTAAAGGGCCGGCAACGCACCCGCAATTCTCCTGGTGTTGCGGTTGATTATGGGCGGCGGTAGTCACTTAACATCAGGTGAGCCGCATGCTCGTTTGCCCCCTTTTCCATAAAAAAAAAACACATGGACACACATATATATATATATATATATATATATATATATATATATATATATATATATATATATATATATATATATATATATATATATATATATATACGTCACCCCTTAGCATGTCTCGCTCACTCCTTGGAAGTTTTCGGGTCGCCCCTGGCAGCTCCCACAGCCCGTCATACTTATTTCAGGTACATTAAATTTCCACAGATTTTCACCGAAATAAATTGAAGCTCAGCTGTACGGTGGATGAATAAAATGAATAGAGCTACAGAAGCGGGCACCAATCTCAATTTCACTTTCAATTTTTTTTTTGTAAAACTTAACTGTAATTTAAGCATATAACACGTTTTATAATATATTATTAGCTGTGTGCTTTTTAGCATCCATAGCCTATATTATAAAAATAATAAAAAATATTAACCGGGTTTTGGTTTCCAAATTGTCTAAAAACGACAACGCTCTCATATATAATATTCATTGTATTATAAGTTAAGTCGCGTCTGCCTGTAGCATATTCGCGCTAATCTCGGAAACTAATATGACAATTCAAAATACTACGAAGTAATAGAATACAACATAAATTCTTTTCGTTAAATCTTCGACAATAGACAGACATTAGATAATTTTTAAATTTTTTCTAATTTGCTATTATTATAATAATATTTGTAGATTAAATTGGTATTCTGAGTGAAAATAGTCTCAAAAAGACTAGAACAACGTCTTTCGAACCACCAAATTAGACATAATTTTGTATAGAGTTCTTTCTTTTTTCAAGAAAAAGAAAAGAATACAAAGTGTCCGTAGGGACACTTTACTTATAGTGAAGATACAATGGGTGCGTTTGGCAGAAAAAAGCGCTAGCAAGCGCTTGTAAGCAAAATGGCGATCATAAGCGGCAAGCGCTGTCAAATCGTAAGTAGCTATTTTCCTCTAGGACACGATGTTAGATTTAACCGGGGAACCTAACCTAATTTAAATATATTTTTGTGAAGTATTCATATTAAAAACTTACCAATCATGAATTTTAATGACATGTATGTCTATTCATGTCTTTATATTACTTAAAACTAATATTGCAAAAAAAACAACTTATAAACTCTACTTCAAAACAAACAAATTAAATAAGCAAAATGGCGGATTGTGTCAGCGCTACTGAAGTAGCAATCGTGTCCTGGCCGAAAACTATTTTAGCGCTAGTAAGCGCTTGCTAGCGCTTTTTTCTGCCAAACGCACCCATTGTATTTCGACTAACATAATTATGGCCAAATCATATCTTGCAATTTAAATTCCGTCAAGCTGTTTAAGTTACATGAGGTCCCATGTAAACGTAGCTAACTTTTATTTTATTTTGCTTAATGGTGGTAATGGTAGAGTAAAGGAGTTTAAATATCTAGACCACTACATTACTGAAAATTGTAAAGATGATATGGACATCGAGATGGAGCGAAGGGCACTGTCGATCCGTGGAAATATATTGATTCGTAGGTTTGCACGGTGCAGCAAAGAAGTCAAGATTACACTCTTTAAAGCCTACTATCAATCTTTTTACGCATGCAGCTTATGGACAACATATTATACAAAGCGCGCTTACAGTGACCTTCGTGTTTTATATAATAACATGTTCAGGGCCCTGATGGGACTGTCTCGCATTTGTAGTGCATCAAGGATGTTTGCAGAAGCACGACCAGATGACTTCTTTGCAATAATGCGTAAAAGAGTGTACTCCTTGTTGAGCAGAATGCGTGGCAGCCACAACAGTATTATTAACATGTTTGCCGAAGGATGTGACGGGCACATGCTAAATCATTGGAACGATTTGTTAAAAAATGATTACACATATTTAAGGAATAACATTAGTATTTAACGTGTACTAACAACTTATATGGATCTATGTCTGAAATAAAAGAGTTATTATGGTATAGTATGGTATTATGGAGGAGGTATGTGAAATATAAAACGTGAGTAAAAGAAGGCGAAGAAAAGATGGCATTATTATTACCCGGATATATATCTAAACACAAACCACGCCAATGAAATAGCAATGTAAAAAAATATATTTTTATAGAATAACGGTGACAAACGAACACATTGTTCATGTGATGGTAAGTGGATGCTGCGACATCTACATTTTACCTCGATTAAGAATAAAAATGGAAGTACATTGTCACCTCTGAGGAATAAGATGGAATGCCTTGTAAAAAAAAGTAAAAAAGAGTCACCATATGAAACACAGCAGTATTAATCTGTTATTGCGCTGCGCTGGTATTCCGTGAGAGCGTGATCGTTCTCCGGTCGAGCCAACCTATTCGTTCTGTAACCATAATATATCTGCAGCGTGGCTCAACTACTTTTATATTAAGTAAAAAACCGGAAATGGGCGTCAACGATAAAAAGGTATTCAAGGAGTTCAAAGAGAGAGATCAAAGGAGTTGATATACGCATGTACACGTTTTTACTTTAACGTCCCAAAGAGAGCCCATATTACTCCATATCTTAATGAAAAGAACATTTTAAAACGCACGCACATAGGAAAATCCACCTGGTTTGCTTCGTACAAAATGATTAATAAGAAAGCTCTACTTTATTTTAAGTCAACTTGGAGTAAAAATACCCATAAAGTAAATGAACGTAAAAGAGCCTTAAACATGCTGAATATTCCATGCCATATGACAATGAACTTCAAACGATGTTTTTAATATTCGGCAGCAAAAATGTGGAAAGATTTGCACAACCCTTAAAATTTTTAAAATTACATTTGCAACATTTAAAAAGAAGATTAAAATGGAGTAATTTCATACACAAAAATATTTTTTAGTCAAATGAATGTACGTCGTATTATGTATTTATTTTATAACTATATTTTAATTTAACGTCTTCTTATTTAACACATATGAAATACGTATATTAAGGGTTAACACTAAAACATAATTAATTACGACGTGCGTGTGACTAAAATATACCCAAATCTGCAGGGACTGGCTGAAAACCAGTGCTGAGCATAATGCCCAGCGAATACTGAGTCTGTTCCGTTGCCTCATTAAGTTCATTTTTATAGATTTTTAAGTATATACTCGTTCTAACTTCGTTTTCATTTGTAAAGTTATTATTTTCTGACAATAAATATTTTTAGACCATAAATGTATCTGATGCAGTTGTTAAGCAGACGATCCAATGTATTAAGATGAAGTTGAGACAGGTCTGAGCAACACACATCGACATAATCAATAATCGGTACAATAAGTGATTGGACAAGTAAAATCTTGGTATTGGTAGGAAGAAAGTTTTTAAATCGATATAGAGATCGCAAAGTTCCAGTAGTTTTGCGACTCACCTCCTGTATATGTTTGTTCCATGTTAAGCAACCATCGATGTACAGACCAAGGTTCTTTACGCTAGTAGAGAATGGTATGACATTATTATTAAACATAATTGATGGTAGGGTGGCAATATCCAGTTTAGATAATAATCTTGAGCTACCTAAGATTATTGTTTGGCATTTAGACGGGTATATATATATATATATATATATATATATATATATATACCCGTCGTATATATATATATATATATATATATATATATATATATATATATATATATATATATATATACCCGTCTAAATGCCAAACAATAATCTTAGGTAGCTCAAGATTATTATCTAAACTGGATATTGCCACCCTACCATCAAATTTGTTTAATAATAATGTCATACCATTCTCTACTAGCGTAAAGAACCTTGGTCTGTGCGTCGATGGTTGCTTAACATGGACGTATTTCATATGTGTTAAATAAGAAGACGTTAAATTAAAATATAGTTCTATATAGAAAAGTAGGTTTATTACACAGTGAAATTAATAATAAACTTTTTCTTACTGAACAACCAGTTAAATAAATTATCTATAAAAAGCTAATAAAATATTTATTTATTTAACTACATATACACATTAGATGTATATAAGCGGACTTAATGCCTGAGGCATTATCTACCAGTCTACCTTAGAGTAGTGCAGAGATAAAAGACGTAGGTCTAATAAGAAGTATGTACAATATATATAAACTCATACATCTATAAGCGTATGTATATATATATATATATATATATATATATATATATATATATATATATATATATATATATATATATATATATATATATATATATATATATATACCCGTCTAAATGCCAAACAATAATCTTAGGTAGCTCAAGATTATTATTTAAACTGGATGTTGCCACCCTACCATCAATTATGTTTAATAATAATGTCATACCATTCTCTACTAGCGTAAAGAACCTTGGTCTGTACATCGATGGTTGCTTAACATGGAACAAACATATACAGGAGGTGAGTCGCAAAACTACTGGAACTTTGCGATCTCTATATCGATTTAAAAACTTTCTTCCTACCAATACCAAGATTTTACTTGTCCAATCACTTATTGTACCGATTATTGATTATGTCGATGTGTGTTGCTCAGACCTGTCTCAACTTCATCTTAATACATTGGATCGTCTGCTTAACAACTGCATCAGATACATTTATGGTCTTCGTAAATACGACCATGTATCTTCCTTTCGTACACAGTTAAACTGGTTGCCTGTCCGTCAGCGCAGATATGTTAGAATACTCTGCACCCTTTTCTCAATTTTGAACGATCCATGTGCTCCCGAGTATCTGAAATCTAAATTTCAATACATGGGAGATTCTCATAATTTTTCTCTCCGTTCCTCGGCCAATCTTAAGTTACTCACTCCTTTACACCGTACTGGTTATTTATCTCACTCTTTCGCCCTCGTGGCCATCAGACTCTGGAACGACATCCCTCTTGACATTAAAAAAGCTCCCAACAAATTCGTCTTTAAAAATCAAGTCCGTAAGTATATGATTAAATCGTTGCAAGTTTGAATTGACTAAGCTCTCTTTTTCGTATATATTTCATATATGTTCTGACATATATAATATTTATACGAACCTATTGTGTATATATATATATATATATAGATATATATATATATATATATATATATATATATATATATATATATATATATATATATATATATATATATATATATGGGTATATGTTTATGTATTTATGTGTATACAGTGTATGTATGTATGTATGTATATATATTCTATTATATATTATATATGTATATATATATATATATATATATATATATATATATATATATATATATATATATATATATATATATAAACACGGCTAACTACGAACGCTAAGTTGATTCTGCCATTTTATTGACGAGCAGTTCTCGCACTTTACACTTGAACGAGATCCGGTTTTCGGCACTCCTGATTTCGGAAGGAAAAGCGTTCCAAAGAAGAACAGATTGAACAAAGAACGATGATTGTACAAAGTTAGTACTAAAAGGAGGGCACTGAAGCAAAAGGCTGTTACTAGAACGGAGAACTCTATCATGGTTGGAGCTAAGATATTGAAAATGAGGAGTTATATAAGATAGAGGATTGGAAGACGTCAAGATAGAGTAAAGAGTTGTGAGTGCACGTAGACTACAGCACTGACGAATGGGTAACCAGTTAAGTTGAGAGCGATAAGTAGACACATGATCATACTTTTGAAGATTAAAAATGAATCGAATGCAGTTATTAAGAAGACGTTCATATTTGTTCAAGAGTTCTGCATTCAGGTCAAAGTAGCACACATCATCATAGTCAAAAATGGGAAAAATTAAGGTCTGCACAATAATCGTCTTGATTCTGGACGGGAGAAAATTCTTCAGGCAGTAAGGAGAACTCAAAATACCTGACAAACATTTGTCACTTGAATTTGCCAGCTCAAGGTGGAGTCAATGTGCAATCCAAGGTCTTTCACGGTATTACTCAGTTCTAAAATAAAACCGTTAAAAATGATTGGCGGCAAAGCTGTGGGATCCAGTTTCTTTATCATCCGTTGGCTACCTATTATTATAGCCTGATATTTGGATGGGTCAACTTTAAGATCAACCTTGTCAGACCAGTTTTTTATATAATCTAGGTCCCTATTAAGAGACTCAATTGCTGTAGATATACAGTCGACCTTCGCGTGTGAGTACAACTGCAAGTCATCAGCATACAAATGATACGCACACTGAAGATTTGGGGTAATGAGATTTATAAATATTGAAAATAACAACGGAGATAGAATGCCACCTTGAGGAATACCAGCATGCAAGTCACATCAACTTGATGAGAATAGAAGATGAGAACCACTCCAAAGCTTCATATGAGATCATAGAAAGTGAAAGGATTGATAATAGGATGTCGTGACTGATGGCATATGAAGGCGTTAGAGAAGTCAACGAAAACCAGTACTGTGACTTTAGTTTCCTCCATGCATGCCCTAATGTCACCAGTGACTTTGAGGAGCGCGGAAACAGTGCTATGACCTGGCCTGAAACCTGACTGTAATGAGTTTAACAGGTTATTCGAGAAGATAAAATGTGATAGCTGTTTGTGTATACAAGCCTCTAGCACCTTTGTTAAAAAGGGAAGAATAGATAGGATAGGTATAATGTAAGCTTTATGCCACAGCGACTGAAAAACTCTAAAATCCAGAGAGAAGTTAATTATATGGGAAATAGCAGGGAGGAGATGGTCTATAGTATTAATAATCATACGGCGACTGATATTGTCACAACCAATAGCATTAGACTTAATGGAGAGTATAACCTTCCAGATCTCATTCGTCGCTATTGGAGAGAAGCGGAAAGGAGCGATATTAGGACGAGGTAAACCCATTAACTGATTAACAGTTTGACACTTGGTTTGTTGATCCAGAGGTGTATGTGAATAGAAGTGTTGAGTGATATCATCCAAACCAATTGTCCTCTGAAGCTCAGAATGGGACTTCATACCAATACCCATGGTTCCAAGGAATTTCCAGATATCTGCGGGGGAAGAGGATATGATGTTGTTAAGAATATATCGGCGTTTCGCGTTGAGTATCATCTGGTTACACCGATTTCTTGCAGTTTTAAAAATGGACCAATTTTCCTCACAACACACTTTTCTATAAGTAAAATATAATAGTTCTGAAAGGCTCGGTCTCTACGCCTCATCACAAAGCGGATCTCTGTTGTCATCCAAGGTTCTGGCAGCCGCTTTAGCTTTGCTTTTTTTAATAGTAGCATACACATTATATAGATTAATTAATATGTTATTAAATGCGCTTACTTTTTCGTCTACCGTGGGAGTGGCTGTCACTGTGTCTCAGTTAATTTTAGAAGCATCCTGACACAATTTCTCTACATCAATACGGCCAAAATAACGCAAGTGCAGGATTTTAGGTGAGGGTTTAGGAGGTTTCAGGATATAGGAAAGGAAAACGAGATCATGATGGGAGAAACCAGACGCATAATGTTGACCATGAGTAGAAACAAGGGTGGGGTTTGAGGTGAGCATTAAATCGAGCCACGTGTCCTCCCCGTCCGCACTGCGGTGAGTGGCTTGTAGAGGTAGAACATGAAGGCCAACCGACTCGATTACTTGAAGGAACTTATAGGAACGGGATGAGTGCGAAGCCAGGAGATTTGTATTAAAATCATCCATGATGATGTGATGTTAGTATTCTGACCCTAAATATTCCAGAGTCGTTTCAAGACTGGAGAAGTAATCGACAGAGGGGGACAATATACAACACCAAGAACGGTTTTAGCTCCCCACACATACTTCAAGAAAAAGAAATTTAGCAGATGCGGAGTAAAAGGGCGAAGAGGAAGCTAGAAGTTTATAAGGTAAGTCACTGCGGAGGTATATAGCAACACCACCCCCTCTCTTATCAACTCGATCGTTACGTATCAGAGTGAAACCAGAGAGGGGGTAAGTGGTTGAGAGAAGATGGGGCTTCAACCAGCTCTCCAAAATCAGGATGGCATGAACGTTCACGTTAGTAAAGGCTTCAATGAGATCACTGTAGTGGCTGGGTACACTTTGTGCATTGATATGACACACATTTAGGGAAGAGCTAGACTGGTCAAATGTATGACGTAGAAAATCACCCAGCGTATGAGTTATGGAACAAAAACTATCGTCAATAGATGTAGCAGTTTCGTTGGCAGAAAAAAAACAATCACCATCAGCGTTCATAAAAATAAATATATATTTTTATTTTATATATAGTACATGATATAAAATATATAAAACTAACTAAAGTATTATTAAAACGTACTTAACTTAGGTTGTAAACCAAGGCGTACTGTCTCTCTGCACCACCAGCCAGCTAACATACGCACCTAAAATTACTAACGTATCAAATAATAAGCAAAATGAATTAAAAAGATAATGTAAAACACGAATCATAGTATGTACGTTAAACACATTAGTATCGAATTGAGTATTACAACAGATAGAAATGAAAAAAAAAACATAGACAAAATTATTTCATAGAGATAATCGGTACACAACGTGTATAGACTATAAACTATAACATTACGTGACAGGTTACAAAATTCGAAATAATACCCTTAAGTTATCAAACGTCAAATTGGTATTACACTAGAATAGAAATGACAACTGAAAATTATTCATACAACATACAAAAGCATGTTTACATTGTATTTCGAGAGAATAAATAGCGAATCCATGTTACAAGAACAAGAAAGGAGGATATAATTAGTTTAGAAAGAAAAGAAATACAACGCTTAGTACTACTTAGAAACCATTTTGAAGTTACGTACCTATAATAGAAATAAAACAAAATAAAATCGTATACATTTTACCTAAAAAAAAAAATTTAAAATAATTGAGAAATTTTGTATTAAGGTAATGAAAAGTTAACACACGAAACTACAAACTTTCAATTATTGTCGTCACTTACGAAGTTTTGAAAGAGAGTTCGTTGATCCCACAACTGCGGTCTTGCCCTCAACCAGGGATTTAGCTGCTGATTTGGGGTATTTCTGCTTTAAGGAGTTCAGCTCGTCTAGGGAAGTGATCTTATGCGATCCATCGAGATCAAGATCCATCAACAGCTTTCACCACAATTACACCGTCCTGAGTCCAGCATTCTCGCATACCAAAATGCTGCCGGGCTTTATCATGAACAGCTTGACGGGTCTTTGTCAAGAATTCTTTAACTGCAATCGATGAACCTTTAAGCTTGGACTTTGACCTCCACACCGATGTTCTAGAGTCAATGTCAACAAACCGTACCAAGATTGTCGTTGATGGTTTTTACTGGCTGCTCCAATCCTGTGACAAACTCTGATGCTAAAGGCTGTAATGACCGTTAACTGCATCTTGCAAAAAATGCTCACCACAGTGGCTTTACAATCTTCCTTCTCTTCTTCAGTAACACTGAGGAAAATGAGAGCCTTACGACGATGCCTGGTTTCGATGACATCTACTATACGAGAGCACTCAATAATCTGCTTGCGAAGCATTCCAAGCATTGAGTCCAGAATTCTTCAGCCACCTCTGCAACAGTATTTTTAGCGGGTCCCCCAGTATGCAGCTGTGCTTCCAACTCAGCCAGCCTTTTAGAAAAGCATTCCTCTAGAGTATTTTGAGCAGTTCTTATTTCTTCTAGTTGAGACATTCTGTTGTAAAAATTATTCAAAGTGTGATGTGCTGGCAGGTGGTGAATTTTAAATCAGTTTACATGCACATGTCAGTTTCATAACCTGTAAGTACTAATTAATGATGTATTTTTTCACGAAATGAATACACGAATAAAATACTTTAATGTATTAATTACTTTAAAATATATTTTTGAAAATGTAAGAACGTGTACACTTTTTTCTTCACCTACCGCCAAAAAAAAGCAATTAAGAATATTATTAATATTATCTTCTTCATCAGCGCGTTAAGGTTCACTACTGGACATGGACGGCTCTCATTGTAGGGAAATTTAGCCCTTGGCACATTGACGAGTCCAATACAAGACTTTTCGTACCAGTGACGGTGCTATCATCGAAACATAAGACCCACATTCGCCCCTTACAGCACCCAAGAAACTACTACTAAATGAATTCTAAATCATGGGATATATTTATATATATATATATATATATATATATATATATATATATATATATATATATATATATATATATATATATATATATATATATATATATATATATATATATATATATATATTGTAGTGTTATGTTACTTACATACCATTTTAACTATTTTAAATTTATTTTTCCATTCTGTTTTCTATTTTCTGCATTCATCTCAAAACTAGATATTTTGCATCACCTTTATTTCCATAGGAACCTGTAACATTTTTAAACCATAAGAACACAATAACAAATCATTTTCACGTCGTATTTTCACGTTATCAGCACTTTTTAAATTGATGTCAATGGAGTCTACATTTTTCGGTCTTTTATTTAGTTCTCCGTAACTCTGCAATTTCGGGCTTCGTGCGCGCTGTTGCGCTACCTTTTTTCCTATATCAATAATATCTCATTTTTCACTTAAATCTTGCCGTTTCTCTATTACGAGCCTAAAACCAAAATTTGACATGTTTTGACATCGTTGTTTATCGGGTTGTCATGGCGATTTTTATTCAAATATCGTTACCGGCCTGATGTTTTTACTTCAAAAATACTCTTTTCTTCTTGGCCATTTACAAAAATTTGCTATTAATTTAAATAATTTCAAATAATTTCTCGTTCTTATCCCAGAACCGTCAAAAAGTATAAAAGCCGAACAATCGGCCAATAGAGGTTCTCACTTCAGCTTTCATACGAGAAGCATTTCTTAAAGGCTTTATCCGCACTGCCTCGGGATCTTGCAAGCCTCTGCCTTCTCCTGAAGTCGTCGCCTAGCCACGCCTACGCCTCCACTTTCTAGTGCCCGCGCTATCTTCGGCCGCTGTGCGTGCTTGTCTCAAGCGCTGCGTGTGCCTACTCCAGACGCTGCATGTTCCTACTCCAGACGCTGCGTGTCTACTCCGGGCGTTGTGTGTGCTTATTCCGAGCGGTGTGTGTGTGCCTACTTTAAGTGCTGCGTGTACCTGCTCAATACGCTGTGTGTACCTACTCCAGACGCTGCGTGGATCTACTCCAGACGCTGCGTGACTACTCCAGGCGCTGTGTGTGTCTACTCCGGGTGTTGTGTGTGCTCATTCTGGTCGCTGTGTGTGCCTACTTCAAGCACTGCGTGTACCTAGATTAGGCGTTGTGCATCTACCACAGGCATAGCCTGTGCATACATTGTTTCCGTACTCATTTATCTTTATTAACTTTTTTTTATTTAAAAATTGTAATTCACTATCATCATTACAGCCCATCATCACCTTCATACCTTTTTTTTATATAAAAGAAACTGTAAATATCTTTACAAATTTTAAATAAATTATTTTCTTTTTGGTTGTTTCGTTGTTAGGTTAAGTTCTTTAGTTTTTAACTGTCGCTTTACGACATTTTCTGTAAATATCTTTACAAATTTGAAATAAATTATTTTCTTTTTGATTGTTTCGTTGTTAGGTTAAGTTCTTTAGTTTTTAATTGTCGCTTCACGACATTTTGGCGCCCGACGTAAAAGCTCTTCTCTCTTAATTTTTCTTTTTTCTCCTTTCTTCACCTTAACTACGCCTTATCCATTTCCTTTTGATTTAATTGCTTTCTCTTTCATTCTTAACTCTTTATTTACTCATCCTTATCATATCTTCCAAATTCTAAAACAAAACTTCATCTAGTTTTTCAACTTATCTGGATTATATTTAGACCTACATATAACACTTCACTTACATTCATCACTTTAATATTCTTATTCTAGGTAACTTAAAGAGGTACAATTTTTTATTAAATTTTTATTTCTTAAACTTAACTTTGCAATGAAAAGGGTTATTAAGTACGAATTCCTTAACAAGACTGAACTCGAATACGAAGTGAAGATTAGATGTGAGGAACCAGCTAATACTGTTTTGCATGACACTAAATTTGTATATATGTTTGTATATTTGTATATAAGTTTGTATATATGTATAAATATCAATTTCAGACACATCTCGTTAGTGATGTTGCTGATCTCTGGCTTTGAGCCCTACCGCTCTGGCCGTTCTTAATCTTTACTTAAGTCATAGCGACTAAAGCTTGCTTAAGATTAATTTCTTTATCTTTATCTTCACTCAGGAGCGGATGACAACTCCTTAAATAAGCCTGGATGTCCTTTCAAAATGTTTTTTTCCACGCAGGAGCGGATGACAACTCCTTAAATAAGCCTGAATGTCCTTTCGAAAACACACTTTTAGAGTGGTAGTCATTGAATGTGAACTCCACCCTTACCTGAATGCAGATGATGAATGTAAGAGATAGTATATCTGATTTTGCCTGGTGATGTCTGTTTCTACAAAGCTGTGTTTTTATGGTTTATTTTAGAATGTACATGTCAAAATTTTTGCTGAGTCAAAAATTTTCCAGGGTCGGGGGGAAAATGTAGTGTTATGTTACTTACATACCATTTTAACTATTTTAAATTTATTTTTCCATTCTGTTTTCTATTTTCTGCATTCATCTCAAAACTAGATATTTTGCATCACCTTTATTTCCAAAGGAACCTGTAACATTTTTAAACCATAAGAACACAATAACAAATCATTTTCACGTCGTATTTTCACGTTATCAGCACTTTTTAAATTGATGTCAATGGAGTCTACATTTTTCGGTCTTTTATTTAGTTCTCCGTAACTCTGCAATTTCGGGCTTCGTGCGCGCTGTTGCGCTACCTTTTTTCCTATATCAATAATATCTCATTTTTCACTTAAATCTTGCCGTTTCTCTATTACGAGCCTAAAACCAAAATTTGACATGTTTTGACATCGTTGTTTATCGGGTTGTCATGGCGATTTTTATTCAAATATCGTTACCGGCCTGATGTTTTTACTTCAAAAATACTCTTTTCTTCTTGGCCATTTACAAAAATTTGCTATTAATTTAAATAATTTCAAATAATTTCTCGTTCTTATCCCAGAACCGTCAAAAAGTATAAAAGCCGAACAATCGGCCAATAGAGGTTCTCACTTCAGCTTTCATACGAGAAGCATTTCTTAAAGGCTTTATCCGCACTGCCTCGGGATCTTGCAAGCCTCTGCCTTCTCCTGAAGTCGTCGCCTAGCCACGCCTACGCCTCCACTTTCTAGTGCCCGCGCTATCTTCGGCCGCTGTGCGTGCTTGTCTCAAGCGCTGCGTGTGCCTACTCCAGACGCTGCATGTTCCTACTCCAGACGCTGCGTGTCTACTCCGGGCGTTGTGTGTGCTTATTCCGAGCGGTGTGTGTGTGCCTACTTTAAGTGCTGCGTGTACCTGCTCAATACGCTGTGTGTACCTACTCCAGACGCTGCGTGGATCTACTCCAGACGCTGCGTGACTACTCCAGGCGCTGTGTGTGTCTACTCCGGGTGTTGTGTGTGCTCATTCTGGTCGCTGTGTGTGCCTACTTCAAGCACTGCGTGTACCTAGATTAGGCGTTGTGCATCTACCACAGGCATAGCCTGTGCATACATTGTTTCCGTACTCATTTATCTTTATTAACTTTTTTTTATTTAAAAATTGTAATTCACTATCATCATTACAGCCCATCATCACCTTCATACCTTTTTTTTATATAAAAGAAACTGTAAATATCTTTACAAATTTTAAATAAATTATTTTCTTTTTGGTTGTTTCGTTGTTAGGTTAAGTTCTTTAGTTTTTAATTGTCGCTTTACGACATTTTCTGTAAATATCTTTACAAATTTGAAATAAATTATTTTCTTTTTGATTGTTTCGTTGTTAGGTTAAGTTCTTTAGTTTTTAATTGTCGCTTCACGACATTTTGGCGCCCGACGTAAAAGCTCTTCTCTCTTAATTTTTCTTTTTTCTCCTTTCTTCACCTTAACTACGCCTTATCCATTTCCTTTTGATTTAATTGCTTTCTCTTTCATTCTTAACTCTTTATTTACTCATCCTTATCATATCTTCCAAATTCTAAAACAAAACTTCATCTAGTTTTTCAACTTATCTGGATTATATTTAGACCTACATATAACACTTCACTTACATTCATCACTTTAATATTCTTATTCTAGGTAACTTAAAGAGGTACAATTTTTTATTAAATTTTTATTTCTTAAACTTAACTTTGCAATGAAAAGGGTTATTAAGTACGAATTCCTTAACAAGACTGAACTCGAATACGAAGTGAAGATTAGATGTGAGGAACCAGCTAATACTGTTTTGCATGACACTAAATTTGTATATATGTTTGTATATTTGTATATAAGTTTGTATATATGTATAAATATCAATTTCAGACACATCTCGTTAGTGATGTTGCTGATCTCTGGCTTTGAGCCCTACCGCTCTGGCCGTTCTTAATCTTTACTTAAGTCATAGCGACTAAAGCTTGCTTAAGATTAATTTCTTTATCTTTATCTTCACTCAGGAGCGGATGACAACTCCTTAAATAAGCCTGGATGTCCTTTCAAAATGTTTTTTTCCACGCAGGAGCGGATGACAACTCCTTAAATAAGCCTGAATGTCCTTTCGAAAACACACTTTTAGAGTGGTAGTCATTGAATGTGAACTCCACCCTTACCTGAATGCAGATGATGAATGTAAGAGATAGTATATCTGATTTTGCCTGGTGATGTCTGTTTCTACAAAGCTGTGTTTTTATGGTTTATTTTAGAATGTACATGTCAAAATTTTTGCTGAGTCAAAAATTTTCCAGGGTCGGGGGGAAAATGTAGTGTTATGTTACTTACATACCATTTTAACTATTTTAAATTTATTTTTCCATTCTGTTTTCTATTTTCTGCATTCATCTCAAAACTAGATATTTTGCATCACCTTTATTTCCATAGGAACCTGTAACATTTTTAAACCATAAGAACACAATAACAAATCATTTTCACGTCGTATTTTCACGTTATCAGCACTTTTTAAATTGATGTCAATGGAGTCTACATTTTTCGGTCTTTTATTTAGTTCTCCGTAACTCTGCAATTTCGGGCTTCGTGCGCGCTGTTGCGCTACCTTTTTTCCTATATCAATAATATCTCATTTTTCACTTAAATCTTGCCGTTTCTCTATTACGAGCCTAAAACCAAAATTTGACATATTTTGACATCGTTGTTTATCGGGTTGTCATGGCGATTTTTATTCAAATATCGTTACCGGCCTGATGTTTTTACTTCAAAAATACTCTTTTCTTCTTGGCCATTTACAAAAATTTGCTTTTAATTTAAATAATTTCAAATAATTTTTCGTTCTTATCCCAGAACCGTCAAAAAGTATAAAAGCCGAACAATCGGCCAATAGAGGTTCTCACTTCAGCTTTCATACGAGAAGCATTTCTTAAAGGCTTTATCCGCACTGCCTCGGGATCTTGCAAGCCTCTGCCTTCTCCTGAAGTCGTCGCCTAGCCACGCCTACGCCTCCACTTTCTAGTGCCCGCGCTATCTTCGGCCGCTGTGCGTGCTTGTCGCAAGCGCTGCGTGTGCCTACTCCAGACGCTGCATGTTGCTACTCCAGACGCTGCGTGTCTACTCCGGGCGTTGTGTGTGCTTACTCCGAGCGGTGTGTGTGTGCCTACTTTAAGTGCTGCGTGTACCTGCTCAATACGCTGTGTGTACCTACTCCAGACGCTGCGTGGACCTACTCCAGACGCTGCGTGACTACTCCAGGCGCTGTGTGTGTCTACTCCGGGTGTTGTGTGTGCTCATTCTGGTCGCTGTGTGTGCCTACTTCAAGCACTGCGTGTACCTAGATTAGGCGTTGTGCATCTACCACAGGCATAGCCTGTGCATACATTGTTTCCGTACTCATTTATCTTTATTAACTTTATTTTATTTAAAAATTGTAATTCACTATCATCATTACAGCCCATCATCACCTTCATACCTTTTTTTATATAAAAGAAACTGTAAATATCTTTACAAATTTTAAATAAATTATTTTCTTTTTGGTTGTTTCGTTGTTAGGTTAAGTTCTTTAGTTTTTAACTGTCGCTTTACGACATTTTTCTGTAAATATCTTTACAAATTTGAAATAAATTATTTTCTTTTTGGTTGTTTGGTTGTTAGGTTAAGTTCTTTAGTTTTTAATTGTCGCTTCACGACAATATATATGTGTGTGTGTGTGTGTGTGTGTGTGTGTGTGTGTGTGTGTGTGTGTGTGTGTGTGTGTGCGTGTGTGTGTGTGTGTGTGTGTGTGTGTGTGTGTGTGTGTGTGTGTGTGTGTGTGTGTCATTTCAACATGACAAAATATTTCCTACGTATACGAACATTTACACATAACACGTCCAAACGCTAACGAGAATAAACCATTTATTTTTAGAAGGCAGACTTATCCACTGGCTTTATGGTGTAAATTATAGAGTTAGTAACGATCTACATATTTCGCACTGGAAAATAATTTACTTGTTTTTGTTTGCACGTATTTGATATTCCGTGGTGAAATTCGCTTAAGGCTTTCTAACATATGTTATTAAAACATTTTGTATCAAAACTATCGATTTTTTTTTATTATTTTGTTTAATTCTTTAATATCTTCAATATATTGTACAAGTTAAAACACCGTAAGGCGCATTTACTCCCCAAAAATATTTCATAAACATAGCAAAAAAGTTTGACAATATATCTTTTTAATAAATCATGAAAAGGCAAACGAGCGAAACAGATGACAGGCACCTAATGTTAAATGTCATAATAATAATAATAACCGTTGACGTCTGTCGAGCTTGTCGCCATCCCGGGGAGTCACTTAGGCATGTCATCTCCGGTTGTTCGGCGCTTTCTAACTCTGAGTACTTGCACAGACAGAACCTTGTAGCCAGAATTCTTCACCAGGAGCTCGCTCTGAAATACGGTCTCGTGGACCGGAAATTGCCGTATTAGAAGTACTTGCTGGAAGCCGTGCTCGAAAATAACAGCCCCAGGCTCTACTGGGACCGAGCCATCGTCACAGACAGGACTAGTCTTGCGAATGAGCCTGATATTGTGCTGATTGACCGGGCACAGTCAAGGATATTTTAGGTCGCCATTACCATTCCGTATGATGAGAACCTCGTGAAAGCCGAAACAAATAAGCGAACAAAATATCTGGACCTGACTCACGAGGTGACAGACATGTGGGGTGGTCTGCCGGCCGAAATTATTCTTGTAGTTGTCTCTGCGGATGGGTTAATCCCAGTCAGCCTCTCGGCTCATCTGAGGCGACTGGGACTCCGTAACGGACCACTCCGGGCTCAAATGCAGAAGGCAGTGCTCCTCGATACTGTCCGCATCGTCCGCCGGTTTCTTTCCCTTTCTTCCTAACCCTCGGCCGTTTGGTCTCCCCTGCCGAGGGCTTCCATCTGGTTGGATCTTTATTTATTTATGTTTGTTTTGTATTTATTTTATTTTATTGATATTTATGTATATTTATCTTTTAATTTTTTTATAATTATATATTTATAGAACCCAACCAGATGAGAAAACTATATAGAAACCTAAATAATATCAATAGATTTATGTTAGTAGTTTAAATTAGATCTTAGTATTAGCTTGAGTTCGTTTTCAAGGGAACCCTTCAAGCTGGATGGGAGTGGTTGCTTTAAGAAAATCCGCATTTTCGACGCATTTTAATCGTGCCGCATAGCCGTCAAGAGAGAGGGCCCTCGCCGCTTCCCCCAGGTAATTGCTCATCCTTTTTATGAGCTGTTTTATTTGTTGTTCCTTTATCCGCAGCAGCTCATGTGCCATCGTATCAGCCAACGCCTCAAATTAATTTCAAAGCAGGTATCTTATCCAAAGCCACGTGCCACTTCTGCCATTTTTGTTTCGGTTCCTTTTGAACCACGGTAATATGGTTCACCTGATCGTTCGCCCCGCTATACCTTTACTTACTTTTCACACCCAGTAGATGTCTTTGTGGCTCAGCATCCAGTTGCCGTCAGGTGGACTTTGTGCTGGTTTTTATCCTTATTTTACAAAAAAATTTTACATTACAGCCTGTCAAAATTTCACTGTTGAACTTAGGCTTCCCGCATATATTGCCTTATCATTTGTCAGCGTGGCAATCTTGGTTTACTTTAAAATAGTTTCCAAACAAAAAATTTGTATTTATATTATAGTTTCTAGGAAATCTTACATATAATTTTTAAAACAATCCCCACTAAGCGGTAGGACTAATTTTTTTACCTAAGTTTCCTTCTGGGTAGATACCACCCTCTTACCCATTTTAGCCAGCAGGCAGTAACTGCTGTGGTCTGATCTAAGAGCGGAGCAGTCAGGTCTGAAGGGTACAAATACTACATGATAAATAATAGACATTGTTCTCATCATCATCATCTTTATTTATTATAGGCTATCACAAGTCCACTGCTAGATATAAGAATTCCACTCAGTCCCTAAATTAAGCCTTAGGACTTACTTAAGGGTAAGCCTTTACGGTATCTCTGACAACCATACATAACCTTAAAATCAAAAACAACTAAAGTCACTCGAAAGTCTAATCTGCTAATTCATTCCCATTTTAGCGTATCAATAAAATCCAATGACTTAATTTAACCATTGATGGAAGCATTGTCCAATCTGTAATAGAAAAAATTGCAGACTGTACCAGATGTTCCCGTGAGGTTGCAGTGTAATAATCATCTCCCCATTTCATCCCGTAGGTATTGTAAGAGTTGACTAAGCAAAATGCCAGAAAGACCTTATAGCTTCTGTCTCTTTGCGCCAAGCGTATAATATTCAGAACGGCAAAAGAGAGCTGCGTCAAAGGCCATCAACCACCCAACCGTGACAATTAATACCAACCGTGGCAAATATTTTCTAGAACGGGAGAGGCTCATATCCAGCAGTGAAATTTTATGGGCTGATGATGAATGATTATGAATAAAGTTAGGGTTGATTAATACGTATACTACTAGTTTAATACTTTGAAGTTACCAAATCAGACGCAAATACACTTTTATTACACTTATTATATGCTATACTCATCACAAAGGTTCATAATCAAAAATAATTATGTCCCTTTCATACAAAGTTTAATCAAAAATTTATTAATAAAGTATGATATATAGTGGTAAAATAACTTTAAAGCCTCTAAATACTAAAGTTATTAATATTCGGTGTAAAATATTCACGGCCTGTAATATAAAATCAAATACTAAATCTCTTGGTATCATAAGAAGAAACTAACACAAAACATGAACAATAGGTAACCCTTTTGCATTAGTAACCCTAAGAATCCCACTCAGTCTCGTGGAATAAAAAGGTTTTAGAAAAATCATAAATTATTAAAGGGTGAAGTGAACATTTAGATACTAACTGAAATAATAACCTTTACTATAATTTATTGTATTAAATTATAACTTATTACTTCGGAGATCCTTTGAAAACCTGAAACCTGAAAATAAAACCGATAACTACAAAACCACTGGGACCGAATATTTAATTTTAACTATATAAATATCAAATACTTTCTGTTGTTTTAATGCTTTTATAAGTAATTTAATTTTTTATGTTGAGTATTTCCAAAGAAATACAAATACATCAGATGATATTTACTCTTTTTACCTAAATAAAATAAATGTAATGGTCTAATAATACAATCGTACCTTTCTAAGAGAAAATTTTCTGACGTTCAGTAGTCAATAACGTGATACACGTTATTTTACTTTTTAGTTAAGTAAGTTTGTGCTGTACTCGTATGAATTATAGACGAGAAGGTTTTTATTTAAATTTACCATTTGAGGATATTTTAACAGCTGCATCTTCAAAGTTGTCAGCGATGCTTCGTACCTGTTTCTGCTAATTGACGGCCTATAGTCGCTTTACGGTGTAGTTTATTGATTTTTAATCAGTTATTTTAAAAATTACTTTAATATATTTACAGATAACTATTGTGTTATTGATAAGCAATCATACCTGTTTAATAGTTTTCTTTTAATAATAAATACAATAAAAATGAAAAAAAAAAGTTGCATTTGTGACTGGTTTTTCGGAAATGGTTCTTCTACATGGATAAAACTTTGCACTTAGGTAATGCTTTATTATTTTTACAAGTTTATCTGTATAGATGTAACAACTGAGATATTTTATTTATGGCACCGAGCGAAACTCGTTCGCCCACTACTCATGTTATTTAAATTAAATGCTCTAGCAGTCCTCTCCCTAAATTTATAGAAACAGAAAATTATTATGAACACGAAATGTCATTGATTCTCGTATTATAATATAACAAGGTTTCCCCTGTATTAAGCTTAATTTAGTATTCACTATTAACACAGTCCTTTATTTCAATATTGTACTGTAGTTTCCAGGTTAATGCCAACAATAGTTTAGCATTATAGAACTGAATTGGACAATAAGCATCAAAATCACATTGTTACGTTGTGATGTACTATAGAACTTTGTTTTTCATATTGTGACGGCTCAATATTATTATTAATAATTAAATTCAATATAAAGGGGCGTCAAAAATAGTTTTAAAAGATATATATTAAGCAATTAAGTTAAATTAATAAACATGAAGTTAATATATTTCAGACATTATCCCAATAACATAGCAAATTAAAGGCAAAATTATTGTTTCTCGTAATAAGTAAATTTATTATAAAAACTTGTAAAAATATTTAAAATAAGATAAATAATAGAAATACAAGTCAAAAAATATTATAAAATTAAGTTAAATAACGTTTATAAGATAATTAGAAAATTTGTTAAAAATTGTTTAAGTCATGGGAGGTGTTCGTGTATAAAAGAAAATTTTTCTAAGTTGTGGAAGGCATTTCCGCCTGTGGCACCGCTTCCGAGCGGTCGCATCCAGGTAGTCCGCGCTTTCGTTCCTGTACGGTAGTGCTCTCTCGCTCTCGCGCCTCCGCTGGCCCGCTCGCGCTGTACAGCGCCGACGCAGTGCTCAGTCCGCCGGCGGCATCGTTCTCGGACGGTCGCCTCCTGGTGGCCCGCGCTCCCGTACAGTACGGTAGTGCTGTCTCGCTCTCACGCGCCTCCGCTGTCCTGCTCACGCGGAACAGCGTCGAGGCTGCCGGTGAGTCACTTCTAGCTACAGCTCTTACCCCCCTGTCTTCGGGCAGGGAGGTCTGACTGACCTCCGCTTTCTTTTTCATTTTCATTTTTTCATTTCATTATCATTTTCATTATAATTTTTTCATTATAGTTTTCATTTATCATTTTCAATTTTCATTTTTTTTTGTCTTATTTTCTTGTGTTTTTCTTGCATTTTACTTTTACTATTACGTGCATAGTGTGTTGTAGTACATCCCGCGTTCTAGTCCCTGTTCTACCGAGAGCAGGGACCCGTCCTCATCTTTACTAGATTATCTCACTTAACCCAATATGGCCAACTCCAGTTTCACTGAGTCCCTAGCCGCCCTCATTACCCAATACGGGTTAAACGGCAATGAGACGGTCCTCGCCGCCATCGCCACCATCGCCGCCCAGGCTCCCCTCCCTGCCCCTCAGGCACACCGTCCGCCGCCAGTACTAGCGGCATACCTCGAAACGAGGAACTCCTTTGCCCCGCTACAATCAGCCCCCTCAGAAATGGAGTACGCATGCTCCGAATCCTCGGCGTCTACCTCCCGGAAGAGGCCCGCCACTACCTCAGGCTCCGGTTCATCGGAGTCCTCTGACTCCGACGGAACCGGTGAGTCAAACTTCACCACCGTCACCTCTAAGCGCAACGAAAAGCGCGCCGCGTTGAAACGCACCCCCCCTACTTCAGCGGCCCCTGCCGCTCCCTCAACCTCCGCAGCCCCTGACGCTGCCCCCGTCCCACTGATGTCATTAGACATCCCCACTCCATCTAAACCAGCCTCTCGTTGTGCCCCAGTGCTGGCGAAGAAGCAAGTCCCGCCCCCTGTCTTCCTAAGAGACAAGGCTAAATTCACCCATCTGTCCAAGACCTGCTACGACGCAGGCATCAAGTATGACCATGCAGTCAACCTCGGGGAGGCGATTAAAATCATCCCTAGCTCCATCGAGGACTTCCGCTCAATTACCCGGCTATTCACAGCCGAAAGGGTATCTTACCACACGTACGCTCTCCCCGAAGAGCGTAAAGTCAGGGCCGTCATCCGAGGCGTCCCATTTGAGTTCTCCAACGAGGAGATACTTGAGGACCTTAAGTCCCAAGGTTTCCCAGTCGAAGCAGTGCACAAAATGCACAACCGTACGGGCAAGAGGTACAACCTTGCCCTAGTAATCTTGTCCAACGTGCCGGAGGCGAAAGCCATCTTCCGGCAGGTGCGCACAGTGTGCGGCCTGTCAAGGGTGAAGGTAGAGCCCCCACACAGGCCCGGTTTCCCGGCGCAGTGCCACCGCTGCCAACTTTATGGTCACGCGGCGGCCAACTGCTCCGCCCCACCCAGGTGCGTGAAGTTCCTGGAGCCACATAACACCAAAGAGTGTCCCCGGCCCAAAGACGCCGAATCCCCGCCCGCCTGTGTCCTGTGCAACCAGACAGGTCACCCGGCGAACTACAAGGGTTGCCCACGCGCACCTCAACCTCGCCCCGGTAGGAAAGCTCCACCGCCGGTGAATGACCGCTCATTCCCGGCCCTCCAACAACGGCCCCGCCAGGGCCCTCCTCAGCCTATCCAGGGCTTCCCTCGACCCTCTCAGGGTCCCCCCAGGCCCCCTCAGGGTCCCCCTAGGCCCCCTCAGGGTCCCCCTAGGCCCCCTCAGGGCATAATTCGGCCCCCTCCGGGCTTCTCAAAGCCAATGCAGCCTCCAGTCTTTCCCTGGGGGCCCAAAAAGGCAGACCCTCCGCGGACAACCTCGTACGCACACGAGGCAGAGCCCACAATAGATGACTACAACACGCTATATTCCGCGATTAGGAATATAGATGTTAGGGAGATTACAGTAATCTCACGCAAACTGAGCGTCTCATCGCTCTTGCCGAACATAATGATCTTTTGCTAGCTCTGTTGTAAGTTAAGTTAACTTAATTAACTTAACTTCAATGTCTGAGAATAATATTAACCTACCAAGATCCCACGGTCGTATCAAACCTAAGGGTTTATCGCTTGTATCATTCAATATTCGCGGCTTGCGAAATAACCTCCCAGAGCTTAAGCTCTTTCTTCGAAATCGTGAAGTCGATTTCCTCCTCCTACAGGAAACTAATCTTAAAGCTAAGGACACTAGAGGCCTTTCTATTAGAAACTTCTCTCTTCTTCGTAATGACAGACCCGACCGCCGAGGCGGCGGAACGGCCATCTATTACAAGAAGACACTTCATTGCTCGCCCATTTCTACTCCGCAGCTTACCAATATGGAAGCCACGGTATGCAGGCTAGCTATGACTGGACATCAGTCCATCCTCATAGCCTCCTGTTACATCCCTTCAGGAACCTATCCCCTCAAAAAAGATTTTGAAGCCATTTTATCCTTGGGCAATTCAGTCATTATGTTTGGAGATTTTAACTCCAAGCATACTGAATGGACATGCCGCACTACGTCCCCTAGTGGCAAGATACTGCTCGATATCACGCAGTCTCTTGATATCACTGTCCATAGTCCTCTCAGTGTTACTCACTTTCCCGATAACACCGATCACTCACCCGATGTGTTAGATTTTGCGTTACTCCAAGGAGTTTCTCTCAACCTCAGAGCAATCGAGACACTAGACGATCTAGGATCAGACCACCGACCGGTCTCCCTCATTCTTGGCCATCAGCCACCTCCCCCAACACACACAAAAACCTTCACTAACTGGAAGGGATTCAAGGAGTCCCTAGCTAAAGCTCTGGACTCACAGGATTCTACCATCTCCATACCGTCGGACTTAGACAGTCCCGAAAAAATCGACACCGCGGTCGATTCACTCTCCACCCTTATTAAATCCTCCCTTAAGGAGAACGAAAAGGTCGTCCCGGTCGCTAACAATAGTGGGCTTCCCCTACATATTAGCAACCTATTAAAAGCCAAAAAAGCTGCTTTCCGGAGAGCAGCAAAATATCCCACCCCCGAATATAGGCGCGCGGCCAATCGTCTTCAACGAAAACTCCGCTTCCGCCTCTCTGAATTTCAAGATCTCGAAAAGAGTAAGCTTATGGAGAATATCTCTCCATCTCACACAGCGTACTATCAGATGGCTAGAGCCCTCCGCATAGACGCTATCACCCACACTCCCCCTCTCTCCCGTCCCGACGGCACGGTTGCCTTCGAGGACGAGGAAAAGGCTGAGTGCTTTGCGGATAGCATTGCCGCTCAATGCTCCCCTAGTTCTCAACCTGTCGACCCCTCACACGTCCAGGTAGTGGAGGATGAGGTCCGCCGCCGGAACTCACCCCCTACGGCCTCCGAACCTATCTCTGTGTCCAATGATGAGATTTCATCCCTCATCAAAGGACTGAAGCCTAAAAAAGGCCCCGGGCGCGGATGGCATATCCAACCAAGCCCTTAAACACTTTCCCGAGCAGGTGTTAACCTTTTTATCTATTATCTTCAACGCCTGCTTCAACCTTAGTTATTTTCCCACTTCGTGGAAAGAGGCAACTGTTATTGGAATTCCCAAGCCAGGCAAGCCTCTCAACCTCCCCTCCAGCCATCGCCCCATTAGCCTCCTCAAGGCAATGGGCAAGCTCTTCGAAAGAGTCATCCAAACACGGATGAGGCGCTATCTGTTTCCCACAGACGGTGACCCTCTCATCATTCCCCACCAATTCGGTTTCCGAGCCAAACATTCATGTCCCCAACAAGTTCTCCTCAGGAATATATCCTCAGCGGTTTCTATCCTCGACGTCATAAAACCATCGCGGTCTTCTTCGATATAGCCAAAGCTTTCGATAGAGTCTGGCACACAGGCCTCATCTACAAGCTCTACAAAATAGGTCTCCCCGATCGTCTAGTTCGTCTCGTGGCCTCCTATTTGAAACATCGTACCTTTCGTTTTAGACACGAAGGCACGCTATCTTCACAGCGAACTATCAAGGCTGGTGTCCCTCAGGGCTCAGTACTTGCTCCTCTGCTGTACATCCTGTTCACCAACGACATCCCCATCCCGTCGAAAGGTGTTCAACTCTCCCTCTTCGCAGACGACACTGCCTTCTACTGCAAAGGTGTCTCACTACCCTTCATACGGAACAAGATCCAAAAGTCAGTTGATGACCTAGGAGATTGGTTCAAAAAATGGCACATCGATGTGAACCCGGAGAAGAGCTCCGCCGTTCACTTCGATTATAAACGACGCCGTCTTAAAAACACCCCTCCGATACGTATGCTAGGGACCCCTGTCCCCTGGCATACGACAGCCAAATATTTAGGTGTCACTCTAGACACAGGGCTCACTTTTAGGCCCCACGTCAAACGAGTCACCCGTCACGCACGGTTTTACCTGAGTAGGCTCAACAGCATGTTGGGCAGACACAGTAAAATGTCCCTTCGTAACAAGCGAACCCTTTATAAGGTCTGTATACGACCCGTCATGTCCTACGCGGGCCCCGTCTTTGCCCATGCAAACCCTAACATTTTAAATGAACTCCAAATAGTTCAGAACCTCTTCTGTCGTCAAGCTGCGAACGCACCTTGGTACGTCCGTAATGCCGACCTTCATAGGGACTTAGAGCTCCCAACAATTCAACAATTCCTTAAAAAACTCTCTGAGAACTTCTTCAAGGCCTCAGAGTCGCACCCAAACAATTTAATTCGTGAGGCGGCTTCTTATGCAGCCCCACCCCCCTCTCGCTATCGTGTCCGCAGGCCGAGAAACTCTCTCTCGGACCCGCCAAATAAACTGTCAAACGACCTGAACTGCCTCCTGGCGGCTCAGGCCAGTTCTAATTAAATTAATTATTATTATATTAACTAATACTATTTTGCCTTCGTAGGCACTCCCTCAGCGGCTCTTAGCCGCCTGCGCCCTCTTTTCCCAAAAGAGGGTCGCTCATGATAAGGCACAATAGAGCTTAATCAGCCAGCTGCCTGTCCCCAAAGGCGGTTTTTAGGGGGTATCACTTAGGGTCCCCGGTAGGACAGTGACTCCCCCATAACCACGATAGACCGGCTATCGTGGTATGCGTAATGCATTTTCCGCCTCCCTACGTACAGGGTAGCCCTTTAATTGCTTCGGGCGCAAAAAAAAAAAAAAAAAGTTGTGGAAGGAGTTCACGTATAGATGAAATTTTCTAAGTTGTTGAAGGAGTTCATGTATTAAAGAAAATTTTCCTAAGTTATGGAAGGTGTTCACGTATAGACGTCTTGTATGGATGAGGTGCCGGAGATACATACCTGCAGTTGTACATATATATGGGGTGGTCGGGAGCCCGACTGCCTGAAGTACTGTAGCACAATGACTAGTCCTATATTAGGGACTTATGATATTAAACTCAATGATACAAAAGCAATACTATAGAAGGTCTCCATGATGAATTTGCATTACAATAGTAGGGTCGTGGGTTCGAATCCTATATATGAATGACTTATGAAAGTAAGGTCTATGATTCAAAAGCAATACTATAGAAGGTCTCTGTGATTAATATGCATTACAATAGTAGGGTCGTGGGTTCGAATCCTATATATGAATGACTTATGAAAGTAAGGTCTGTGATTCAAAAGCAATACTATAGAAGGTCTCTATGATTAATATGCATTACAATAGTAGGGTCATGGGTTCGAATCCTATATATACATGACTTATGAAAGTAAGGTCTATGATACAAAAGCAATTTTATAGGAGGTCTCCTTGAAGCAAAAGCATTGTATGGGGTGGTCGGGTGACTGACTGCTCCTAGTACTGTATCAAAATGACTAGTCCTTATTAGGGACTTGAAAAGGAATATTATGGTGGCGTGTGTGCTGCTTCACGAGCAATTGGTCCGAGGTAAACTTGGACTCGCTAACCGATGTGTCCTAGACATATCATCTTAGTGTCGGTGGTAAGCGGGTTTGTTGTAGCAATACGGCTTTCCCGTGGACATCGCACACCCATACCGTTTGTGGGCGGCGTAGTAGCGCAAAGCGAAGCGTCGTCTATATTTCGGATTGGGATGATGAGTGTGTTTGGTAGCACTTTTAAGTGTAACGGGCATACTCAACTTCATGTCTTAGTGCATTAGCGCTATGATACGTGAAGTTTTGTCCACTGACGTCTTAGTAGCGTGCTACTATGATACGTTGGTGCAGTTTTATATAACAACAATCTTAGTGCCGGTGGTAAGCGGGTTTGTTGTAGCAATACGGCTTTCCTGTGGACATCGCACACCCATACCGTTTGTGGGCGACGTCGTTGCGCATAGCGATGTGTCGTCTATCTTTCGGATGGGGATGATGAGTGTGTTTGGTAGCACTTTTAAGTGTAACAGGCATACTCAGCTTCATGTCTTAGTGCATTAGCGCTATGATACGTGGAGTTTTGTTCATTGGCGTCTTAGTAGCGTGCTACTATGATACGTTGGTGACATTTTTTATATAACAACAATACTAACTTTGTTGCCAAAGTCGATAGGAGTCATGTGGGTGTGTTGTGAGGGTGCGCCGCCCGTATGATAGTTACATTGATGCATACTGCTACTTGCGGTATTGCGTCTTGTAATGGATCTGCGGGTGTGCTGCGCCTGATTCGACGCATTCCTGTTGTTCTGGTCGATGGAGGTATACAATTAACATCTTAGCGTCGGTGGTAAGCGGGTTTGTTGTAGCAATATGGCTTTCCCGTGGACATCGCACACCCATACCGTTTGTGGGCGGCGTCGTAGCGCATAGCGACGCGTCGTCTATCTTTCGGATTGGGATGATGAGTGTGTTTGGTAGCACTTTTAAGTGTAACGGGCATACTCAAACTCATGTCTTAGTGCATTAGCGCTATGATACGTGAAGTTTTGTTCATTGACGTCTTAGAAGCGTGCTACTATGATACGTTAGTGTTATTTTTTATATAACAACAATACTAACTTTGTTGCCAAAGTCGATAGGAGTCATGTGGGTGTGTTATGAGGGTGCGCCGCCCGTATGATAGTTGCATTGATGCTTACTGCTACTTGTGGTATTGCGTCTTGTGATGGATCTGCGGGTGTGCTGCGCCTGATTCGACGCATTCCTGTTGTTCTGGTCGATGGAGGTATACAATTAACATCTTAGTGTCGGTGGTAAGCGGGTTTGTTGTAGCAATACGGCTTTCCCGTGGACATCGCACACCCATACCGTTTGTGGGCGACGTCGTTGCGCATAGCGATGCGTCGTCTATAATTCGGATTGGGATGATGAGTGTGTTTGGTAGCACTTTTAAGTGTAACAGGCATACTCAACTTCATGTCTTAGTGCATTAGCGCTATGATACTTGGAGTTTTGTTCATTGGCGTCTTAGTAGCGTGCTACTATGATACGTTGGTGATATTTTTAATATAACAACAATACCAAATTTGTTACCAAAGTCGATAGGGATCATGTTGGGTGTGTTGTGAGGGGGCGCCATCCGTATGATAGTTGCATTGATGCTTACTGCTACTGGCGGTATTGCGTCTTGTGATGGATCTACGGGTGTGCTGCGCCTGATTCGACGCTCTCTGTGGTTCTGGTCGATGGAGGTATACGGGTGGTGATGTCTGCTGGGATGTATGGGGGACCTTGGAATGGTGACGATAGTCGTATTGATGCTTGTTGCGTTCTGCAGCATTGCGTCTCTGCGATGGTTGTTTGGTGGGACGCTATTCTCAATGGCGCTCTCTGCGTCTTGGTTTGACTCACACCTAAGTAGCTTTGCCCAAGTCGGGTCCCTTCATTGCGGGGCTGCAGACTGTCTGCCCTCCACGATGTTTTATATAACAACATAATATTATATCTCTGTAACTTTCCCACCTTTGAACGATTGAAGGCAACTTGTTGGTGGGTGAGACAAACATGATCGAAAATGCATTTACTCAACGTCAGTGACACAAACCCTTTCTGATGGCGAATTATTACTCTTATCTTATAACTGCCTTTTGGCTATATCTGCCGTTGTATTGGTTGGTGGAGCATATGTGTCGACCTCATGCGGGTGGTAGCTGGCGGGGGATCTGAGGAGACTCTCAAGGCTGCGGCCGAAAGCCGCCCAACGTGGGACCCCATTCCCTTGAGGTGAGCGGTAGACTCATGACACGCTCTGCGGCTAGTAGCCGTGCTGATCATGCAATTGGTGGTGATGCCATACACTTACATCACGTCTGCAGGAGCGGCGGTCTGGCAGGTGGTGGCGCTCGCGGAGGGTTTAAGGCCAGTGTGCCTATTTGCCTAAACCGTGTGACGTACATTCACTGTGGCTAGATTCGTTCGTATTCTGTATGGCGTTTACACGCATTGACATGCGCGACTTCGGTCGATGTTTGTGCTTACGCACTAACAAGGAGCCAAGCCTCTTTTACTGGTTCGCCAGTTATTTTGCTGTGGACTACGGTCCAGTTCCCGCGTTCCCTTCGGGGGGAGTGCATCAAAATGGTTGGCGCTCACCGTGCACGGCGTGTGTGGGGCCGTGTACCTCCCCTACATTTTTTTTTAAATAAATGTAGGAGAGCGAAGCCCTTGTATCGGGTATTTTGTATAAATATATTGTGAGCCTTTTCCAAGCGGGAAGGGATAAATAATAATAAATTAATAATGTAAACCTGATACAAGTGGAATAGGGACGTTTTATGTTCTTAACCTTTTTCGAGCCCTGTCTTCGTGAACGGGGTTCACTTAGCATATAAGGCACTACCAACAGCTTTCAATTGCCTAGTGAATATTCATTCTTCCAAAAGACACCTAAAAGAACTAAGTTACTAAACAAACACAACGTAAATAAGGGTCCTAACTAAGACGATCACGCCAAAATATTATAAATGGCCTATTATTAAACCTTTAGAAAGGTCATTTAGAATGATCTAAATATATTTTATTAATCCTGGTCTCATATATATAATGTTATTGAAAAGGGGATAATTTTAATATTATAAAATTTTTATTACATAGAGAGAGGGGGGGATCGTTACAATATGATTAATTAAAGATACAATTAGTCTAAAAACGATTCCGTATAATACTCATATCATCATCACCATCACAAGTCCATGGCGGACATAGGTCCCCCACATGGAAAAAAAATCGGAAATTGGAAATGAAAAATTGTCCGACTGGGTAAGTCCAACATTGACCGAGACTGATGTTTTTGACGGATTCAACTCGGCAGAACTCGAGAGATTGCGGCACATTTTCTCGTCACATTTACCTTAAAAGTTGAAAACAACAGTTTACAGCCAGTGCGTTTTTCATGTGAAGACATATGGATATGAAACTGGGTCCTTTACAGAAGTAATTAACCGTATCAGGAAGCTCAAAGTCACTCAACGAGCTATGTAGAGGACTATGCTCCGAGTGTCTCAGCGCGATAGACTTAGTAATGACGATATCCGCAGTAGAATTATAATATACAACATAACGCGATGGATTAGTAATCGAAAGTGGTAATTGACAAGCCATGTATGTAGCTTAAGGAATCAACAACCGATAAAAAGTTATAGCGCTTGGGTATGTGCACAACAAGTGGCGCTTCGTACCGGTGAACGGAGGTGTAAGGTAGTCCCGTATATTCTAGTGGTGCCGGTGTCTTAAAGATATTGCTGTGTAGCAATAAGAATGCCTTCTGGGCTGTCTGGAATAGATTGCTCGATTTTTTTTTAATTTTTGTTATATTTATCTTTTCTTGGTGTAAAACAAGAGTATTGTATTGTATTGTATTGTATTTTAGATTAACTTGATTTGCTAATCTCAATCTCATACTAATTTGGCTCAGTCTACCGTTAAACATTCGCCTTTCTCTCATAAGTTATCCTATAGACCAATTACCAACGTTGACACGCTTGGCATCCGGGTAAGAAACCACAGTATTTTATTATTTTGGGTAGGTACGAGTATTTACTTTTGAAGCCTCTTATGACACGCACTGTATGATATGGGGTAGTGGATATTCAAACCCCGTAACTACACAGCGTTCACTTATTGTAATATACAAAAACGGATGCTAATTACCTGTGATTTTAAGGCTTAATATAGGTATATAAATGAAACTACTCAAATTACAGCCAATCCGGCTAAATCTTGTCTTTGAGTTTTGAATTTGCCACATCAATTAAATTCCACTATGTTATAATATGCTTAGGCGACAAAATGGAATCACGACTAACATTATGCTTAATTTCGCATAAATATTACTCTACATTTCATAGTCGTGATATTTAACTGACAGATCGTATATAAATAAAAGTGTCTCTCTGTAATTAAATGATTCCTGTATTAAATATTTCTTCCGTCTTTAAAAATAAATTGCAACAACTGGCTTCAATCAAGCTCAGATGGCTACATGCATGCTATTAAATCTTGAAATAACAATTTCAAAATTTTTGTCTATTGGTCTGTCTGTTCGTCCGGCCAAATCTTCGGAATAGCTAAACTGATCTTGATCGACCTTTACGAACAGATAGGGAGCAATGCCATGCGGGATCTATGCTATATTTTTATCCATAAAACTTAAATATTTTTTGTAAAAGGCGAAAAATTTATACATTAATATATTAAACTATGCAGGGGAATCCGAAGCGAGTTGCTGGTCACTCAAAAAATATTTTCAAACTAGAACACAAAACACAATAACTCTCCACCCTGGATATTATAAAGTTACAGCCCATATACGTCCCACTGCTGGGCACAGGCCTCCCCTCATTTCTGAGAGGGTTTTAGGGTAAGGAAGTGTCCACCGCGCGGCCCCAATGCGTGTTGGCGAACTTCACATATCTTCGAAATATTTTTTTTCTTATTCCTCAGAAATGCAGGGTTCCTCACGATGTTTTCCTTCACCGCCGAGCACGTGATAAATCAGCACTTAAAATTGCAATTAACAATTTCGTTGATACCGGCAGGGATCGAACCCCGGTTACTCGCGTTCTATTATATTTACAGCGAGCGTTAACCATTTGAGCTACCACGGCTGTCTGAGCTACCTCGGCTCTCCTGGATATTATGTCATTAAGTAATTCTCTCAAATTATTCATAAAAGACTATATAATTAGAACAGTTTTACGTTTGTAAGTTTTAGTTAGATCAAATATTGTGAGGAATTAGTCGGTTGGAGCCTGAATTAAACCGTTTTTGTCTCTGTAAGTTAATGTTATTTATTTATGTATCATTTATTGCAACTCACCTATAAATAGGGATTACAAAGGGTGGACTTAATGCCCTATAGCAATCTCTACCTCTACCATATATCCTATATATATAATCTATACATCTATCTATATATATCATATCTATATATATCATATACATATAATCTCTGAAACAAAGAGAGCACGAGGGATCTGTGACAGTAAACACCTGGCTGCCGAGCTCCAACATGTCAAGCAAGTTTTGCATGACAACAAGCTTCGGGTCCCACGCCTACGTCACAGAGAACGAGTGAAGCCGGCCACAGTCGAGCGTGTACCTGCTGTACTGCCATATGTTAGAGGAGTCACTGACAAGATTGGCTACATCTTGAAGCGCGCTTCCATCAAAACATACTTCAAGCCGCCGAAGAAGATTGGTCAGTTTTTACCATCAGTCAAGTGTAACGTCCCTCTGCAAGATGCAGGAGTGTACAAGCTTGATTGTGAATGTGGTCTCTCCTACATAGGACAAACTAAAAGATCAATTAAAACCCGCGTCAAAGAACATATAGCTGATGTGAAGAATCGACGCTCCGGGAAGTCTGCAGTCTGTGAACATGTACAAGATCGCCCCCGTCACTACATCAGATTTGATAGACCACAAATCCTCGCTAAAGAACACCGATTCCTTCCAAGGATGATTCGCGAGGCTATTGAAATCAAAAAACATCCTAATTTCAATAGAGAAGATGGCTGGGTGCTACCATCTGCTTGGGATCCTATAATAAATAAAATTAAATCCCAACCCAAGCATACAACTGCAAGACTCCATGATACCATAAGCTCATACTGTGTAGATCGGAACAAAAGTTAAAATTTTAATCTATGGTAACCGCGGTTAACTATGACAGCTGGACGTTGAACATCTCAGTCCTTCCCGTGACCATGGGTGCTGTAAAGCTCTCGAAACGTCGGGTAAAAAAGTTAAATATACGCGATAAATTCCGTTAAAACTAGTATTATTTCAATGTGTAGTGTTCGCGTAAATATAAGAAATCAATATTTTATTTGTTTAATAAAAAACTAGTAATTCAGTAGAAAGTACTTGTGTAACAAGTGGTTCACGACAAAAGTAGAATGGTAGGTTCGAACCCACGACCTTTTGAGTTCGTGATCCGCAGCTGGCCATTAGGTCACTGTCGCTTTAAAGTTATCACTTTCTTGTGTGATGTAGTAGTAAATTTTTATTTTTCATGTGCACTTACAAAATTCTTATCTCAGGGAAATGAAGAGCCAAAATTGCTGTCAGTCTTTGTCACGCCCACAAGATTTTTTTGATGTTGTTTGCAGGTATCAATGGCTGTAGTCAACTTACCATAAAGTTGATGGTCCAATAGTTTATTATAAAACAATATATTACAATTACCAATGGAGATTCATTCTATAAGATATTTAGTTCAAAGTTTATACTTATTCTCATTTTCTTATCCAAAGTATTAAAAGCGTTAATTAAAAAAAAATCTTGTGGTAAAATGTATATTTACCGTGTAATTTACCGCAACAGCTCAAAAGATTTTTTCAACATCGCATCCGAGTATCAACTGTGTATTTAGTTACGTAAACTGCAGCGTTTGATGGTTTCTAGAATAATTTTATTTATTACCATTTCAAAGTTTTAGTCGTATTTAAATGAAAAATAGTTTTGTAAAACAAATTCAATCAGAAGTATCGTGTCGGCTATAATTTTAACTCCTTGGAATGCTACAGCACGTCATGAAAGAAATAAATTGACTGTCAAGTGCAATCTGTAGTTGCACAATTATTATTTCATCATATTATTGGAAAATATACATAAATATTTAACATTATAAGTATTTATATAAATAATTTTTTTCTTTACCAGACAAAAATTTTACAGAAGTTGCTTTGGTGCTACTACTACAATTACTACTAAAATTTTAAAATTATTAATTATGTTACATTATTGTACATTATTGTACCAACACTTTATTTCATACGAATTTTATAAATAACATTTTAAATATTTTCTAAAGCTTTAGTAGTTAATTTTTATAAAATCAAAACTGCAAAAAAGGGTAGAGATGTGTAAGCTTAAAAGAAAGACAAGTAGAGTGACAAAGCAAATTTAAGCTGCATAATTGAGTGACGAGTCGCCGTGTACGACCTAGACTACAGTTTCTCGACCAAATTGGAGATATATTGAAAATGAACCAAATTAAGAGTACCCCTAAAAGACAAGCGCGTATGCGTATGTAGGTATACGGATTTAATAAAAAGAGAGAAACAAGTGTCAGTATCGTGCCAAATGGAAATCCGTAGTCTATACTCAAACCTCTGTGGTAACAGTCGTGGAAGTTTATGCTATTTCATAGCACATGCGCAATCCGATTTAGATTCCTTTTGGCTACTGCAATTACACGTTAATTTTTAAACAAGTAAAAGTTGAAATAAGTAAATCTGAATAATATAAGACAGATTATGAACATTTCGAAGACACGTCTAGTCCACTAACATGTACTGGAACCAGCTTATGGTGCATAAATTCTGCCCCCACTGTCATATCTGAGAGAAAGACTAACTGTAACTAATTTCTCAAACAAAATTCTCTGAACTGTCATTCCAAATTAGAAGCATACAACGAAATAAAAAATGTTACTTATCATTAAGAGCGTGACCCTAACAGTTTCCTACCCTAAGGTGTAATTATCTTGGCCATGTTCCGACTCCTCAACTCAGGGATGATGATGACATTGAGAGGGAACGGAGGGCGTTGTCTATAAGAGCGAACATTACAGCTCACAGGTTTGCACGCTGTTCAAGGGAAGTTATAATAGCCCTATTTAGAGCTTACTTCACTTCATTTTACACGTGCAGCCTGTGGGCTAGATATACGTACTTCACAAATAATATTATGCCTACTAACATACTGATAAGTTTAGTTATAAGTAATACTAACAAAATATGAGCCTTGGTTGCTTAAATAAATGAAATTCTTCTTCTTCTTCTTCTTCTTTTTCTTCTGAAACCTATTTGGAGCGCCATAATTTAACTGTCATCCATATTCATAATCTGTGAAGATCCTTATTAGAGTCCTTTTAAATTCAATTGGAATTTTTTTTAAATTTAAGCGTCATTAAATATTTGTATAAAACCCGAAATTAAATGTATGTATTTTTTTAATTTAACAAGACAGTATCGATTTTTATAGAACTTGGTTTCATTTATTAAACTGAAGGGCGTATTCCGGCTTTTTACAGAACATGATATCTAAGTTCTTATACTGGAATATATTAGTCTGCTTCGAATTTTTAAAAAAAAATTTCGAAGCAGACCAATATATTCCAGTATAAAAAAATAAAGTGAAAAATAAAAATGAAAAATCATAAAGTCAGAATGGGCGACAAAATTTATGAATTATTTTTCCTTTTTTTGAGCGCATTAATAAATTCGAATCATAATTTACGTAAGAACAATTTATTTTTATGATATTAATTTTTATCTACCAATAAAATTACAACGGATAGGTCTTAAGATGAACATGGACAAAACAAAGATCATGTTCAATGTCCATGTCACACCTATGCCGGTAGTTGTTGGGAGCACTATGCTCGAAGTTGTTGACGAGTACGTTTACCTGGGACAAATAGTCCGACTAGGTAAGTCCAACTTCGACCGAGAGGTCAATCGACGGATTCAACTCGGCTGGGCAGCGTTCGGGAAATTACGACATATATTCTCGTCAGGTATACCTCAATCTCTAAAAACTAGATTGTACAACCAGTGCGTGTTGCCAGTGATGACTTACGGATCTGAGACGTGGTCCTTCACTGCTGGCCGTATGAGGACGCTCAAGGTCGCTCAGCGAGCTATGGAGAGGGCTATGCTCGGAGTTTCTCTGCGTGATAGACTCAGAAATGAGGATATCCACAGTAAAACCAGAGTGACCGACATAGCCCAACGGATTAGTAAGCTGAAGTGGCAATGGGCCGGCCATATAGCTCGAAGAACCGATAACCGATGGGGAAGAAAGGTTCTTGAGTGGCAGCCTCGTACCGGTAGGCGTAGTGTAGGGCGACCCCCCACTAGATGGAGTGACGACCTGGTAAGATATGCAGGAAGTCGATGGATGCAGGTGGCTCAGGACCGTGCTTTGTGGCATTACTTGGGGGAGGCCTATGTTCAGCAGTGGACTTGTGAAGGGCTGTAATGATGATGATGATGATGAATAAAATTCTGTTTTTGATATTGTTTCTAGAGGTAAGAAACTTACCAAATATATTGTCTGTAGTTTCACAAAGTTTTCGACAAAGCGAAATCCATAACAACCGGTACAGCTTCCAATACATTTGTCGCTTTATATATAACTGAATGTCGCCGAAATTAATTGACAGACCGCGTTTGTAAATAAGAACAAAGCAATGTAAGGATCCTTAATACCTCTGGTCAGACCTCTTGCTATGCTTTCAGGGACTATGCTAATCTTTTTAATTGCTGTGATTAGGTAATTAGAATTGTATCCGTTGTTAAGTGCCTTGGATAAAACGCAGCAGTAACGAAATAATATACTACTAGATGGCAGGCATTTTTGTCTAGAATTCGTATGGGTTGGTACCATCCACTTACTTATCTCTGCCGCAAATAAGAAGGACCTTTACACTGCCGTGTTCCGTTCTGAAAGAGAGATATATAGATACAGTGGTATTTTCGCTACGCCTTTCTATATTATGGCAGAATGACCTTGCCAGAAACAAAAGACGAGCAAACGAACCATAAACTAAAAATTACCAAAAAAAATGCAAATGTCTTAATTTAACTATCTTCCTGAAAGTTAGAAAAAGTCCATGTCAAGAAATGATCAAGAACTTCTGTCAATAACCAAATAAATTTTATTTACGATTTAAAAAATCTTGTATTCGTGCTTTAACTACTTATAACAACACAGCCCAGGTTGTAAAGTCACAGATTGTGGCATGCGAATTTAACCTGAATACCTTTAAGTGTTGCCGTACTTTAATGTCCTGTTGCATTGTGTTCAATTACCACGATATATATGTGATCTGTTTAAAATTTTGTAAATTCTTTGAGTGTTTTTCATCATTACCAGAACTTGTGAATGTGTTGTGATAGAATGCACTTAAAAAAGCGCTTCAAAAATATAGCTGATGGAAACTCGTTATCAATACCACAATTTAAACACACACAACTTTAATAGTGGTTTTGTAATTTTCTTCATCATCAGTTTGTAAAAATAAAAATAAAAGAGATTGGCGATCGCAGTAGCAAACTTTTCACGCATTTGACGGTGCTCCTCGAGATGGTAATACCCCCCATCTATTAAATCTGTCTTTTTTGCCCTTTGCTATGGTAACCTTTTATGACACCACGGCATGAATGAGAAATAGATGCTCTTACACAGCTATTATACCGCAAATATTCGTAATATTCGGTAAAAATCAAAATAAAACGATGGAATTTTTATTGTAATAAAACAATAATAAAAATTATTCTTTACTTAAAATTTCGTTCTCTACTGTCGTATTTATTGAATGTTTGACAGGCCTGTTGGTCTAGTGGTTAGTGAACCTGACTGCTAAGCCGGAGGTCGTGGGTTCGATTACCACCCAGGACAAATGTTTGTGTGATGAGCACGATCATTTGTTCTGTGTCTGGGTGTAATTTCTCTATAATATTTATGTATTTAGAAATATATAAGTGTGTTTATCAGTAGTCTAGTACCCATAACACAAGCTCTGCTTAGCTTGGGACTAGATGGCGTTGGGTGACAGTTGTGGAATATTATTATTATTATATTATTTTATAATTCATTACCCTCACCTTTCGTTTAGTTAACGGTTCTGTGTACGAGACTGATAATGTATTTTCAATTATTTTTGGTAACAAAATAGTCCTCAAATTGCTTTTCAAGTTGTATTATAAATTTTTGAGCCGCAGCTCAGGGAATAAAAGATTGCTTTAATTTTTTATAGAATGCGAAAAAAGACAGTCCATCTCCCATGGGACCACTCTAATTATTTTAAATTATGAATGCTGATTTACTACGCACATTTACATAATGAGCAGATATTTCAAGGACTAGTATAATCTGACAAAAATGCATTCAGAGAGCGCGGAGGCCTTGTCCAAATCTTACAACATCCTCAAAAATGGGAGGAAGCGTGTACCTACAAACAAGAGTTCATTCTAGTATTCATAATATTACTTTATTACTTAGATAATTTCATCTCATTTGTGTCAGTTAATCAGGAGAGCGATAATTATACGACTAATAACTTCATCCATCATATTACAAAACATAGTTTATTAATAGTCTCGGCTTTTAGCTAAGGTTTAAAAAATGACCTTCACATATTAAAGAAATAAGACTAGTAAAAAGTAAATAATAAAGACAAGACTTTGTGGCTAATACGCGATTAGTGTTCGAGGAATTTGTTATTTTTTCACCTAATGGTAATTGATAGCTGTAGCCCATAGAGATATACGTATATACTTCATCCAAGATGGAATGTCTCATTTCTATTAATAAGGGCCTTCAGTTTATTTGATGATGATGATACTGGGTAGTAACTGTGTATTGTCACCCCTGAGAATGCGTCTTTTAATCGACGATAGGTTTTTTAATGTCCATGTGCTCCAACATCCACTTAATATCAGCTGGACTGTTTGCTCGCCTGTTACTCTTATTCTATGAAATATAGCTGTAAACCATATTTAGAATTACTAACATTACTTACATATTGTTCAAATATATACTTGAATAATGATATATCTAAATGGTACTTATTGAGACATGAAAGGTGATATATTAGCCAGTCAGTACTCTGACGGTCGTTATAGATTGGCCAGTAAGACCGCTTAATAAATTTACTGTAAAACGTATTTTATAACCACGTGTACCTAATAAGCAATATGTATTAGTCATTAATTTCTTTAATGTCTCATAATTGTATAATGTATTTGTTGTTATTGCCACTGCTGCCACTTTCAATGTGCTTGGGTCACTTAATTACACCGTTATGACCCAAAATGTATCTATGAATGTGTAAAATTGTCAGTCATCATCATCATCATTACAGCCCTTCACAAGTCCACTGCTGAACACAGGCCTCCCGCTAGGTATGCCACAAAGCACGGTCCTGCGCCACCTGCATCCATCGACTTCCTGCATGTCTTACCAGGTCGTCACTCCATCTAGTGGGGGATCGCCCTACACTTCACCTACCGGTACGAGGCTGCCATTCGATAACCTTTTTTCCCCAACAGTTGTCGTTTCTTCGAGCTATATGGCTGGCCCATTGCCACTTCAGCATACTAATCTGGTGGGCTATGTCAGTCACTCTGGTTCTACTGCAGATATCCTCATTTCTAAGTTTATTACGCAGAGAAACTCCGAGCATAGACCTCTCCATAGCTCGCTGTGCGACTTTGAGCGTCCTCATACGGCCAGCAGTGAAGAACCACGTCTCGGTTCCGTAGTTTTCAGGTTTTGAGGTATACCTGACGAGAAGATGTGTCGTAATTTCCCGAACGCTGCCCAGCCGAGTTAAGTCTATCGATTAAGCTCTCGTTCGTAAAATTGTTAGTGTATTATTTGAATTGTTGTGTATGAGTTTCGTAGTGACAGACGATGATTTTCGTGTAGGAGTCTGAGAAGTTGTGCATGGCGCAGATTTCCTCCGCAAATATGTCAGTTCTGTATCAAAAAATAACGCCATGGCTCTCATCTGTGTTGCTCTATGGCAATGTAAATAAGTCAAATAATGAACTAAGATATCTGGCCAAAAGTTTTTTTATTGAATAAGCATGACAAACGACCACATGGTCCACCAAAATATTGCCTGGTGAATGCTGTGGTCTATAGTCATTTACATTCATCCTCAATTGAGAATTTAAACCCAAATGCGTTTCCACCACAAGGACTAAAATAAAATGCCTCGTTACCAGTTAAAAGGGTCTCCAGTTTTCTACACTCAACATACAAGATGCAACAGCATTAAACTGTTATTTTATGCTGGTATACTGTAAGAGCTTAGTTCTTCCAAAGTTGCCAAACCATACGTGCTACAACTATAATGTATCTGCTGCTGGCTATACCACGCTTCCATATAACCAATACAAGATCCCTATTAATATTACCATGCACCTTTAGATCAGAAATTGTTTTGTGGGCCATGCAACTACTTGTATCGCTCCATTGATTCAAACACATGGCCCGCAGCGCCACTACCGAAAATTTTACCGTTACTGAGCCGTTCAAATACAATGCTCTTACGAATATAATGATCATGATAAGTAATCAAAATTAAAGGAATAAATAAAAATATACTGATAGAAAATGAGTACACTATTGTTGAAAATTTGAACAACAGCTGGCATTAATGGAGATTAGAAACCTTTGAAAACTTTGAACTGTAGTTAATTTCCGTCAACTTCGAGACATCTACACATAGCTTTGGCCCAAACAAAAAGTAAGTCAAGGTTAACCGAGTTCCGATTGAATCTCTGAATTACATTAGACACAATATGTGCATTTATAAGTCTACATGTCGACTACTTTAACTTGTTTTAAACAAAAAACTCATTGCTTTTAGCTGTGTACTCGATTTTGTTCTTATAGAATTTTAATACTTTTTTTTCTTATGAGTAATGGTGTAGATATTTTTATACTAATAATGAAATATTTCATCGAATAACCGATTAAGTGCATGAATTAATTAAAAACCGAAGATACGACACAACTCCTTTAATATAATGTATTTAAAATAAAGCTAAGTAAGGTAAAATATTCACCAAGCAAATATGTCAAAAAAATTAAGGATCAACTTTTTTAAAACATAGTGTTTCTTGCATTGCGAACTTCAATGATAAGGAGGTAACGCTAATAAGTTCGCCGTGTAGCAGCAGAATATAGTGAGGTGTAGTAAGAGGTGACTATGGGAAACGCCAGAAAATTCCAATGGCTTTCGATTTCAGGCAGTATAACTCGATCGTTCACTTCAGAGTCCAACGTTATCCAAATTGGCTTCGTGCAGCAACTTCTGCGAGACGTCTTGTAGTGCGATTGTCAATCTACGTGCGAACCCGTGCAATTATGGGAAATCACTCCTACAGTAGACTTTTACGGACTGACCATAACAAAAAATTTAACAAACATCCTAACAGTAGTAAGCGATCGTAAGCTTTAGGGCAAAGTGGCATATTACCGCGGCTATCCTCTGAACATAATTATGTATGCCTACTCAACAGATTAAAATATATTACGAGTAAGATGGTTATTTAATAGAAGATAACTATTGAATAGTTTTTACATAATAATTTCAAATGAAAGCCACCCACTTTACCTATTTCACCATTCTTCACTAGTTAGTAATTAATATTGTTCAAACTAAAATGACATTTTAGTTTACTTGAAATTTGTATTATAATTTTACCTGCATTTTGCTTCCCTAATTGAAATTTTAACGATGAAAGGAGTCTTAATATAATAATGTGCTAGAGAGGCGACATTCATCAAATTAGTAATATTGATAGCTACTTAATAAATATTAGAGCAACTCCCCGAGACGACTTAATTTAAGTTTCAAAAGTTTTGCATCTACTTAAGGCCAAGTTGGACAAAATATTTTATTGTAGACATGATTATGAAGCGCGATAATAAATACTTCTTGAAATATAAAAGCTTATGCCCGAAATAAAATTTGCGCATAGACAAAATACTCAGTTAAATTTTCAATCAAATGGAAATTCAAAATACTTTATATTAATAGAGATAGAAAAATTACAATTTAATTGCCGGAAAAAGCTTTGATGTTCGAGTTTTTAAGGGATAACAATAAAATACTTTTCGATAGACTGAAACGCATGATGTTCAAATCAGCGGCTTATGTTTAAGAATCCATAAACGCTTATATTTAAAAGTAATGAAAGTTATACTCAATATAATCTTCTTCTCTGTCCAACCCTCTACCCAGTTTAGCCGAGGTCGGATCTCCTCAAACGATTGCGCCAGAGAGTTCTACTCTGGCTTGTCGGTGTACTCAGGTTTTCTCTCAGGATCTCTTTCTGCATGTTTGACCACCAGGTGGCACCTGGTTGTCCTCTTCCTCGCGGACGGTCAGGAATATTTAAAACTATACGTATTGGATGGTAATCATTTCATTTCAATTACTTTCAAGGATATGGCCGTACTAACGCATTAGGCTTTCTTTTAGCTTTTCAGCAATAGGTGCAACCTTAAATGATCCTCTGATGTATTCATTTCGTACTCTGTCTAGTTGAGTTACAACTCCCGCCCATCTAAGAATTCTCATTTCATTTGCGTGCAGTTGTTATTCGTGTGTCTTTTTTATGGTCCAGCACTCTGCTCCGTACGTTATGACAGGTCTTATTACCATAATGATTTCTTATATTTACGCGAACACTACACATGATTAAAACTACTTTAACGGGGGTGACCATGGGTGCTGAAAAGCGCCCGAAACGTCGGGAATTAAAAATAAAAAGTAAAAATAAACGCGATAAAATCCGTAAGAGTAGTTTTAATCAGGTATTATTACCGTTTTGTATACTTTATCTTTCACTCTGATTGGCTTGTTGTGGTCACAGAGTACTCCCGACAATGATCTCCATTTGAGCCAGGCAGTATTGATGCGGTGATCTACGTCTTTGTCAACTTTAGCGTCCGGTGTGAGTATAGAACCTAGGTATTTGAAACTGTCCACTTTGGGTAGTGCACGGTTGGCTATGTGAACCTCGCGACCCGTTTCTGCTGTTCCTCCGTAATCGTATTCTAAATATTCCGTTTTATTCCGGCTTACACGCAGTCTGTGGTGCTCTATTTGTGTTACCAACTGATTGAGTGATTCCTGCAGGTCTGTTGCATTCATCGACATTCGGACTATGTCACCGCGTAGAGCGTACATGCTCGGATGGGTTTTTATATCAATCATGTGACGATTCCGTGCAGAGATTTTATAGCAGCGGGTTGATCCCTGATGAACCCCACTTTTACGTCGAAAGAGTCAGTGAAACCAGCGGGACTATAGATGCGCGTTTTGGTGTTCTAATACGTATCTTGGACTAATGCTAGGTAATAGTCTGGGACATTCTGGTTGTATTACTATACTCTATGGATACCTCGTACACTTTCTTATTTTTCTTATTTTCCGTAATCGGATTTTCCGCAATCGGATCAGAGCACAAGAATTGCTCGTTTAATGTAATTATATATATATATATATATATATATATATATATATATATATATATATATATATATATATATATATATATATAACGTACTACAAGTTTAATATCCTGTGTGGTAGAGTCAAGGTATTGATGGTAGAGCCACGCAGTACCTACTTTATAGATGCAGCACAAATGGGTAGGATAGGCTAGACCAAGTAGGACTATGCTCACAATGAATACTAGCGTAAAATAGCAGCTTAATACCGCTGTGTTTCATATGGTAACTGTATATCGGATAACCTTTTTACTCGTATAGAGCCATTTCCGTCTTAGTGCTCAGGGGTGAAATGCATATACAATTTGATTCTTTTTCGAGGATAGATGCTAACTATGTAAGCCATACAAAGCATTCACTTTTTAACAATTCTTAATTGTTCGTTTGTCACCTTTTCATATAAATAAATTAAAAAAATCACTTTAAAGTTTACCTTCAATTACATATATTTATTAGACCAACCAGGCTTTCTGGGTTATATAAATATATCGTCACTAAACAGAAAGAAACAACACACCGATGTATTATTATAAGTTTTTCGTTTTGTGAGTGCAGAACATCAAAAGTAGCTTTTATGTGGGTATAGACTCTTTTTGCTTTTTTCTTCTTATTTTCATCAAGCCATGAAATTCTGCTGCTGGATACAGACCTCTTCTGTTGCAAGGAGGATTTATCTTAGTTTCCATGTTTTCTAGGTGGATTTGCGATCACAGGATGAAACGTGTCGTATCCCTGACGTTGCTACCTGTCGATGGTTTGGGTATCTTATTATCTGGCATAAATTGAATGGTTACACTTCTATCTACCTCAATCGCTTGTCTTTCTGACTTATCCCGCAGCTACTTTACACTTACGTGATGACTTCTCTAACGTCGTCAACACAAGATAATACAAAAATGGTTATATACATAAAAATACTTATTATACAGGTATATATAATACGTATTATAAGTCCCTTGAAATGTAAAAAAATAATTTAAAAAAAACTAATGAGATTATGACAAAGGTTTTTATTTTGTCATAATCCTTATAAAATGGGAATTATTTTTTGAAAATTACATCATCTAAATGTAATCCGTTACGATCGCGGCACTCCTGTAAGCGACGTTTAAATGTATCCATCACTGCGCGGCAAGTAAGCTCTGTAATGTTTGCCATTTCTCTTTGGATATTTTCTTTCAGGACGTCAATTGTCCGCGGGTTGGTTTCGTACACTTTAGTCTTAAGATAACCCCATAAGAAAAAGTCCATTGGGGTCAGATCTGGACTACGTGGTGGCCAAGGAATATCTCCTCTTCGAGAGATCACTTTATTAGGGAAAAGTTGACGGACGACCGGCATAGCGACGTTAGAGGTATGGGCAGTTGCTCCATCTTGTTGAAACCAGGTCCGCGTATTGAAGCCTGGAAAATTCTGCAATTCTGGCGTAAGAAAAGTCCTGGATCATAGCTACATACCATTGTGAAGTAACAGTAAGCGCGCGGCCTCTGCCGTCCTCAAAAAAGTAAGGGCCTATAATGCCATGCGCTGACATAGCCGCCCAAACTGTCACTTTAGGGCTATGTAAGGCCTTTGGTGTTTGCGATTTGGATTTTCGCAACTCCAGTAGCGACAATTTTGCTTATTGACATGGCCGTTGATGTGAAAGTGAGCCTCATCAGAGAATAACACGTTATTAAACGAAGTAAAGCGGTTCAACATTTCATTTGCGAAATTTAGTCTGTGGATAGTGTCAGTATCTTTTAATTCCTGTACTATCTGAATCTTGTACGGGTGAAGATGTAAATCTTTCTTTAAAATTCGCTGTAACGATGTTCTGGGTAAGTTTAATGCACTGGAACGCTTACGAGTAGACTGGGTAGGATTTTCACGAATTGAGTATTTCACTACATCGATGTTTTCTTCCGTCCGTGATGTCCTTGGTCGACCTGACCGTTGTTTATCCAACGTCGAACCACTCTCTTCGAACTTAATAACCCAGTCCTTAATCGTTTGAACACTTGGAATGTCTTTAAAGTTGCGTAAATTCTGATATTCTCGAAATTTACGCCGCGCAATGGTAGCCGAATCATTGTTTCGATAAAACTCGCGCACACAAAATGCACGGTCCGCACCGGTGAAACGCTCCATGGCGACTGAATTCCCAGAAACCGTCGGTACTCCCCCCGCACCGCGCGCGCCACACACATTTCTAACGACATATGGGCCATCTTGTATATTAAAGAAAAGCTGCTTATTATTGACTTTTATATAAAGTTGTATCTCGTTCAAATCAACTCAAGTGGAATTTTCTCAAAGAAATACATTTATCTACAAATCATTCTGAATACACAAGTTCTGTTTGCGGTTCTTTTTACACTTACGTGATGACTTCTCTAACGTCGTCAACATAAGATAATACAAAAATGGTTATATACATAAAAATACTTATTATATATTAAAGAAAAACTGCTTATTATTGACTTTTATATAAAGTTGTATCTCGTTCAAATCAACTCAAGTGGAATTTTCTTAAAGAAATACATTTATCTACAAATCATTCTGAATACACAAGTTCTGTTTGCGGTTCTTTTTACACTTACGTGATGACTTCTCTAACGTCGTCAACATAAGATAATACAAAAATGGTTATATGCATAAAATACTTATTATATATTAAAGAAAAACTGCTTATTATTGACTTTTATATAGAGTTGTATCTCGTTCAAATCAACTCAAGTGGAATTTTCTCAAAGAAATATATTTATCTACAAATCATTCTGAATACACAAGTTCTGTTTGCGGAAAGTTGATGCGTTGACTGATGTCGGCCAGATAAATAAATCTTGTAACTTTCCTTGTCAAACAGTCAAAAGAACAAATTGAACGAAATAACAAGTTTACCAAGGCTTCCTTCAAAGAGAATTAAAATAAAAACGTGGATATTTTTATTTTCGTTACTGTGAATATAATTGGTATGGAATTATATTTGGATAGTTACACATTAACACTACAACAAATTTATTTTACATAATACCTATATATTAAAATATATATTATCATTACGACAAATTTACGCTTCTACCTATTTCTGACATTGAACGTGCTATTCTAGTTTATAAAATACGTACATTCTGTATATTAGTGGTCCATCTTAGTTTTCAGGGGTCGCATTTGTTGCTTTTTGTTTAGTTTGTTGTGGTTAAAAAGGCTCCGAAGTATAGAGACAGGCGATGGACTTTTTTTTTATAGGATAGGGTGACAAACGAGCACACAGTCCACCTGATGGTAAGTGGTTACTGTGGCCCATAGACATCTACATCTATCCTCGATTACGAATCAAAATGCAGATACGTTGTCACCCGTGAGGACTAAGATGGAATGCCTCGTTTCCAGTAAAAAGGGTCTATATAAAAATGATGAACTCAAGTGTGCTTTGCGACAAGAGCAGTTGATAATATTCTAGTAAATAAGAAAACTACTTAACTTTTTGGAAATAGGTTATGCATTTCATATTGAAAATGTTTCGACTAAAATCTTTTTTTTTCTACTAAAATCTTTTCTAGTCTTTATTTAAACAAACAGTTTTATGTGCGTACATTTTTCATGACATTATAATGAATTTTAGGAGTGTTTCCATTATTAATAAATTATGTTGGTTGTATTAAGACTCAAATTTTATTTCATGGTTTTCAAGGGAGTTTGAAATGAATATAGACATGTTGGGGTTTGCAAGTATATAGCGCGACTGATTCACTTTATCAGAAAATGCATATCGCTGGCTTGCACCGCATAGCATGTATTTATATAAAATTATGTTTTGGTAACAACATATTGATGAAAACTCCTTATAAGGATTTTATCGCGTTTAATTTACTCGATTTTAAATCATCGACGTTTCAGGTGCTTTACAGCACCTATGGTCACGGAGGACTGAGTTGACTGACATACCGAGGTCAGTGTTAACCTGGCTTCAGCTTCAGCTTTTTAATTATCATTTACGGTCCAATCTACAAAGAATGAACTTACTGTGTCTTGAAGTCTTACACGTTAATTTCCTATGGTAAATAATAATATGGTTTTAACGATAATGCTACATCATTACCATGCTATTATATTAATTATTACTATAACTACAACCATTTCCTTACAGATTAGCCTTTTTGACCTATACTGGGAATTGAACCCGTGGTTTTCGAAGTTACACCAAAAAGTCAAAAAAGCAGTTAATGTTAAAATAAATAAAATTAATGAAAATCTACAGTAGCAATAAAAATTACTCACCTCGTGATTGAAATCCTTATTGCTATTGCTGTAGTTCTCTATTATATTATAATCTCCCATAATATTTTTATTATAATACATAGTAATTTTTAAAATCAATTCTAAAATCAAAGATATTTAAACTATACTTAAATGTCTTTGTCTAAAACCTTTCGAGCTCTCGAAGGCTTTCTATAACCAAAACATAATTTTGGAAGCCGATTTGACATTTGCCATTTAGTAAAATAGTGTCTAATAAACTTAATAGTAAACAGTAATAAATATAAAAATAACTACATTTCTGGTAATTAGTAGTACAAAACTGAAATAATTACTAAAGATTTTTTCAACAACTTAATATTAAACTGCATTAATTCGAAATAATGTTTCATTTGATACTACATCATTTACACAAAACCGAATTTAGTCATATTGTTGCCGCTAAAAATTACATTAATTCTTCTAATAAAATGAAATAAGTCTGAATAGATGCAATTTTTGAATAAAGTAAAGCGTATTAAATAATAACCTGTTACTAATATCACGAGTTCTTCTGGTTTATTTCACTTACTTAAAACTATTTTAACGTCTTAACTGGAACAACGCAGTGTGCCTAGTGTGAGTTCCACAAAATTATTCGCATGACTTCACCATCGCGTTAACCGAGTTAACGTCATCGGTATCGATAAGCGTAAACAAGCGAGTGTGAGTTACAATCGAAGCTAACCTTTCGATTCGCGTTTGCTCACCGCGAATGGCTTTTATTCCTTCTCTTATTTTGGTAGCACGTTCGCTTTGTGTGATAAACTTATCAAATTCAGAATGACATTTTTATTCAGTCATCTTAATATTAGCATTTGTCTATCGAATTTGTGGTTATTATAGTGATTTTTATTACCTATTTGTTTGTGTTTCGTCACTTGATCAAGGTTTCAACAGTTTATGTTATTATAATGACACAGTGAATTAGCCGTTTAATTTTTAATAATTGAAAGTTTTTAATTAAAGGCAAAAAACATGAAGATATTTTCGTTCTAATATGCTTTTAATGCGACATTTTTAGAGCAGTAAATGCAATTTAAGTTATTAAGTGTTAAGTGGACTTTGACGCGTGTGTTTTGCAACTACTGGTTTCACGGACTAGAATTTATTGGATTTTCGGCATAGAGGCCTCAGCAATGCATCGTCTAATGCAAGCGA